>OY720441.1:56641981-56916403 GCA_963082915.1 Dolichopus griseipennis
TTTTAAAAAAAAATTCACCTAATATTGTGTACACATATACATACAAATAAATACATTAAATAAATATGAAAAAACTTTTTCATTTTTATGAGAAATTTTATTTAAATAATCTGATATGAAATTTTGGCAAAACTTCCGCAAAGGGGTTGTGAGCTATCAAGATGACGTCATCACATAACGGTACTAAATATCTCAAAGTTTCCGAATATATATACCATTAGTGGCGATGGCGCCATCTAGTGGTCGAAAAATGCATTACAAAATGTTCCTAAGATTTTGTAGCATTTTTATTAAAATGTTATATTTTTCCTGTTAGTCCATAAACTGGAACCAACATCTTACAATATTGTAGGGCATGATATTGACTTTCATAAACATCTTGTTTCATCTGGATCGGTGCTACCATTTTTGAGATATTGCAATTTAAAGTGAAAATTTTAAAAAAAAAAAAAAAAAAAATCAAACTTTCAAAAAAACTACTATAACTGTGAAATTTTCAAAAACACCCTGTATTATTATTATACCATTAGAAAGGTCTCTTAAAACTCTTTCCAACTGTATATAATAAGTATGGCATATGTTGACAAATAGCCCCACCAGAGAACATAAATGCAAAAATGACGCAACAATTTTATTAAAAAATACATTTTCATACTTTATTTGTCATAAATTTATTTTGCCTTTTTGGCAAATTTAAAAATGTAAGAATGCATTTTAGGTTTGGATACAATATTGAGTTTGGTTCTGACAATTTGTTTTGAGGGATTTTGGAGGTGACAACCTCAAAGTTTTAAAATTTTTTTTATTTAAATATGTATGTAAAAATATAATTAGAAAGGCCCTTAGGCTACAAAATCAGAAGTAATTTTATTTGTGAAAATAGAAGCAATTTAATTTTCCAAACTTTTTTATTTAAATAGTTAGGAAGGAGTTTTAGAGTTGGTTTCAAAAGCAGGGTTTTACGCTTTTTCCAGAATATTTATATATGTGTATATGTGGGATTCTCAATTAGGAGGGATTTTAGAGTTGGATTCAAAACCAGGATTGCCCCCTTTTCCAGAATATTTATATTTATTAATTAGGGTTGATTATTTTTTGTATGAAATAGCTATGCCGAATTCTCATACCATTCTTTTCATTATAGTGTTGGATTCAAAATAATTGAGTTAGTGGGGGTTCGGGGGCGGCAGCCCCCGTAATGAAAATATAATATTATTTAACATGTTTTATTACAGTGTATTAAAAAAATTAGAAACTTATTAATTTTTTTAATGAATTAGGTATCCGAATTCTTATACCATTCTTTTCATTTTAGTGTTGGATTCAAAATCTAGCTTCAATAATTGAGTTAGCGGGGGTTCGGGGGCGGCAGCCCCCGTAATGAAAATATAATTTTATTTAACATGTTTTATTACAGTGTATTAAAAAAATTAGAAACTTATTAATTTTTTTAATGAATTAGGTATCCGAATTCTTATACCATTCTTTTCATTTTAGTGTTGGATTCAAAATCTAGCTTCAATAATTGAGTTAGCGGGGGTTCGGGGGCGGCAGCCCCCGTAATGAAAATATAATATTATTTAACATGTTTTATTACAGTGTATTAAAAAAAATTAGGAACTTATTAATTTTTTGAATGAATTAGGTATCCGAATTCTTATACCATTCTTTTCATTTTAGTGTTAGAATTTGTATCAATTTTACTATATGGCTTTATTTCGTAAAATTTTAGAAAATGATATGGCTTTATTTCGCATTCAAATGCGAACAACCTGTTCGCCCAACCAACGAAAGAGCCCAACGAAAGGGCTAAATAAAACGTTATACAGGTTGTTGGAACAGTATAAGCGTAATTTTATATCCAACTCAAAACCCTGTCAATCTTCCAAATCTTAGTATATAAATATTCTGGAAAAAGCGTATAATTCTGACTTTATAACCAACTCTAAGGTCCTTTCTAATTATACTTTACGTACATATAAATACCTCAAAAATCTTCTAAACAAAACCCAACTCAATATTGTATCAAACTATAAAGTACATTCTTAAATTTTAAAATAAATAATTCAAATGGAAAACAAAAAGGCAAAATAAATTTATGACAAATAAAGTATGAAAATGTATTTTTTAATAAAATTGTTGCGTCATTTTTGCATTTATGTTCTCTGGTGGGGCTATTTGTCAACATATGCCATACTTATTATATACCGTTGGAAAGAGTTTTAAGAGACCTTTCTAATGGTATAATAATAATACAGGGTGTTTTTGAAAATTTCACAGTTATAGTAGTTTTTTTGAAAGTTGGATTTTTTTTTTTTTTTTTTTTTTAATTTTTACTTTAAATTGCAATATCTCAAAAATGGTAGCACCGATCCAGATGAAACAAGATGTTTATGAAAGACAATGCCCTACAATATTGTAAGATGTTGGTTCCAGGTTATGGACTAACAGGAAAAATATAACATTTTAATAAAAATGCTACAAAATCTTAGGAACATTTTGTAATGCATTTTTCGACCACTAGATGGCGCCATCGCCACTAATGGTATATATATTCGGAAACTTTGAGATATTTAGTACCGTTATGTGATGACGTCATCTTGATAGCTCACAACCCCTTTCCGGAAGTTTCACCGAAATTTTAAACAACAATAACAATTCAACAACAGTAGCAACAAGGTTTAAAAACAAAAACAAAATATAAATATTATATTTTAATTTTTTTTTTTATTCAACAAATTTATCAACAATATCCCCAAAAGTGTTTTACATAATATTAAGTCATACCAATGTTAGTATTTGTTGTTTTTAGCACATTTTCAAAAAATTTTGTAAAAATGTGCCTATATAGCTTCACTCTGTCCGTCCGTCCGTCCGTCCGTCCGTATGTTTACAAAAACTTTTACACCGTTTGAAATAGAGAAAAGAAATTTTAACCATGGGTAGTTTTTGCAAAAAAAATAATTTCGTAGAAGAATTTTTTTTCTGTAGCCCCACCTGTTACGGGGCTACAGCCCCCCAAAGTTGGAAAAAGCCCTATATTTAAATTGTTATAACAAGAGTTCTGTTACATATATTTTCAATCTGAAAACGGCAAATGATAGCTGGTTTCATAAACTTTATAAATTTTACAAGGCAAATGTTTAGGGTTGCCATACGGTACAAAAATTTAACATTACGCAAAACTCAATTTTCGCAAAATTTTTGGCCACACATATCTTCTGAACGGTTCAAGCTAGAGTCTTGAAATTTTGGGAGAAGTTAGATACTCAGAAATTAGTAGGAGTCGGTTAACAACATTTTTTTGTCAAGCCCCCTATTTAGGAGCTATAAGGGCTCGAAAATTGAAATTTTTCTATTTTTAAACACCTGTAACTTGAATACCTGTCCAAATTTTTTTTTAGTGATAGACAAAATTCAAAGCCCTATAATTATGTTTCAACATGTGTCAAAGGTTTTTCTTAATTTTGAAGGGTGACGAAGTTACAGCCCCTGAAAATTCCAAAAAAGCCCTATATTTAAATTGATATAACAAGAGTTCTGTTATGTTTATTTTCAATCGAAAAACGGTATTAGAGAGCTGCTTTTATAGACTTTACAAAAATATGTCGCTTAAATGTATAGGGTTGCCATACGGTACTAAAATTTACCATTATATAGAACTCAATTTTTGCAAAATTTTTGGCCCCACATATCTTCTAAATGGTTCAAGCTAGAGTCTTGAAATTTTGGGAGAAGTTAGATCCTAAAAAAATAGTAGGAGTCGGTTAACAAAATTTTTTTGTCAAGCCCCCTGTTTAGGAGCTATAAGGGCCCGAAAATTGAAATTATGCTATTTTTAAGCACCTGTAACTTGAATACCTGTCCAATTTTTTTTTTATTAATATACAAAATTTAAAGGTCCAACATTATAGTTTAACATATGTTAAAGGTTTTCCTTAAATTTAAAAGGGGTTCCTTAAATTGAAGAAAGTGTCTCTCAGTTTTACCCATTTTTGCTTAGATAATAAAATTCTAAGTAAAATTCCAAATTTTTGTGTAATTCACAATTTAATTCCTAGAACCTAAAAAATTAGAGGATGAGGAGGGGGGGGGGAAGAAGTTAGATGCTTGAGAAATTTGGCAACCTTCCCCATTGAAGGGCTATAACAACTTTTTGTTAGCAGTAAATTTTATAAGTCAGTAGTAACTATTTCCAAGTAAATATTTTATTGTAATACAATATAATTTTGAAAATGTGCTTTTTTAAAAACCCTTGGTTTTTTTTCATCCCTTGTTTATATAACTGTTATTGCTACTTTGTTACTTGCTAGATAAATATATAATACTAGGTTATTCAAAACTATAACTATATATAACTATATATTTACTTTCATAAAAATGTATAATATATATATATAAATATATATATATATATATATATATATATATATATAAAGTTATATATAAGCATTAAAATTTGCATTTGTTATGCTACTTAAGGCAATGACTCCTAAGTGCCTGCAACTTTGTTTTTTATAAATCTGAATAATATAAAAAAAAACTCAAAGTTAAATATAACACAAAGCCCAACAAAATGTCTGTCACTGAAATTTTTTGTATTTATTTATGATTTTTTTTTGTTGGTTTTAACGTGCTTTAAAAAAAAAATACCATACAATAATAAAAAAAAAAAATTCTGTTTCCTGCATTTTTTCTTTTAAATTTTTTTTTTAAATTTATTTATGCATTAATATTTTAAGGTGACCATTCTATTAGGAATTAGTTGCAGTTAATGATGAATATAAATAATAAGCAAATAAATATTAGAAGAAATTAAATTAGAAATTTTACTTATGTAGGGTGTTCAAAATTGAGGTGTCATTTTAATTTCTATAAAAAAAGACTTTTTTTTGAAATATTAAATATATTTTTATTTTCATTTATTACAAATAGGTTCCGGTTAATAATGAACAATTATGTCGAAAAAAAATCCAATTTAAAAAAAATTTATCAACCATCAGCTTGATGGCACGATTTGTTGGAGCATTTTCTCTACCAAATTTTGTTCGAAATTTCCTAATTACATCTTGAAAACTTTTACCATTTTCAAAATAAGTTGTAATAACAAAAACACGTTGTTCCTTCGTGTAACGTTCAATATTAACTAACCGGAATGTATTTAGAATATACCTAAAGAAACCTCATATAAAAATTCCAGGTAGCAAAAAAATGGTAGTAAAATCAAAATGATACCTTAATTTAGAACACCTCTTATTATTACTCTTTAAGTTACATTCTAGGTATAAATAACTGAAAATAAATTAAAGTTCAATATTTTTACCCGTATGAATGTATGTAAATATCTGTCATACAATTTTTAAATATAATTCACAGTTCATTAAGTTGAGTATTTCAAAATTTGCGAAAGTAATTATCCTTACATACGATGATTTTAGAGTCGACACTCTTCAGTTTTCCTCGTTTTTTTTTTAAGTTTAAATCCTTGAAAGACGGAATAAAAATTTGAATTTTATGCTTTAACTAATAAAACTTATATCGGATAAAGTTGTATTTACCCAGAATTGAATGTTGATTAATTCTTAATTAATTTTTCATTTTCTGGTGCTGATGTTTACAACATTCAACTTGTGAGTTACAATTCCATTTCAGTTCCATCTAATATGCGTCGACTGGTATTCAAATCTAGAATAGAACAAAAGTTTAATTGAATAAATATTTAAGTGTTATTGTATAAAAGTTAGTTAAACTTCATTATTCAAAGTATTCCTAACCGACGATAACTGATTCAAAAACAGAACGATCTAAACTAAAGTACAAAAATTTGGTATTCTCTAATTTTTTATATAATTAATATATATATATTAAGGTTTAAAGAAGTACTTACAAAGAACTGATACATAAATCAAAAACCAAGAGATAAAACTTCAAATTTTTAAAATTTTGGGAGTTAGGCAACTCTGATTCCAAGTTACTAATTTATACTTATATTAAGCATAGTTAAATAATACACAAAGCATGTGGCTATATGAGAAACTTTTTATATGTATCTGACAAATGGAATAGTGCTTAAGACGCCAACTTTCATGTGAAAAGATTTGGGGTGCAAACCTCGGTAAAATTAAAAAATATTGTAAAAATTCTATTAGTATATCGTATTAAATAGTAACTAACTTTTTTCTAAAATAATAGATGAAGCACATCATTTAGCATTTGCATCACTCCAGCCAACGAATCAACGAATTAATGAAACAAAAGCTCATTACCTGACGTGGTAAAAGCCAAATGCTCCTTGGAGAATTGACGCTATTTGAAGAAAATTTAATCAAAATCAGTTAGTAAGCTTTTTTACTAAAACCATTAGCAACCCTACATGCATATTAAAATGCATTTGTAGTATGGTAACCATATTTAATATGCAAAGCTTTATAAATTTATATACATATATATATATACATAGCAGTAAATATTATTATGTATACATTTTATAGTGGTATACAAATTTATTTTATATTTCAAAAAGAAATCCTTTTGTAAATTACATAAAGTTTTTCTAATACCGGGCGGTAGGATTTAAAATATTAAAAGCATTTTTAGAAAAAAAAAAAAAAAAAAACAAAACTAATATAAAAAAAAAAAAATTTGAAACTAAAATCTTTTTCTGAAATTATTTTAAAAATGCAATTTGAGGGTTTTACGTGGAATCCAATTTTTTATTTTCCTATGTTTTTTTTTTTTTTTAAGGATTAGCAGATGAAAAATTTAAATAAAAGTTTAAAAAGATTATTTAATATATATATATATATTTTTTTAAGTATAATTCTTCTCTTAGATTTAAAAAAAAAAAGTTTATTACTATTAGATAATCTCTAAGTTATTTAAATTGTTAAGTAAAGTAAACAGCACAGCAAAAAAATATAAGGATATCCAAATACTATAAAAAAATAAAAGGATTTGCAAAATTTTTCTTTGAAATCTTTTATTATAACCATAATTTAAAACTTGATGTCATACTTGTGGTTTAAATCCTGGTGTTTTGAATTATTTACAATATGATGAATAAAATAAAAATGTTTTTGGAAACATATTGTAAAAATTAAATCAAGGTTTTTATTAGTGTTGTAATTATATTTGAAATTTTAATTTAAAAAAAAGATTAATTAAAATTAAATTAAAAAAAACAAAATAAAAAAAAAATATTTTTTCAATATATATACTTTTATTTAAGTAAAACTAGCTCCCTAAAAGGTAGAAAATAACAAAATGATGTGTAGATATTAGTTCTTTTAATGTTTGAAAACTTTTAAGCTTAAAATTTTTAAAATTTTCACTAACCAAAAATTGATAGCAGATCTTTTGCATTTAAAAGTGTTTTAATATAAAATATAAAGGAAGCCAGTTCTTGTAAATTTATGGTCAGATTTCTAATTTAAATGTATCACTAACTGACAGAATGAAAAATAAAGCCATATACACAGGCAAGTTCATATAAAAGTATATAATTAATTAAATTTTATTTAATAATTTTTTTTGGATTTATAATTTTTAATTGAATTATAAATTTAATTATAATTTTCTGTAAATTATGTAATAGTTTAGTTTAATACAGGGTGTTCGAGGTGTATTAACTTGAATTGAAACTGAGGAATAGCTTAATATCAATAATTTTTAGATTTAAAGCCCTGCCTACGAAAGATAATAATAAAATGTTATGGTACTAGTATGAAGCTCATAATTTGAAATTGCTACACACTTAAACGAAACTTAAACGAATGTTTTATATTGTACGAGGGGCATAGATTTTGTTGGTTCTTTAAAAATTTAACGAAATGTGTTCGAAGTTATCTCGGAAACTCTATACAGAAATAGACATATCCTTCCTCAAAAACCATTTTTTACTTAAAATTAACTTCTCTATCACTTCTGTTATTCGTATCACTTCGTTTTGAACCCTCTGTATAATTGTTTTATACGAGGCAGAATTAAGATTTAAATTTCTTTGATTAATGACCAGCTTCCAATATAAACCTTTAAAAGGAACAAAAAATGTCTTAGGCATGAGATGGTATTTATAAATATGAGATACTTTTATTAAAACCACATTCATAACATGAATTATATTATAAATTATTTTATGATTTATTGAATTAAATTTTGAAACACCAAATACTAAAGATTATTATTAATTTAAGCTTAAATTAATTCTCATTTTTTTTTTTTAATTAATATTCAATATTTTCTTGGATCAACATGTTTCTGTAAAATGTAAATAATAGACTAAATAATGAATTGATAATACTATAAGATCCTATAAGATCCTATAAGATACTATAAGATCCTATAAGAGTACTTACTTAACTGAACAATAAAATTATATCTTACTAAACTATATAAAATTCAATCTTAATTATCATAAACTAATGTTTCACTTAAATATACGGACTAAAATTCAATATAAAAAAATTTATACTTAAGAATTAAAATAATTATAAATTTTAAAAAAATTACTAAGAATTTTTCCAGTTATACAATTTTTTGTTGTTTTATTAATTGAATTAAATATTTTCAATTAATTATAATTGTTGCATTTATTATTAATTATTATTATCTGTATTTACTTCACTATTCTGAATAATATTAGTATTTAATCTAATTAATAATTAAGTATAAATAAATAATTAATAGATAATATTGCAAAGAATTTATTAAGAATTTATAATTTTGTAGAAATACATTTTAAAAGAGTTTGTTTTATTTTGTAACTAAATGATACTTTGTAATTACTTTAAGTATTTTAAATTTATTTTGAATTTTATTCGTTAATTAAATGTTATTATATACTTTTAAATGAACTTGTCTGCGTCAATGGCTTAATTTTTCATTCTGTCAGTTAGTGATTGATGGTAGATCTTTTGCATTTAAAAGTGTTTTAATTTAAAAGTAAATTGCTGGATTAAGAATAACTGAAAGAGGAACTGTCTTCCATTTCAGCAATTTACTTTTATACTAAAACATTTTTAAATGCAAAAGATCTACCATCAATTTTTGGTTAATTAAAATTTTCAATATTTTAAGCTTAAAAGTTTTCAAACATTAAAAGAACTGTTTCTTATACCAGCAATTTACTTTTATATTAAAACAGTAACAAACTCCTAAGATCTACCTTCAATTTTTTATTTTCTACATTTTAGGAGGTTAGTACTACTTTAATAAAAGTATATATTGAAAAAAATATTTTTTTTTATTTTATTTTATTTTACTAATATAATACAATTTAAAATACTAAGTACTTTGATTATTTGTTCTTTTTCATAATCTATCTTAATTACATAATATATCTTTTGTAACTGAATAATCCATTAATTTCGGAGAATCCTTTTTTATCTTATAATACATTTTTTTTTTTCACAAAAAGTTTTATGGTGCATTTGTGTATACTGCATATATTATAGTAGTTATGTTAAATTATTTACTACCTTTGGGCACCCATCTAACTCAAACTATAGATATATAGTTTAAAGAAAAATGTACTTGAAAAGGATTCATATGATATATAACCAAATTAAGATCAAAATCTGTTTCAAATCCTTTAAATCCTTTTCTGTTTCCCCCTTTTCAATGTTAAAAATTTAAAAATGATTCAATGTTAAAAAAAAAAATATATTTTAATGCTAAGATTTCAGGATATTTCTCACAGCTAATATATATTAATAAAATTTTTTTTTTTTATATTTTTATGATTTTTTTTAACTGTCTTATATATCTCTACACAAATTTCCATGTCTAGTTAGATTTATTAGTTTCTATACAACGTTATTAACCCACAAATAGAGATTAGAAAACATGGTACAAAATAACAGCATATAGAGTATACAATGTATTATTATTTATTACAATTGCGCAGCCAATGGCTTTTATAATTACACTTGGATAGTAAATAACACTTGGATACTGCACTTTAATAATTATATTTAATTTCATTCCTAAAATTAAGTTTGCACGCATTGTAAAGTTAAAGACGAAGCCTAGCCCTTTGAATATCAAATTCATTAATGTACCCTTGAATAACTGGTAACAAAATCGATAACTTGACTTGAGATAATCATATACAACAAGTTTACAAATAAATTCTTTTTAAAATTCGTGACTGAACTGAAGTAATTCAAATGAAAACCAAATCTGTTAAATGAAAATAATTGTAAATTCAAAAAAAAGTTTTCAAAAAATTTCATCCTAAAGTTATGCAAAAATTGAAAATTTAAAAGAAGAATCAAAGACAAGAAAGCAAGTTAATAGAAACATTTTTAAAATCTATTATTGCAATAGATTATACGAATTAACAGAACTTTATGAATAGATTTGACGATAAGCTTCATGCAGAATAGTATTTGTTATATGTATTTACAACAGGAAGTTTACATATGGTCGCTATCGCTAATATTAAATCTCAATTTACTGTTTGAGAACAAAAATGAGCTCACATATTGTGTTTACAAAATGGAAAGAAAGTCCAATTAAAAAAATATTGATACTATTAAAAATTAACAAAAAAGGAAGGAAACGCTTTTTTTTTTTCCTTACTTTTCTCGGGGGCATGGGACTTCCACTTGACACCGACATTTCACGTGATTCCGCGCATATATTTTAATGTCATCCCAGGAGATTTTGCATTTAGTCATTTCTTGATAAATTTTCCAGCGCCATGTGATGTTGGGAGTTCCACTCATGTCCTGCGCCATGTGAGGTTGGAAGTCCCTTGAGGGTTCCACTATAATGCTATACGTACTATGATTTCACTAGGTTTCTAAGCGTCTGGCCTATCCACCTCCATTTCCTATGTCTGATTTGTTTGGCTATGGGTTCTTTGCCTGTTAGTATCCAGAGGCAATGCATTAACTCTATTTTTTTACTATTTTTTAATTATTTAAAGATTTAACTGTTCTGACAGCACTGTTTTAGGCTGACCTTTGTTACTGCTGCCAACTGTGCTGCCTGTAACACAGACAGAACAATACAGTACGAGTTTACATTAAATAGTGAAGACGGATAGCTACAGTACTTAAACGCCAGCAAATACTCACTTTTCTAACTAACTAACATCTTTCCGGTTACGCAATCCCACTTCGCACACATTCATACACACCTATTATTAATAAAAAAAAAAAAATTTACCTGAATTTTAACGCCTTTAAATATTTTTAAAAAATGTGTAGTTTTATTTTTCGTCTTCATTTAAAAATTTTTTTTTTCCATTTAAATAAAGGACGAAAAAAAATTTTTATTTTTCATTTTAGAGGTCAAGGGCAACATTTTCTTTGTACTTTTATTCTGAAATTTTTCCGACAAAGAACTGGTACCAAAAATGTAAATTTTATATTTTTATTTTTTTTTTGTATTTTTACACATTTCATTTAAAGGATATTTAAATACTCAAAAAAAAATCCTGACTCAAGAGTTCTTCTTCTTTCCATTTTTTATCTCTCTCTTACATACACAGTTTTTTTTTTTTTTATGCATATGTAAATAATAAGAGAAAAGGAAACAGTTTTTCTGGTCGTAAAATTGAAAAAAAAAAAAAAAAAAATAACGGAAAACCGCTCAGTACAGGGCTTTTATAAGTTTCTATTCAGAATAAAAATAGAATTAATAAAATATAAAAAAAAATTCCACATTGACACAAAAAAAATGGGGACTTTTATTTTTTATCATTGTAAAGCTCAAAAAAAAAATTTAAAGAATGAAAGGAAACGTTCATGTTCATCGTTTGAAATTTTATTGCGCAATTTACATTATTATATGCTCCTTGCAAATATATCATTGCATATATATATATATAATCATATATATATATATATATAAATATAATATTTAAATATACATTATAAATTTATGTAAAAATAACATTATTTTATCGCGGACAAATTTTTTGTATTTAAACATTAAGTTCGCGACAGAAGATATAAATTTTTTTTGTGTCCTTTTTTTTCTGCTTTCTTTCTCTTTCTTTCTTTACTCTTCCATAACATACTCTTCATATAATTTTTATAATTTAAAAAGTCATGCAAAAACACAAACCCAGAACATAAAATTTAAAATAAAATATAGCATAAAAAAAAAGCACACAAAAGCGGTTTGAAATATCACCGTTATTCAATAAATATAAAAAAAAAAAAAATTATTCAATAAAAAAATATTGAATCGAATAACAGTAAAAAAAAAGAATCCTGGGTCATGCATCGCCAACGTATTGAATATAAAAAAAATAAGTTCAGAAAAAGGACAACAAAAGAAAACTGAAAGAAAATATAAAGAAGACTACGTGTACATAATTTGAAGGAAATAGCATCTTCAATCTTTAGGTTGTAGCAGAAGTGGCAAAAAATAGAACATAGCAGAAGTGGCAGCACTATTTAATTTCTTCTGAAGTGGACAATTTTTCAAATCTTCCGGGTTGTTTTAACTAGAAGTCTACTAGTCTTTAATTTCAGAAACTTAAAACAAAAGAACTGATTTGAAATATTGAATTATAGAATGATGTTGTATCTAACGAATTTATACAAACTCATTCTTGGAATTTGTAGTTCCAAAATTTTCAATAGTCAATCCAAAAGGAAATTTAAATTAATAAATAGATCTTTTATGCCTTTCTCTCAGTTTTCTCTATTTATTTGAATTCCCATAAACAGATTTAAATTTTTGCAAATGAAGTAATCAAGATTATCTCTCATAGATATTCTTCCAATGGCTTTTCACATCTCCTGATCATCTAGCTGAACTTAAAGTAAAATTTAAGTTGAGAATATATCAAAATAACTAATATTATAGTGTGAAGATTTAGCTAACGAATTTAATCGGAATCTTCTTAGGATATTTAATTACAATTATCTCAAAAACCCAATGTCCATTTATCTCAATTAAAATGTTTGTTTAACACCTTATCCTTTCGCTCAGTTTTTACTGTTTTTTAAAATCCCACATCGTATTTTTTTCTAAAATATAATCTGAAAAACAAAGTCAAAATTAGATTAGATCATCCCTGAGAGCTGTTGTTTTCCACAACTGTATCCTGTCTAAGTGGACTGAATACGATAATAAGATTGACGTCAATCAAATTTAATCAAGCAAGCTCTTTAGAGATCTATAGTTCCAGTTTTCTTATATTGAGAATTAGTGATGTAGACTTTGAATAAGTTTTTAATTTCTCTCTAAAACAGACGAATTTTAATTTAAACCCTTATTTTTTATATAGGCAGTTAGGTAGTTAAGGTGATAGATATCCTTTACAATTCTGTGTCAATCAACACATGAATGTGCAACTTTGATCCAAGAGAAGGATTTCAGATACGAAATCAGTTAATTTGGTTTTTTATTTTCGGTTTTATGTTTAGAAAGCTGGTTAAAGTTGCAACAGAACGATGCACCGAGTGAGAAAAGTCTGGTTCTTGCTAGGGCCGGTCATCTGCAAAGAAAGAACAATATATTTAAGAAAAACCTTTTCACTAAATTACTTATGCAATTTCATAATTCACCTTAAACTGCTTACCCAGAAATATAAAGACAGTTAAATGTTTATTTAAATAATATTCTTAATACAGAAGCATTTCTAGGGTAATAAAAAGTTCTTTCACTGGTTAGTTTAACCTTTAAATTAATTTTGAAAAATCAATTTGTTCAATAAAAAATCAATTCATCATCATAAAATTGTATTAAATTTTTTTTTATATAATACCCTTTTCCTTTCATTCACTTATAAATTATAAATTTTATATTTTTATAAACAAATACTACTTTAACATAAATTTATATATATATATATAAATAAACAGTTTACTGGTCATAATTAACTTTTGTATTCTCCTATCTGCAAGTGAATGAATGTAATTATTATTATAAAAAAAATATAAATACATTATTAATTGAAAGGCCCTCTTTTATAAATTTTTCCCCGGAAAAACGTATGAGGGAAAATTTTTACAGTTTTCCATAAAATAAAATTTCCAACAGTCTTTTGCATAAATTTAACAAATTATGAACAAAAAAAATAGAAACAAATTACTGGTTCGATACAATGGTCTCTCGATGGAAAATTTTTTTTTATCGGTTCTCCTTAATGTGAGATTTCTGGGGATTCATTTATTTTATTTTTTTTCATGGCTTTGTGGTAGTCCGTGAATTCAAAGAATTTTTAACACACAAATTTAACTTTTATTATTTTTTTATTTATTTAATTGTTTGTTGTACATAAAGAAGTACATAATATAATTTGAAAACTTATTTAAATAATTATTTTAAAATAATTAGATCTACTACTGAATACTGACAGGTATTAAGTAACTGTCTATTTAAATTGATGATTCTGGCATATTTTTTATATATTTTGAATATTGTTTCGATATGTATCGATTTACTTAGATTTTTTTGATTTAATTTGTCAGATATCGATTCGATTTATTTTTTTTTCACTTTATATATATGTGTGTATATATACATATATATATATTTTACTCTTTTTAACATTTTCAAATTATCTTAGCAATTATCTTACAAAAATTTTGAAAAACAACTTGTTTTTATATAATTTAATTGACATTTAAACTTATCCTATCGTTTTATTGTTACTTAGAGGAACATGGTTTTGGTTTTGGATGTTACCTTTTTGATCTAAAAAGATGAAGTGCTCAGGGGCAATGAAACCGGTGAGCAATGTCTTTTTAACGTACCCCTCATTGTGGTAGAATGGTAGAATATATGAGATGTTAAACTATTTTCTGGAGTATTTTGTGCTCTATCACAGTAATTTCGAATTAGTTTTATTATAAAATTTTCTATTCTTATGATTTGAGCTCCCTTGTACAGATATTTTTTTTGAATAATAATATTTGTAGTCGGATTCGGGCTTTCTATTAATATAAATACATACTCTTAAGTGTCGATATGCCCTTGTTTGTTATCTTGAATATTAGATTAAATTTTATACAGATTGCATACTTACAGGGGAGAACTAAATTTTTTATTAGATGAAGTTCTGCATTAGTATGAAAAGTTCACATAGATTTTTTACAGAAGAAAGATTCATTTATATTCACTTTCAAAAGATTCACTTATTTTTGAAATATTCAGAATTCAAATGTAATATTAATTAATGTTGTGAATAGTTTCATTTATATAATCCAAAAGTTTAGATCTTGTATGATTTATGCTTAAAATATTTCTTTAATTATAAGTTGATAATATTTCAAAGTTTGGGAAGTATATTAAAATACAAACTCGTATGTGGAAAATACAGTCAAATCTTTAAATATAACTCTAATTGATAATATTGCAAAGGTGGGAAGTTGATTAAATTACAAGCTCGTCTGTGGAAATTACAGTCAAATTCAAAAAATTTTACTAATAAAATTTATTAATATCTTAATAAAAATATGAAACAAACTGTAGGTACATAAGTTTTTAATGATATTGACAATATGAATACCCACATACGTATTATTGAATTTTCATGAAATATTCAAATATTCAAAGCATTTATTTTTAAAGTTATCATTTATTATAACTACTACATCTAATTTTAAAATAAGTCTTCCACAAATTTATGTTAATTATATAATAAAAAGTTGCTGATTCATGGAACAATTTAAAAAATTTCATTATTCTTGAACCTCAACCATGGCAAAAAATATAATATTAAAATTATTTTCATTAAAACCTATTTAAAATATTAAAGTTATACAAATTCGAATTTTGATCATTTTAAATTATTATTCTCTTTAAATTTCTATTGAATTTATAATTCCTTTTTGTATTGTAAAGTGTAACAATAGTCTGTAAATTTGAATATTTTTTGTAAATGGGTACGAGAAGGTGTATAACACTTTAAACGAAATATAATCTAAGATCGAGTCCAAATAGAACATTTTTAGTTCATTTAAAGTTCAAAAGTCAAATGCACTTGTAATGAGTATATTCACTTCTATTCTATACTCGTATATTATTTTTTTTTTTTTTTACTACCTTAATTTTTACCATTCAATATTTTTAAAATGGTTCTTCATTATACAATAAATATATATTTTAACTTCTCTTATATGCTAACATCAGAATATGTAAATTATAAAATTTGCATTTATAATATTTCAACGTTTCATAATATATTTTTACATACATATATATCTTATATGTTATAAATATTAGTATGGATATATAAAAATTGGAGGTGATATTAATATCCTATTGAATTTTTCGTATACTTAAGTTATACCGCAGGTTTTAAATCCGTATCATTGAAGGACAATAGCCTCGGGTCTTAATTCCAATAGATGGTGACGTTAGAGTTAATTTCAAAACAGAAATTGAACTTATTAGTACAGGTATTTTATATTACCATACCCAGCTATGAAATCCTCTCTTATTTAGAATCCTCCATATATAAATACGTCAATATTCTAGAAAAATACAAAATAATCTTATTTTGATTTTAACTGCATAACCCCTTCTAGTCTTTTTTCAATCAATTGTTCACAACAATACGTATTAAATAATAGGGGCTATACCGCTTCAAACCCTCTCTAAATAAATTATTAAAACCATGAAATAGACGCTCTTTAATCACTCCTAACTCAGATTCACAAATTAACATATATGTGTCTGTCTTAAATACAACTCAAAATCAAATTGATTGGAAGCCCGCAAATTTTAATTCCTAATAACTATAGGATGCATTTCTAATTTAAAAAAGTTTTTTAATTAAAACCCAGAGTTTTTGCCTGTTCAGGTATCACATCGAATTGGACACTGTATACAATTATGAATCTTTAAAGTATGTTCAAATGCAATTTAGTAAATTTTCAGATCATTTTTAATAATCTGGTGAAGTCATCTTCTAGTTTCTTTTATCAAAATTAAATTAACAATTAGTAATAAAACTGAATTCAGGTATGTTCAAAACTCTAGCCTTGTATGCAGCTTTTATAATTCTGAAAAGACTAAAACTCGAAATGGAAATAAAATACACTATATGTATATTGTGGATTAAAAAGTCTATTAAACATTTTAAAAAAATCTCTAGTACAAATTCAAAGATTACAATACCTTTTTTAAGCGCTATATTGTATGCCCAGGAACAAGTATCTACTATATACATAAATTTTCACTACACACACATACACATATTCAAAATTAATATTAATGTCTAAAAATGTAAAATTTTTAACATACTTAAAAATTTTTGATATTATGAAGTACTACTCGTATATGGCGGCATATTTGCTAACGCTGTTAATTCATTTTTGAACGAATTTTTCAAAATCTGTTCCTAACATCGTCATATTTGTTGCGACATCTGTTGGAAAAAAATTGTAAAATTCTATCTAATACATAATCTAATATTAAATCTCACTATATCATTATACATTTGTATACTGTTCAAATTCATACCTAGGAGGAATTTTGATAATTTGATAAAAAAAAAAAAAAAAATATGTAACACCAAAAACTCACTGTGAGTGTTCATTGTTAGTAAAAACTTTTTTTCAAAGAAAAGTTACATAAAGTTTCGGGATTTTATATTATTATAAGATCTATTCTTATATCAACTTTGTAGAGTAGGTGGAATACATAATTGGATAAACACTATACTAAACCTAAATATGTATTATAAAATTTTATGATACCCAAGATATAATATATACACATACATATCTTTACGTACATCCTTTTTAAGATCAATGTGAAGGTGCAAAATGAAATTCGCTGATCCATTGAATGAAAAAAAAAAGAAAAGAGTAAAACAAAAGAACTATTTAACAAGTTTCCTAATTAACAGTTGGATTATAGATTTATTCTCTAGAGGGTATTTAATATTTTTTTTTTTTTAATTTTTTCAAATAAGTTTTCATGAAAATTTTTTATATGTTATGTACGAAATGATTATAAAATGAAATTTTCCATTATTTTCATACAATTCCTAATTAAACAGAAACAAAATAAAATGAATTAGAGTATACATTCTAAATCCGATTTTTTTTTTGGATTTAATTGGAACTGTATGAATTGTATTCAGAAATTAAAAATATCAAATTATTTTGAAAGAATATTCAGAATCACAATTTTGGATATTTCTGATGATGTGTATCTTGTTTCATTTAAATTTTGCAAATATATTATTTAATTTTATTTTACTAAATTATACAACTATTATACAACTTTTCTAATTAATGTACAAAATTTTCTAAAATCATTAATGTACACACTCTTATTTTTAAATTATTTATTCATTTAAAATTAATAATTTAAATGGTTTTTCAAATATTCACAATCTAAAAGTTTAATTATTATAATATTGAAATTTTTTGAATTAATTCATTTTAATAATGATTAAAATTTTATCAAAATTTATATTTAAAAGGTATTAATAATAATAATATACGAGTTAAAATACAAATTGATTAACATTTATTTTAAAAATTTATTAACAAATAACAATTAAGAAAATTAAATTTCATTTGAAAATACTTTAGGGGATTCACATGTGTTTGAATTCTTATAGTATAATCAACTAATGCAATTTTTTTTAATTTTCTTGATAGCTAAATAGTAATTATTTTAATTTAGTTTTTTTAATTGTCTGTAATAGGTAATTTATTGTTTAAATAAAATATCACAATAACTTATGAGTGAATTCAAAGTTTAACTTAAAACTCTGCTTTGCAAGTAATGTGAGAATCAAGTCAAGCTGGGTGTTAACTCAGTTTCTTTTAAATTCAATCCAAAATTCATTGTAATCAAAATGTAGGTATAATATTCAAAAACTTCCTAAATACAAACTTAAACCTCAAAATATATATGTACATAGCGATTGGCAAAAAAATTTACAAATTATCATAATTATATTTCAGTATATTTTATATTTTAATATTATTTATTTCATTTAAGTTTTCTCTCTATGAACTTTCAATATATAAAAATTATTGCATATCACTAGGCGACATCACTTTTTAAAAGTTTTTTTTTATTATTGCTTCGCTAAAAATTTATTCGAAAAAATATTTTACATTTATTCATAAGAAATAATATTTATGTTGGTAAATAACTGTATTTTTGCATAAGCAAAGCACACAAATTTTGTTTTACGAAAAAGAATTGCCAAACTCTATCAATTTTTGTGTGGACCTCAAAATTGTTTGCATTTTTAAAAATACAATTTTCAAATAATATTAAACTATGGTTCACTCAAGCAATTTCTGGAATCTGGTGGCACTACACACAATTGCATTTATAAACACGTACGTAAGAAGTAAATACATTATATACTGTTAGCAACGGGAAATTTTAAGAAAGGATATAAACTTGTAATTATAATATATGTATTTAATTACAGATATAAAATGTAATTCGATAAATACTACCTTTTAAATTTATTTTTTAAAAATCAGATTCATAGATTTAATGATTGTAATATTGTAATATATACAGTATGTATATATGTATATAAATATTACTTAAAAGAAAATTTTATTTTTAATAACACCTTCCAGAAATGACGTAATGAATAAATATGCAAAGAATAATATATATATATATATATATCCAAATAATATTTCAAAAAAAAAATGAAATGAATCAATGAGTCCACCTTTTTTAAAAATGAAAACTATGCAGTAAAACATAACATATTAAATGTATGTATTTTTGTTTGTTTTTTTTTTTTTTTGAATCCTTGAAAATATGTATTAAACTGTATATAGAAAATCTTTTAATCATAATAATGGATGTATTGCATGTAGTTATAACTTATAGATTCACTTTTATATTAAATATGTGTGTGTGGGTTTGTGTGTGCAATTTCACAGAAATTTTAATGCATTTTCGCATCAACAAAATTGAAAAGCAATTCCATTTTCATAATTTGGAAAAACAAAAATTAAAAAATAAAATAATTAAAGTATAGATATGCCATTTGACTTTTATGTGTATATTATGAGAGTTAAAAATCCTAACAATTAGAATACCGTTATTTCTTTAAGTTCAAATCGTTCGTAAATTGCATCCTACCATTGTCCCATCTTTTTATGAATCGGGGGTGATTTTTCAGGAACAACATTTGTAAGCTTCCTTAGAAACTAGTTTGATATAATAAAAGTTAGTTTGTTTGTTTAAAAGGCAGTTGGAATACTAGACCTTCTCTGGTCTAAATGTCCATCAAGGATTGAACCAGAAACCCAGAAAATATATGCTAACTTCTATCTTGAATTTTTTTTAAATCAAAAGTATTTTGAAACACATAAGCACAATTTGGAGACGCAACTTATAAAAAACTTTCAATATATCTCACAGTTTAAATTCGAAAAAGGTCTACAATATAATTATTTAGATTGAGTTGTTAAGCATGTATTATGCTTGTAAATTTCAAGGTATACACTATTAATAGCAGTGCAAAAATACAAACATGGAACATGTATTGTAAATGTATCGACTACTAAGTTTGGACGAACTATAAAAGAAAGTTCTAATGTAATAATCCCATCATTCATCCTCTCCAATATATTCCACATGAGATTTCTGGGTCTGACCTGATTTTATAAATATATTATATAGTTTAAAAACTTAAATTAAACATATTTATCACTACACCTGCTCCCTATTATTATATTTACAAGTCAAACTCGCTCCATCTCATATCAATGTGGTTTCATTAGTTCCAACATTTCGACTATTAATCTAATCGTCTATTTAAGCAATAATCTACTCTCTGGATTGGAGTCAAAAACTGCTCTTGCTGGAGCATAAGCGTTCATCCTTATTACGTGACTTAACCAGCATAATCGTTGAATTTTAATCCAAGTTACGAGATCAGTATCGTCGTACAGGTCATACAACTCGCGATTGTGTCGCTGTCTCCAAACTCCATTGTCGTTGATTGGACCAAAAATTTTACGTAGAATCTACCTTTCAAAAGATCCTATCAGATTTTCATCGTAGTTGGATATGGTCAATGATTCTTCAACATATGTCAAAACTACTACGATGAGTGTTCTGTACAGTGTGATCTTTGTCTTTCTACTTACAGTTCTTGACCGCATGTGCTTGCTTAACCCAAAGTTACAACGGTTGGCTAGCACTATTCTACGCATTATTTCCAGGCTGGTGTTACTGCCATCTGTGTTAATTTGACAACCGAGATATACAAAATTTTTCACCATCTCAAAATTGTAGTCACCAAACGTAAAATTTTGACCTACACGGGGTCGGAGGGCGTTGTTGTTTGTTGCCACCATGTAAAAAAGATACGTATCATCATAGTTAATATATGTATTTAGTAATCTAATGAAAAAAATTTCTTCAACTCGATTACAATCCTTTTAATTTTGCCATATATCAATAGCATATCATTAAACTAAATGAAAAAAAAATAATAATAATATTGAAACTACTTACGTATATTCATATATAATAAAAATAGTAATTTTTCTATTTTTGAATTTTAACTCTTTTTTTTTTTAATATATGAAAATATAAAAATTTTTTTTTTTTTTTAATATTTTCGCTTGAGTCGATCCTTTCTATACAAAACACCTTGTATACATATATATATATATATAGCACAATATAAGAATAAAATAAATTTATAGATAATTTAAAAAAAAATATGTATATATTAATATATATATCTATACCACTTTATATAAAATTGATATAAAATACATAATACATTTTCATACTCAAAACGAAATTCAATGAAAATTGGATGAGATGATGTTGCATAATAACGGTAGATAATAATAATTTACTAAATGGAATTGATATTTTTTCATAAAGTAAAAAAAAAAACAACAAAAAAATATTTAAAAAAATTATAATAATTGGAACAATGCAAAAGAACAAAAAAAAACAAATATTTTTAAGATTTTTATTCAAAAAAAAAAAACAATATTCAGATAATTCCACAATTTTGGGAATGGATCTTATTTTTTTTTTGTTTTATTTTTTATGCATTAAAATTAATTAAATTAGTAACATTCATCGAAATATATAATCCATCTATATAATAAATACATATATATATGCATAAAATATTGTTATATAAAAAGTGCATTAAGTAAAAGTTGCATTTAAAAATGCATAAATGCAGGTTGCATATGTTATATATAAGATATTTGAATGGTTTTATTAAAATTTTATTAAGAATTCAAATTTTTAATTTTTAAAATACGAATACATATTCATTTTAACTTGAGTTGTTATTTTTATACGTATGTATGACTATAGGTCAAAGGGTATAATAAATTTGCCATTACGTTTGTGACGCAGAGAAATAGGGGGGATCAGAATCAATAATAAATACAACTTCTTATTTTATATGAGCATTATTCTCCACCTAATAAAGCTGGTATGTTTGAAATTTTTTCCAAAAGTAATTAATGTTTATAATTTTTCCTTGTTTTTTTTTAATATTAAAGCTTGTACTATAACTAGTACTAAAATTCAGTATGTGATTGACAATCAATACTAAATTTCAAATTCGTCAATACAATCAATCCTTCAATTTTTTAAGTTCTTCAATATTCTTCAATTTCTTAAAATCTTTAAATTCTAGTAGGACTTTGATTAAATATATATATTACAATTAGTAAATCTTTAAAAATAATTATTTAAAACATTTTAATAAAAAAAACTTATTCAATTTATTTTTTAAAAAAGCAAAATACATACATATAATTTAGGAGAGGGGTGCAATAAAGTCGAAACGGCTTTATTACCAAAAACAATGAATATAAAATCGAATTAACCATTCCATACATTCCGGAGCAGGGAAGTACCCTTATTTTGTACCGAACTCTTAAAAACCAGAATTTCTGTAACACTTATTAAGTTTGGGTTACCCCCCATTCAAAATATTAACATATTTGTACTTGCAATATTGTTAATATATAAGAATTGAATTCCGCATTAGGATTAAAGTAATTTGCTTAGTAAAAGCTTGGGGCGATAACCAAAAATGTATTTAAAAAGGATCAGTAGAAGGATTTTATCGTTAAGTTTCAATATTTTGTTTAGTGGGAGGCTTTAGGGCGACAGCCTTCGAATGCTTTCTTAAAAATATATGTTCAAGGAAAACTATAAAAAGGGATTTAAAATTTTTTTCAAAATCGGTGTATTCCCTTTTTTCTGAATATTTCAATATTTTTAAGATTAATTTAAAAAATATAATAATTATTAATTTTAGTTTTAATCACAATTTTAATTTATTCATTGACATAACTTGCCAAATTAATAGACATACATATATATGTATATCCTTAAGATCAATGTGAAGGTGCAAAATGAAATTCGCAGATCCATTGAATGAAAAAAAAAATAACAAAAAAAAAACAAAAGAACTATTTAACAAGTTTTCTAATTAAGAGTTGGATTATACATTTATTCTCTAAAGGGTATTTAATATTTTTTTTTAATTCTTTCAAATAAGTTTTCATGAAAATTTTTTATATGTTATGTACCTACGAAATGATTATAAAATGAAATTTTCCATTATTTTCATACAATTCCTAATTAAACAGAAACAAAATAAAATGAATTAGAGTATACATTCTAAATCCATTAATTTTTTTTTTTTGGATTTATTTGGAACTCTATGAATTGTATTTAAAAATTAAAAATATCAAATTATTTTGGAAGAATATTCAGAATCAGATTTCTTGAAAATTTTTAAAATTAAAATGAATAAAAATTTCATATTCATATCTTTATTTATCTTGTTTCATTAAAATTTTGAAAATATATTTATTATTTTTATATTAGCTATTTAGTTATTTAGTATTGAAATTAATGTACAAAATTTCGAAAATTATTAATATACACTTTCTTAATTAGTATTTCAAATAATTAATTAAAATGCTTTTAAAATTTTCAAAATCTAAAAGTTTAATTATTATATTAAAAAAATTTTTAATAAATAAATTTGCAATTAAAATAAAATATTATAATATTCATATGAATAGGCATTAATAATAATAATGTACTTCGGTTAATATATAATTTGATTATTAAAATTTATTTAGAAAATTAAGTAACTTGCAAACTTAGTATTGTATATTGAAGATTAGGAACCATATTTTATTCAATGCAAAAAATAAGTGTGAAAACATATTTTGTTTAAGGTGATCTTAATAATCTTTTTATGTCTGCATAATTACTTTAAAAATTTATTTTAATTAATTACACATTACTTAAATTCAATCTAGTTTAATAAAATTTAAAAATATCTTTAATATAACGACACTGGAATGAATAAAATCAAATTGTATCACTCGCCTAAAAGTATGCAAAAAAAATTTAATTAAGAAATTTATTTTTTTATATTAGTTTATTTTGCATTTAATCATATGGTATACCAGTATGGTATAATATAAGCGGCAGTCTCATGGAAAAAATCAGAAAATTTGAAAGAAAGTGCATAAGAGTATGTATAAGTAAATCACACAAACCAGAATCTGAATACAAATGTTTTTATTCAAATAAATATTTGTACAAAGAAGCAAACATAAGTAGAATCGATAATTTTATGATAAAATTAATTCGAAATCATTATGTTAGAGCAACAAATACTCCAGAAAATGGTCTTATATCTCATATATATTACCACAATGAGGAGTACATTAAAAAAACTCTGCTCTCGGGTTTTATAGCACCAGAGCATTTTATATATCTTGATAAAAATGGTTATGTTCAAAACCTGAATCATGTCCCTATACTATATCACTATAGTAGACGGGCTACATGTAAAACTATAGAATATGATCCTGGTAACATTAATAGAGATCTCCTTAAGTATGACATGAGTATTCCTCATAAGGATACATTAATTAGGCAAAACTGTTGGTGGTTAGGTACATCATGAAATATATAGAAACATATTTTTTAGTATGTATACTAGTGTAAGGTAGGCTAAGTTTTTTAAATTAGGTTAAGATAGTTTAGGTTTTTTAGAAAAATTAAAAGAATAAACATTGTTTTTTACAACATTTTTTACAATGAAATTTGATTAATAAATTACATTTAATATTATTTTAAAATGATATTTATAAAAATTTATAAATACAAAAATAGTTACTAGTTAATATAAACTAATTTTAATATAATAGAAATTAAAAAGACGTACCTAATATACTCGTATGAAGAGTATAAATCCTATTAAATTACAAATATAAATACTTTGAACATATAATATCCTTGCATTTTTCACTTGTAAATAAATGTGTATAGTTCCACCTTGTATCAGTGTAATAATGTATAACATAGCAATTAGCTCTTGAATATGTAAAAAGAAACAAAAGAAAATCACTTAACAACAGTAACATAAATTGAATCTAAAATATGATTTTAAAATCTCTTATTTTACTGTTTTAGATTTTGCCTTAAGACAGACACGAAAACTGATTTAGAAAATTCATATTGAATAAATCAGTGGTTCGGAACAAAATTATATTGGAGCAAAATTTGATTATTCTTTAACATTTTGTATTCTGCGGAGCAAAAAAAAATTTTTAGGATTCGAAAAATAAATTTGAAAAGATCCCAAAATGTTGCACCAAAAGTTTTAAGGACTATTTGTCGGGATGGGAGTAAGAGTTCAACCTTTTTAATTTTTCTTGGTGTGTTCTGGTTTTCCTAAAAAATCTGTGATTACTTTTCTTAAACTATATCGACCCGCCTATTATTTAGAACATAATAAAAGTTAAATTCATATAAAGTTCTTGAAGGATATTTTAAAATGGACCTATAGTTGTGTTGTCCCGAAATAAATATCGTTCCAAACCCCTGGAATAAATAACTAATAACTCCCTCAAGTAGATCAAATTCCATTCAAAAAACCAAATTACAATAAATTAAATAATAAATTATCAATAAATTCAAATATTAAGTGATTTAAATTACTTTAACATATTTATTGAGATATTGGAGAGTATTTTAATATACGATAAAATATAAAGTGAGACTGCCCAAAACTCTGAAGTGAAAACTTACGTATATATATGTATATTAAATCCAATTAAATCAAAGATAATTTATTATCCCTATTAGTCTTATAGTTGTTTTATGCTTTGTTTTATCAAATGAAAATGTAATAAAATGTTTCATGTATATGAAATTAAACGTATGTAGATGTATTTCACATATTTGAAATAAAATTATTCCATGTAAAACAATATTTTAACATCTATACATTTAATGAAATTTATCTAATTCTAAGTACTTAGAAATTTTATTAATTTAATATAAATGGTAATAATCGTATTTAAATGGATAAATTAAAATCATTGTATTACGAATTTATTTAACAGTTTCCGGCAGATCATATAATCCTAATGTTTCATCGTATAATTTGTTTTTCCTTTCCGGGTTTTTACATAAATTGTTTCCTTACCCTCACTAGAACATTTAATAGTTAGGGGGTAATTGTGTTCCAAACGTGAATCTGCGGAGAGGGTAAATTTTTGATATATAGCTGTTTCAAAGGAATTCGAAAAATTAAGAACTAGAAATTTCTGGATTTTGAAGCTGGATTTAGTTTTTAGGCTATGAATATGAATTGTGAGACACACATGAATAGTCCTCTTCATTGTCAACTATTACTATATCCTTATATGCTTATGGATATCCTTGTGAGTAAAGATGATTCCTTTAATAAACTCTATCAGTCTTTCCCCGTTCCTATTTTTCTTCCAAGTCCCTTTGTTGTCTTGAACCACTTTCACATTGAAGTCCCCCATTAACATTATTCTATACTTTTGGGTCTTTGATATTCTTACAAAATTTTGTAGAGAAATCTCACATATAAAAATTTATTTCAAGATATTTCCGGAGAAAATCCCTCCTACTCTTCGTTCCAACATTAAAAAATTTTAGCTAGATTTTTAATGATATTGATTCAATTTTTTTTAAATTTTATTAATATTTCCAAATAACTTTAAATTAATATTTAAAATGTATCTCAACAAACCAATTTTTAGATCGGATAAACTTTTGTTAAATAAAAACAATACAGTAGAATTTTCAAAAGGAAAATTTTCAAATAAATGTATGCCTGTAAAACTTTTATAATAGTGATTTTAATTAATTTTTATAATTTTTGTAATTCAATACATTGAATTTATTGAAAAGAATTTATTTTTTAGTTAAAAATTTATAAATTTTAAAATAATATTCAAAAATTTTTTAACATATTATAAACTATATTGAATTACTCATAAAAAAATAACTTTTTATCTAATTTTTAACTAATATTTTTATTTTTCATTTATTTGTTGTTGTTGTTGTTTTTTTCAATTTGATTATAAAACTAAATAACCTGAAAATCCTTTCGCCAAAATAAAATAAAAAAAAAAAACCCAAAAAATAACCAAAAAAACAATTTTATAATTTCTAAATAAAACAATTCAAATAAAATATCTAACATAATCCGAAAATACTCATATGAAATATTAATAAATTTTCATAAAAACAATATGTATATATATATATTATATATTTCGTATTATATTGTTAATGTACTAGATTTTCTCTTTATTTTATTTTGATTTAATATCTATATACTGTATTCGTACACAGGGCTGCCAAATTAGATCTTAGCTAGTAACACTTTCATGTTTTTTGGAAATTTGGTAGATATTTTTAAGGGTTTGGTAAGTTTCAACAAAACGGTAATTATCAAATAATTTGTATGAAAATTTGTATAAATTTGTAAATTTCAAATTGTATTTAGAATAGTGTTCAAGTTGGAGCTGTGATAAGTGATAAGAACGTCATTAAGAGCATAGCGTAGAAAATTTATATTGTTCATCGTTGATCAAACGGATGCTCCAATATAAATACCTCTATTTAAATCATGTATATAGTTTTCAAAGCTATGCTATTATTGACGCTCTTATCATTTATAGCTCCCACATAAATGCACCCTTAGAAACACAGTTAATTTTTAATCACAGTTTAAAAAATGGAAATGCGTGCCACTCTATTAATCACAAAAATGTAAAGCAGAAATTCAAATTATTACTCCATACAAACCGGTTGATTTGCTTCCCTATTTAGGGACCCAGGAGCTTGAATCATCTAAACCTCATTTCTGAAGTTTGAATCATTAAGTCTAGAAAAGAGTAAAATTAAATAAGTCCCCAAAATGGTAACATGATATCAAATTTTTATGGACTACTTTTTAGAGCGGGCTTAATAACCACACTGACCAAATTTTTCTGGCTATATTTAGGTTGTACAATAAAGTTGATGAGCATATATTTATCAAAAATTTTGATCTGACCATTGGATCCCAAGAAATGGGATTGATTAGCTCTCCTGCTTCATCTACTATTCCACTCCTCGATTTTAAGCAATCACATGTTATTGTAGATGTGCAATGATGTTGACATACTCTTCTCTGCATCTTGCACTTTGTACTAATTCTCCTATTGTGTTAATACCTGTCCAGTTTCAGTTTGTTTCTTAGGCCCGGCATTTGTTTTCTACATATGTTTCTCTTGCCTTCTATTTCACCTTGTATTATTAGCTGGAGTAATTCATATTTATTTCTGATTAGCTCATTATTAACAAAATTTTCTTCTGGTGTGGAATATGGCAAATGGCCTAGTGCTTTTTACAATTCAAATCATTTATTTTGATTAGGATCCTTAAAAACATATACAGATATTAATTAATTGTGGAATAGAAATAGTATAATTGAAAATTTATTAAAACAATATATTAACGTTGTCTTTCATTTAAGGACCCTAGGAATACTCAACTATTCTGTCTAAGGGAAATTTTTCTGAATTAAGCTTAGTAAAAATAAATTTTAGATCTATAAAAAGAATACAAATAGAGCTATGTACATGCTATTATATTTCAAATGTGAAATATAATTTTTTTATTAATTATAAAATAAATCGAAACTTTTTATTTGTCCACTTCCTTTTAACTTTTGAACAATTTTGAAATTCATTCAGAAACTTCTTCTCCCAAGTCTAATCTAAAACTTAAAACGGTAAACTTTTTGATATAATTATCGTAACAAAAGTTTGGCAGCCCTACCCACACACTTAATTACATATATAAATTCAGTATAAAAACAAAAAATCCTTTTACAAAAAAAAATTTGATCCTTTTTTTGGAAACTCTTATAATATTCATTTTAATAAATAAATAACAACAAAAAAAAAAACACAACAAAAATTGCATAAATAAAATGGTACATATGTACATATTTACAAAAATAACTACCATTTCTAAAAAAACAAAAAAAATTAAAATAAATCTAATATTTGAATAAAAACCAACGAAAATCCTATATGTGAATACAGATTTAAACTCATCATAGCCATCAGAATGGATTTTATACTTATCTTTTCAAAAAAAATATATTCACTTATATAAAACAGGATCAGTATATCCTTTTGAAGGGCTGTGAAGGGAGTAATCTGGAAATAAAAATGAAATTTACAGATGATATTGAGTTTGTTTCTGTTTTTTTTTTTTTTTTTTTTTTTTTTTATTATTTTTAAATTTAATTTATTCATGAAACTATATAACAAATCCTGAATACATTTATTTTTATATTACAAACAAAAAAAATATCTACATATATATATATATTTTTTTATATTTATTTTAATTTTTGCAGAAGCCCATAAGGACCTTACAGTCTTCTTTATTTCCTGTTTTTATTTTCAGGGTTTTTTTTTTTTTTTGCATTTTTTTATGAAATGAAACCTTTAATAATAAAAAAAAATATGATTTTATTATTACTTCCGCGCATTCAAACCTATTTACATATAAATATATTATTTATTATATATATATATACGTACATATGAATAATATTTTAGTATATATTTAAATTTCATAGAAAAAATTTTTGTAAAAATTCAAAAAAAAAACAAAACTTTTATAAAGGATATAGGGTTAGGGTATGGGTTATGGTAAATAACAACACCTTATACTCCAATTCAAATGTAATCATAGAAAATTGTCACATTTGCCACCACTTTTAAAAACTTTTACTTTGTTTGGTCTTTGTTTAGGTTTGGTTTTTAATTTTTTGTTTTTTGTAGTTTAGTTGAAGTTTTGCTCCTTTGAACTTTTTTAATATGGAAGCAACTAGCGTTCAATTTAAATTAAATTTGTTTGAATTAATTTGACCAGATTATAAATACAAATACAAAATATCATTTTTTGTAAAATTTTTAGTTTAAAAAAATCGTGAAATTACTTAATATTATTTCTCCCGAGGGCAAGGACACTATACAGTAGGTTCTAACTATGAATTTAAATTACATCAAGGGATCCAAATCAACAGAAGATCAAGGGACTTGACACAAATTCAAGGAAATACTAGAAAAGTTTCAAGCGGCCACTGGAAGTTTCTAAAACTTTTTATATGGATCCTTAAGTTCACAGCTGATTATGAAAAATCATTTACTGTAGAGAACTACTCGAAATTCGAATATATACTTTCATTTAATGTGTTCCTCCAATTGAAATTGTCCATTTTAAAACTTGCAATATTTTGAAAAGAACTTATGTAGAAAAAGCATTTCAAAGCTAAACTTCAATTATCTTATGTCCCCTTCGATTCCTTCCTCTTTTAGTCAAGGATACATATCAAAATTTCCATATTTATGTACAAAGGTATCCATTACATTAGAATCTGAATAGCGTATGTAGAGTTAAAATCCTGATTTAATAAATTGGATCACAGAAGCTTAATTATCCAAGGTCTTGAAGATATATTTGTTAATTATTATTTGTTAATTAATTTCTTTAACTTGAATAGTTTGACGAATTCATAGCACTGTATCTTTGCTAACTGCTACGTTTTTATTTTTTTTTCCCTTTTACTTTACCAGGGAGGAAATAGCTCCTACTTAAATCTTCTCCAATCTTCTCTGTTTGACTCTTTTTTTGATATATTTTCCTCCAGAACAGTACACTTCAGGATCTACCTCATGTCCCCGAGTCTCCTTGTGGATTCTAACATAGTGACATTCTAGTTATGGAATTTTTGCCGTTTCTCAATGTGTGTCCGAACCACTTCCACTGTCTTCTGTTATTTGCTATTTATACAAGGGGTTCTTTGTTCGCTAAGTTCCATAGATGGTTTGTTTCTCTTCGGTCAGAAAATTCTACATACGATTCTCAAGTCTTTATAAACGAAAATTTGTAACACAGGAGTTGAAAATTATAATTTTTGTTCTCTTTTGATTTTGCCTTGTAAATTTTATCCATTGGTCCACCTGTAGAAGTTATTATCCTACCAAAGTAGAAGAATTACTTTACAATGTCTATGTATTGTCCTTCTACCGTGATATGGGTGTTACTGGGGGTGTAAACGTACATTTCCGTTCAATAATTTCAATTTTAATTGAAGCAAGGGCATTAGAAATTAAACAATAATCTAAGTGCATATTAATATGGTTGATATTAAGAACCAAGATACATCTCTGGTTCTGCTTCTTTGTAACTCATTTTGGAATTCTATTAAAGACGAGTTCATGTAAACATATTTAATTAAGTATCTTAGTAATCCTGAAAGTGGATATTGAATTTTAAAATAGTATTAAAATTCTTTCAATACATTAATATGCATAATATTTGGCAAAGCTAATTTATTTGAACAAATTTTAGTAACAATCTGTAGTACGAAATCTTTTAATCTACATTTATTATTCCATCTAAATATAGATCAAGATTATTAATTACTACTATAATTATAGAAATTTTCCATAGAATACAATTGAATTAAATAGTTTTCTTCAAAATATCATTGTTTTTCAACTCTTCAAATATACCAGATATTTTCCAAAGAAAAGCAATCAATTTCAAGTACGTTTTAATCACATTATACTCATATTAAATTTCAACAAATAGTTTCCATATCAAATTTCAAATTTCATTACTAAAATTTTTATTTTGAATTTTCAAAAAATTTAGATTTCCTTTGCCTCGGATATCTTGAACTGTGGGAATTCTCAAGATTTCTAAATAACAGAGTTTTCTTTTTCAAAATAAATTTCAGTGGAAAATTCTAATTGAATTTTCCAATGTTATAAGCGATAGAGAGCTTTTTTTCTTTTGAATATGCAATTGCATTTGTAATGCTAATTTTTCTTGTATTAAGAAAGGATATTAACAGGATTTCGGGATTTTATACTACTAAACACATACACAAAGAATACCCGTAGTTCTGATTTTCAATTCTATGTGTACTTGTGTTTTATAAAATGAAAAACTTTCTCTAGAATTTTCCCCATTTCAATTCTACATATGAATATCATAACATTTAAAGTAATTTCTAATGCACTTCATTTTCAGGTTATCATTATCCAAATAACTTTTTGGTAGAATTTTTGGAAAGGAAAGCAAAGTATAATTGTAGGATATCCATACGATTAAAGTTCTATAAAATATTTTATATTTTTTATCTATTAAAAGTTCTTTTAGTTTATTATTAGCATAAAAATATAATATATATGGAAATAAAAAAAATAGTAAAAATTGGTTAACCTTAAATTGCTATTTAATATGCATATCAGTTATTAGGTGTTGAGAGCACCCAATTTTAAATGATAAACATATAAAAATTTTTTTTAAATTTAAATGTAAATTTTTCCTAAATATAGTTTTGAATATTTCTTATATTTTTAAAAATTTATATTTAAATTTAGTTCATTTTAATCTTGAAAAGTTCTAAATAAATAGGGTAACACATATTTAGTTATCAGAAAATATAATATAACACAAATTAATACTTAAATTTTAAAAAAATTTTATTTGGAATAATGGAATATTTAAAAATATATAAAAAAAATTTAAATATACTCTTTTAACATGAATTTGGTATTTCTTTCAAATACAAATACTTCTAAATTTTTTTCGGATCCATTAATCATAAGTCGCAACTCGAAATATATTTGAAAGAAAGTTATCACAGTTTTTGTAGTGTATTTAAGTTGTACAGCTCTTCGGTTATGGACGATTAAAAATATTAAAAGAAAATTCAATTCTTAAGCTCGTCCTATGAACAGTGTCCGAAAAATTTAGCTGCCAGTTCTTAGGACTTACCTTATTTTTTTCTTTTTTATATAGATTCTCTTACAGAATGGGAGACAAGGTTATCTTAGATAATGTCCGTTTAAGTTCTGCGTCTTAAGAAGCAGTGTAGTTTTTAATAGATGGACCAAATATTTTTGGAAAAGCCCAATTTGATTTGAAAATAGACAAATTTCACTTGAAGAAGAATCAAATTCATATGAAAAGGATATAAACATATTATATTTATATATATAAAATATTGAATTTTCTTATTTATTATAAATAAATTTGCAAAATTGCAAAATATTAAATATTAGGATTCTCAACTTATTTTTAATTGATTTATTTAGTATCAGCCCTAATATGTAACATACAAATTTGGAATCATATTACCATGAAACAAATAAAATTCAAATTTTTATCTATATTCAAATTCAATATTTTGAATATTTCTGAGTAATAAATAACTAATGAAATAACGTGTTAGAGCTTTAAAAATAAGTGTTTAACAAATTCTCCTAAATATATGCAATTTTAGGTGAATATTCGAAATCAATAAATTTATCAGAAAGAATTTTAGTAAATCAAGATTTAAAAACTAAATATACAAACAATTACCCATAAATAAGAATTTTTAATATATATGTATTTATTTATTTAACTCCAAGTTAATTTTATTTAACTCCAATGGCTCGTACCACTGACTATCTGCTAAATTATTAATAAGAACTAAATGTTCAGCTAAAAAATATATTTAGTTCTAATAACTACAAACATCGCAGTAAAATCTCTTATTTAATATATATTCTTTACTATTTACAGTTTTCTAATAAATTACTTATAAATTAGAAAAATGTTAATAAAGATATTTAAACTAGCTATTTATATTATATACAGTGATACCTATACAATGATATCTATACATTTTCATTATAGAAAATATAATTTATTATAGTAACAACTAAAAAGTGTCATTGGTATCAAATTTTTTATTCAAGCCGCAACTTACAACTAATCTTCTGCTAAATTAATGTTGGAATTAAGGACTTGTCATTGGTACAGGCCAGAGAAATTTATTATAAAAATTTTAAAATACTGTTAAACTAATACGATTAAAAAGGGGAAATGGAATATTTTAGGGGCGAACAATAGCTTTGTATTGAGGAAAATTAAAAATCATACAAAAAACCAAATTCACAAAAAATTTAAATTACTAAAACCCTAGTTTAATAAGTAATGAATGAAATAAATCATTAAGTTGAAAGGTTAAAGTTTAGTTAAACGGTAAAAATTAAATATTTACAATTCGAATTCATAAGATTCATTTATAGCTAATGCTTTTATAAGATTTTTTTCTAATGTATTATAAATTTTTCTTTTATCTTAAAATATATAACTTTTAAATATCTGACCCTGAATAAATTTCAAATTTATCAACTTTAAAATAAATTTTACATCCAAGTTTGCTTTCATTTAAAAATCCCACGTTTACAAAATTTCTAAAGTATCTGTCAAAGTGTTTCAAACATTTTTAATTTTAAATACAACATTTTTATTAAATCGTGAAAGCCCACGTTTTATTTGAATTTAAATGAAAAACAATATATATTTAAAAATTTATTTCTTTTTAAAAATTTTCAAAAGAGTTTTAACTACCGATTTCATAAAATAGTTTCAAGAAAATTTTCTTTAAAAGTCATGAGAGTTCCATTTTTATGACCAGAAGAACAATATTAGTTTACAATTGATTATAAAACCAATTTGAATAAAGGCACCAAGTGATTTAAACACAGCACCAAAAAAAACGCACAGACAAAACAAACTTATAAATTTTGTACACACATATTTTTGTTTATTTTATTGCCTTTAGGATACTGAACCCACAATTATTGCGTAAATTATTGCAGGTTCCTTTGTTTTTTATATCCTACACAGTTACGAACAGACACGCACTTTACTCTCTATATCCGTTTTAAAATTTATATTTCAGGTTTTCTTGAGTTTTTTTTTTTTTAAATAATTTTATTACTATTTTATTTTTAAATTCTTACATTTACATGTATTTATTTGTATAAACGAATAAATACATATATATATATATATTTAATTTAACATATTCAAAATAAAAATGATATATATGTAACGGTTGTTTCGCATGTATCCATAGAATTAAGGTTTACATTAAATTCTATTAAAATGTAAATTGTTTCAAAAAAAAAAAAAAAAATGAAATAAAAACTTAATTTTTGCATGTTTTCAATTCTATAAATTTCTACCTCTTTCTATGTTCCATTTATGTTCAAATATTTGCTCCAATTTTTGTTCCATTTTTGCCCATTGTTTCATACCCCCCCTATTAAATAAAAATATAACTCTACCGCACTAAATAAGTTCGAAATTTATAAACTGGTGAATGTGATCTAACACAGTTTATGAGACAAAAAGAAATGTAAGGAATGAAAATGTAGGGAAGGGGCGAGGGTATTAAACCGAAAGTAATAAAAAACAAGAAAATTTATTACGAGAATTTCAAATGTTCCAACTTTGTTCCACCACCATATCAAAAGTTTAAATTGTAATGTATACTCAAATAAAAATAAATATAAAAAAAAATACTAATATACATATACAGGGTGGTTTGTGATAAAATTGGAATAAAGGTTATTTTAAAGTTTAAAAAAAATTTTTAAGAGTTCGAGTTTGTATTCGGCCATTTTGGAATATAAATGGTTTAATTTAGCTAAAGTAGTTTAATACAATTGAATTTCTATATAACGGAGTCATATGAAATATCCTTCTAAAGATTAGTCGACTGGATTTAGATCTCTAAGGACAAAGTGTACTGAAGCTAGGGGTTCGTAAAAAATTATAATTTTTTACCAAAAACTTATTTAAACTAGTAAAAACTTTCATTAAAATTTTTTTTCAAGTTACTCACTATTTCTAGTGAATTCAAATTGAATTTCATTTTCATCTTCAAGGAATTTCCAAATAACATCATTTAAAAAATATTTACAAAATAATAATATTGTTTTAGAAGCCCTTACTTCTGTATCACAGGTTTATCCTGAAACACCCTGTATATGTAAATATTTAATGTATAGAAAAAAAACGATAAAAAGAGCTAAAAATCAACATCGAAGGAAAAAAAATATATATAGACAAAAACAAAAGATATGTTTATGAGATGAGATTGAGAGAACATGTAAAGTTCACGTACTCAATATTTGGTATTTTTTTCTTTAATAATAAATTTTTTCTGTTTTCTTTAATGAAAAGAATCTAAACAGAACTAAATTACTGTTTGTCAGATGTTAAATTAAGAATTTTAAGTTATGTGGTTCCGATTCCATCAAGATTATTAAAAACTTACAGATTTCATCGAATATATTAAAAACTATAACAATGTTCATCGAATATATTAAAAACTAAGAGATTTCAGCGAATTTCACAAACATTTAGATTTTAGCGAATTTATTAAGAACTAATATATTTCATCGAACTTAAAAACTAACAGATTTCATCAAATACACTTAAAGCTAACAGTTTTCATCGAATTTATTAAAAACTAACATATTTCATCGAATTAATTTAAAACTAATATATTTCATCAAATATACTAAAACAACAGATTTCATCGAATATCAAAAATATTCAGATTTCAACGAATCTATTAAAAACTTAACAAATTTCATCGAAATAATTAAAAAATAACAGATTTCATCGAATTTATTTAAAACTTACAGATTTCATCGAATTAAAAAAGAAATCATTTTCTTTGCTTATCCAGTTGAATTTCCTTAAAAAAAAACTACTGTTATTAAATATAACGTTATTTTAACTAACAAATATATTTTTTTTTACTTCAGTTTAAATTAAATATTATATAGAAAATGTTCAGTCGTTTCGCATGCATATAAATTATTCATGTTTAAGAATTCCATGTAAGGATTATTATGAGAAGTAAGGAATTTACAAAAAAAAAAAAAAAACATATGTATTCTACATATTATATAAAAACAAAAACTGAATTTATTTTAATTTATATTTAGAAATATTTTTTTTTACATATGTAAATGCAAATGTTTGTTACAACAGCATACATTTCAAATAAAATACATACACATAAAAACTGGTTCCTTTTTTCTTTGAAAAATTTTTTGGAAATTTTGCTTTGCCATTTATGCGATAACATTTTCTTAGAAAAAAATTATTTTTTTTATTTTTTGAAGTTTAAAGAAATTTTGCTAAGATATCCAGAACATTTTAACATAAGACTGGCAAATATATTTAAGTAAAATAAAAATTTGTATGTCTAATTCAATGTAATATTTAACATTTATTTTCATTTGTCAAACGATTTTTATTTGAACACTTTACCAATACATTCACACAAGTATACATTTTGTACATATTTTGAATATGTTTCTTTTTTATTACACAGAGAATGGAGTATGTATGAAATTATACATGCGGTTAATATTAATCTTCTGTATTATATCTTTCTTATTTATTTTCTTGTTATAAAATAAAGAAATGAATATTAAATCGGTTGAAGAACTTTCAAAATCTAAACATGATACAAAGACATTAGGAAGTCTCTTTTTTAGAATTGAAGAAATGTTACTTCTGTACCACTTTGTTCTTATTATTTTTTAGTTGTCCTTCATTAAAATTACCAGTCCCTTACATTTGTCATTTATGTACATACTAGTAATGCTGTTAAAGATCAAAGTAGTAGTAGTTTTTTGAGATTTCTGTATTGTTGTAAAACTTACACTTCTGCATCCGATCTCTTCAATATATGTAAAATGAATATTTGACTGAAAATTAAGTATAATAGTCATATTTCGACTAGAACTTTCAAGAGGCATGTCAAAAAGCAGGTATTCGTTTTATAAACTAATAATTTTATCTTAATTCTAACTCCAATTAACCATCTGCATTTTAAATAATACGGACAAACCTTAATTTTGAAGATATAAAGCATTTAATACATTTGTTCAAGGTGAAACAAGGAAGGAGTGAAATAAATGTTAATCCTTGCATTGGACTCACTGCTATGCAGAGTTGATAAGGTGGTACAACACAGTTTATGAAAATTAATTTTTGTTATTATGGGACAATATTCCAACCCATGTATTCCCTATATATACGTACGATATTATTAAATTTAAGATTATTAATATTTTTCATTTTTTTTCTTTGTGACTTAAGTCAAGTATGTATAACATGTATATGTACTCACTTGAAGCTATTTTTTTATTCCATTTTCCACTTTTTAAGAGCATATGACATTCACCAGGTCTAGTTCGACTAGGCTTTAGTTCCTTTAATCGTTATATTCACTAAGCCTTTGATTACTCTGGTATAGCCACTGCAACTACACAGCAAGTAATCCAATTCAAATGTATATCAGAAAGTTAGTAAAAAACTTTTGTAATTCATATATCGGATTTCTCTTTGGTCAATTTTGTTGAAAGTTTTGGTTTTTGCATGTTGCACTGACACTTATAAAAGTTCCAATATAAATACAACAGTAATCTAGAAACAAATATATAGTTTAATCAATATATACCTTAAAGTCTTGATTAAATAATTTTTTAAACATTCATGTATCACATTTTAAGTGGTAATATTTCTTAATCTTTATTTTGGTAATTCTAGTAATTCTGCATTTAATAATGAGCTGTTTGTTATAAATTGTTATGTGTGTGTAACTAAATTAAAAAAAAATTTCTAATTAAAAAATTTGTCGTTTTAAGCATAAAATTATTTATAAATTAAATATTAAGAACTCAAATATCACATTATTTAAAAAATTTTTTTTTTGGTTTTTAAAAACTTTTAATTGTCTGTAAAGTGCACTTGAAAACAAAGTTATTTATACATATAATTAACAACTTAACTCTTTTATTTTAAAAACTTTCAAATTAACAAAAAAAAAAATTTCCTTTATATGTCTTCAAAAAACAATTAATTATAAAGAATTTAATTAAAAATTTTTTAATTCAATTAAATTCAATTAAGTTAAAATTTTTTTATAAATTTTTAAAATATTTTAAAAAAAAAATTAAATTAAAAAGTTTTAAAAAAATAAATAAAATATTGTTCAAAATAAATTAGTCAAATAACTGTAGGGACAACTATAAAACTTGCACAATTAATTTGAAAACATTTACAATACCTTGTGTAGGGCATAAAATGTGGTGTACAAAACTACAGGAAGTTCAGTACGAAATTTTTAATATTCTACAAAAAAAAAATTTTATTTAAAAAAAAACTAAAACCCGGTTTTATGAAAATGGCTTAGCATAAAACCCAAAAAAAGGGGTAATCTTTACTTATTGATAAAGGAAAATAAGTGTAACATGGCCCTAAGCACCCAACGTTGGTATCGACTTTATAATATATAATAATAATTTAAATAGAAATTTTACTAACTTCAGTTCTTACCTGATTTGTCCATTGCTTTTATTTTTTCCAAAAAAATTGGTTCAATAGTTTTAAGGTTTTCTTATGCTCAGCTTAGCTCTTATATTTGTCTATTCACGTCGTCCAATACTAAATTTGTACATAATATATAAATTCTGTCTCAAATTTTTATAAACTACTATGTATGATCGGACCAGTGGCGTTGTGGTAAAGATGCCGCCTTTCATGTGGAAAGTATTGGATTGAAACCTCTAGATCATATGAATTAAAAAAATATCGCAAAACTGCATAAATATATCGTATAATAGTTAATATCTTAATATAAGAAAAGATTTAATATAAATATATAAATAACTCTTGTGTAGAATAATAGATGGCGCACAAAATTTGCATTTATGATTTCATAATCTTATACAATAGCTACAGCCGGGTATTCACCTGTTTGAAAATAATTAAAAAAAGCTAAAGTCTCGGCTAAATACATTTGGTTAATGCCCCATATTCCTTAAAGGAGTGGAAAAGGAATGAAAAAAAAATACATATTCAAATATAAACTAAATAAGCCTATGATTTTTTCAGTAAACTCTTTAGAATTTCCTTAGATTAACATCCACTTGTTGCTGGCTAAATACAATTCAAAAAAAACAGAATAAATTTTTTAATATAAAATTTATTAAAAAAACAATAATTATTTTTTTATATAAACAAATAATTTAAAATATTTATTAAATTAATATGTAAATAAAACACATATTATATATTTAATTAAATTAAATTTTAAACTTTTAATATTTTAAATTATAACCTTAAAAACAATTTTCAAAGCAATAAATGTAATATTTAATTATTTAGTTAAAAAATATTATGTATAATTAATATATTACATATAATATTAAGTATTTTCAATTAAGTCTAGTTAAATCCCAACTTTTTTTAGGAAAAATATTTTAAATATTCAAATTAAATTGATAATAAAATTAAAATAATATATACTGTAAAATACTTTTACTTGTTGCTAATCAAAATTTATTTTTTTCTATTTGCAGGTTAGTGTTACATCATACATGAAATAAAATTGCAAAATTGAATTAAGGTATTATCATATATACGTAGTTTTTATAACTTTTAATTTTTAAATCATTAAAATATAATTTAAAAGGTTTGTTTTTTAAAGATTCGCGAAATGAGCCCGTAATGTACAGGGTGGCGCAAAAGTACCGATATGGTTTGAATGTTAAATAACTTTTTCATTTAATGATTAATTATTATTATTATTGTTTTGTTATACAGTATATTAATGGGGAATATTTTTAGCTTAAGTATGAAAAATTATATCCAGCAAGTGGTGACCATTTTCGGCTTCGGACATTTGTGCTCTTTCCAGTGCATTTTCCATAACTTTTCGTAATTTTTTATCGGTGTTCTGTTGTGTACTGTTCCATTTCCAATTTCCCCAAGTTTTCTTCACATAATTCTGAAATAAAAATATAATATATAAATAAATTTGTAAAGTTATTAAACATTCAAACCATAACGGTCGTTTTGCGCCACCCTGTATTAGTCTGTAGTTATTTAACCATGATTCATTATCATACGAATGTACTTCAATTATTCAAAAATGAAGTAGCTATAACTAATAAAGTGATATTATTTCAACTTATACCTAAATCAGCAACTAATTTCAAATAGTTGGGTTAGACAAAATTCCCAAAATCAAAATGGTCGAAACTAAAATTCCAGAAAACCGAAACTATAATTTTGTAAACCACTGTAAAATATCTCCTAGTTCAAAATATCGCATATACTTAAATATAGAAATATTTTGGAAGAGAGTTCCCGGATTAATATGTTGACGTTTTAAGCTATGGGGGCTTTTTGGATTTGGAGAGTTTGACTTAAGAAATTTTGTTTTACTGAGAAATTTTTTAAAGGGAATTTTGGTTTTTGGGGATTTTGTACCAATCCCAATTTAAATTAAATTTCAATTAAAATTAATTAAATTATACAATATTTATCTTTAGAATTATACTTTTCTTTTATTAAGTATTTCCATTTCTACTCCTTTTTAAATAATTAAATATTTAAAAAATTACCATTTAAATTCGAGCATAATTTTTAATTTAAGAATTTTAACTGAGAGAATCTTTTTTGAATTTTAAATAAAATCATTTAATAAAACAATAAGTAATTTAGTTAAAAATTTAAAGTTTTATGACAAATATCAAATGACAGTCAATCCTCAGTCAAAAAACATTAAAAATCAATGTGGTTCATTTTTATTCAAATAAATTAATTAAACCCTAAACTAACAAATGATTTACAACTCAATATCTTATATTTGAATTCAATTTAAATTCGTATACCCTATAAAAGTTCCATAAACAAATTATTCTACATATTGAATTAAACAAATAAATCCCTGAATTACTAATTTCTCATATACTAACCCACTCTGAACTGAAGTTTATTTTTTTTATTAATTATTTAAATACTAAAAGAAAATTTTTTAAATTATTAAAAGACCCTTTAATATAAATTAGTTTTTTTTAATAATAAAATATAACAATAAAAATTCAATCTTTCATTTATTCACTATGTTCTTATCTAAAATATATCTTAAGCTATACATTAAAAATTCAATAGAATAATTAAATATTTAAATATTTTATAAATATATATATATATATATATATATATTTAAAGTCAATTAATATAATCCAAAATAAGAACCCATTTGATTGTTATTAAATGATAATTTAAACTGATATCTTAAAAATAAGGGATTATATTGTCATATTTAATTTAAAATATAAATCTATTCAAAAAAATCAAATAAAACCCTTTTCTTTTTGGAAATTCTGTGGAAAATCTTGATTTCAAAAATTAATTTTTTAGTATAAATAAATTCTATTCAAAATCAAAAAAAAAATTAATAATAATAAAATATTCTCTTATCTTTATGATACGATTTATACTAATAAGTATATAACTTTGTAAATCATGTCGATAATATTTAAATATAAAATACACAAAAGATACTATATTATTAAAAATGTTATTAATATTTCTAAAAAACTTATAAACAATATATCTGTATGTTTATATGTTGTATTATATGTAATATTATACACAATATGTGTGATTAAAATGTCATTTTAAATATTTTATTCTTTGTTTTTTTAGAATAATATCCCTCTTTTATTAAAATGTCAGTATAAATTCCAATTTAAAATCCATTGAAAAACATTTCTATACAACATACTATATTATATGCATATGTGTATATAATATGTGTTATTATATATAATATTTTGATATATATTTTTAACGAGTCTGCAAAGTTATGTTGAATTTAAAAATGCCAATTCACAAAATGTCGATTCAAAAATGTCAACGCCAAATGTCAAATGTTGACTTGCACAATATTCTTGAATTCTTGAAAATTTTTGAAATATCGATTTGCTAAAAGTAAATAATTTTCTAAGTTTAGCAGAGCGGCCGATAAACAAATTATTGAAATCCTACTTTTTAAGTCAACTTGGAAATCCATACTAAATAATTTATATACGTATTTTGGGAAAGCCGTATACTTAATGCTGATTTTATAACCAACTTTAAGATCCCTCCGAATTCAAAACTACGACCTATACACACAAAATATACATAAATATTCTGTAAATGGCGTATAACTCTTCTTTTAAAACCATAAACATTGCTTAAAAGCTTCTGGAGAAGGGATATAAAGTTAGTAAACACTATTTTCTACGCAATATTAAAAATATATGACTTTATCGATATTCTAAAGGTCGACTCTCAGTCAATATTTTCGAAAATCAATGATTAAGTACCTAGATTCGATATTTTTGGGAAAAAATGTAGACATTTTGTCACTCGACTTAATGGAAATCTATATAACGTAAGAATCCCATTCCTTACTTAAAATACCTTAAAAAACAAACAAACATTTATCAAATAAATCTGAAGGTATTATATCTATCTACTATTTTATATCTACTATGTACATCTGCAGATATAAGTATCTATATTTTATACATATGGAATTTTGAAAAGAATTTCGCGATTTTTTTTATAGTTTTCATAAAAAACTGTTTTAAGCGTAAATAACAATGAATTCAAATACAATCTGAGATTGTATCTTTGAATACAATTACGTGTCCAAATAAATTACATTTACTATTTTGATTGAATTGTGTGTACTGTGTTGTATAGTACATATAACATAAAAAAAGTTTGATTAATTTGTCGAATAGCCATCATTAATATAAAAAGTGTGTTGGATTTAATATGAAAGGTTGAAGGGGCACTTGCTTCTAAATTCACAAACACATATAAAGAGATTTTATAAGTTTCTAAAGACATGGGCATTAAATTTGGCATAGATTAAATATTTCAATTTTTAACTTAAATATTAACCTCGCCATGCGGAAGTATTACCTAAAATTAATTTAACGAGAATTCTTTCTACAGGTACTTAAAACCTTTCAAACTATAGTTAATTAAATTTTAAATTAAGTTGTAAATAAATATTTTTAAGGTTTAATAAAATCTTTTGATGGGATAAAAGATAAATATTTCGGATGAAATTTATATTAAATATCAAAAATTGTTTATTACGTATAAGTGTGTATTTATTTCACGTTTACGGAATTTGAATACCCATTGGATACCATTTATCAATTATTTTCAAATTCTTTATTAAATTATTTAAAAATTTTTATGTAGGTGCTCTTTTGAATAAAGGAGTCAATGTAACTGGATTTATACAATAACAATCTTTACAAACAGATTTTGTTTTTCTAAAGGGAGGGGTATAAGATATCCTATATATGCTAAATTTTAGTCGCTATACGGTAATGGCCTTTAGTTGTTGGGGTATAATAAGTTGAGTTTTATTATTTAATATTGATAATCGATTCTTATTCTTCGATAATCGAGTAAATGAAGAACGTTTTGGATTTAAAAATTGAGATTAATAGAAATTTAAGAAATATATTTAAATTCAGTGGGTACTTTGCGTAGATCTTATTTACAAAGCTAAATTGTTACCTGTAAGTTGGGGCTATGAAAGCAAGCTCCGGTATGTAATTTTTAAATAATACAGCATGGTTTTATTTCTCATATGTAATAACACCGCAAAATTTTAAAAATATGACCCATGTATTTTTGAAAATTAAAAAAATAAAGTCTCCGAGAATTGTTATCTCAAGAGTTCGAAAATTGCATTGAAAGAGATATAACACTCTTTCATATACCTTTATATATAAAAAGTTTTAAATTAGAAAAAAATTTAGAATTTCATTTCAATCAGGGTACTCTTCTTTTCCGGAATAGTTATTTATGTGTAGGTGAAATTCTGAATCAGAAGAAATTTTAAAGTTGCATTCAAAATTCTAGTAAAGAGGAATATCTACCCTGTTTTTGAATTTAGCTCTTAGATTCATCCAAAATATTATCAATATATTAATACTCCGGACGTTATTTCTCAAAAAGTGGAAGATTAAAATGAAAAAGAAATAAGACCCTGGGTTGTCATTTCCCATTGAATGAGATTATTCCACAGGACCTTATTTTATGGCTCTCTATTATTTTGCATAAATAACACAATGTAGGATCAAAAATTTAAAGCCGGAAGTTCCATTGGAATTTTTAACTCGAATCAAGTCCCATGTATTCTTACAAAGTTTAGTCAAAAATTCCAATGGGACTTCTGAACCTGCACGTAAAAATACACCACAAAATCAATTTTAAAAATAAAATGGGTATTTGTTTCATTTCAATTATAAGTTAAAGATTATGAAAACTTTGTAACTCAGATACAAATTGCTAATATGAACAGCTTTGGGCACTTCAGAGAATATATGTATACAAAATATACTCAAAATAAGAGCAAATACTAATACATATGGTTGCCAACAGGTCTCTTTTAAAGAGAACATGTTCTCTTTTTAAACATAATTCTTTTGTTCTCTATCTTTTTTACATATATTCAAAATTGTTCTCTTTTTTTATTTCGCCAAATTTTAATTATTATATTTGCTTAATTAACTAGTCATTTTTTTGGTATATGAATTCTTAGCATATTTTTAGGCGCATAAAACTTTTGTGTGCCTAAAAATTTGTTTCATATAAACACTTTGCACACATGCAGTTTTATGTCCTAAATTTAAATAAGTGCACAAAAGAAAGCTTAGCAATCCATGAATAATTTATCACTTTTCACCCTGACAAAACAATGTAACATATCGATAAATTATTCTGTTTCTGACATCGCGTTTGATTGGTAATTTATTTAATAAAATAAACAAAAAACTTTTATCAGTCGTATTCGGAATTTCTGACTATATTTTCAGTTGCAATAGCAATTGACTTTATTAATTTTCTGTGAAAATAAACATGTAAGTAAAAAAGCTATTACTTATAATTACATGATAGTGATATATTATTTGATTTTTTAATTCTTAGCTCCAAAATGAGTAAGCGAAAGTGCTTATTTAGTGAAGAACTACAAGCTAAATTCAAATGTTTTAAACCAACACCGAATTCGAAGTCGGAGGCAATTTGCACGGTGTGCAACACAACCGTTTCGGTCGCAAACAAAGGAAAATACGATTTGGAACAGCATGTAGCTTCAAAAAAACATACACAAACCATTCGTACAGGAGCTAGTTCTAAATCCGTATGTGATTTTTTTTCAAAAAAATTTTCAGCTCTGGATCACAAAGTATCAACTGTGGAAGGAACTTTAGCTTTTCACACATTAAAGCATCATTACAGTTATAACTCCAACGTTTGTACAAACAAACTGCTGGCAAAAATGTTTGATGATTCAGAAGTAGCTAAACGGATTTCATCTGGAAAGACAAAAACAAAATGCATCGCCAATAACGTCATTGCTTCATATTGTATAGAAAATATAATGCATTCATTATCACAAATATCATTCTTATCAGTTTCAACTGATGGTAGTAATCATGGTGCAATTAAAATGTTTCCAGTCGTAATTCAGTTTTTTGAAAAAAATAGTGGCATATTAACAACAATGATCGGTTTATATTCTTTGCCAAACGAAACATCAAAAACAATAAGTGAACATTTACAAACATGTTTAAAAAAATACAATATTGTAGACAAATGTATTGCATTTTCTGCAGATAACTGCAATACGAATTTTGGAGGATTGAGACGAACTGGGAAGAATAATTTTTACAGCCATTTAAAAATTAAATTTCAAAAGGATTTGGTAGGGATTGGTTGTCCAGCTCATATTGTTCATAATTTCGCGCAGCATGGATTTGATTTAATCACAATAGACTTAGAATCAATAATTGTAAAACTGTTTAACTATTTTTCTATTTACACCATAAGGACTGAATCGTTGAAAAGTTTCTGCGAATTTGTAGACATTCAGTATAAATCGTTATTAAAACACTCAAAAACGCGTTGGTTATCACTTTATCCTGCTGTTAAGAGGGTTCTGGAAGTTTATTCTGCTTTAAAAGCATATTTTTTATCAGTCGACAACTCTCCACATATTTTAAAATCGTTTTTTGAAAACGATTTTAGCAAAGCTTATTTAGAATTTGCAAGTTCACTTATTCATATGTTTCATGGAAAAATTTTAGAAATTGAAGCTGAGCAAAATTCTGTGCTTGAGGTAATGGCTACAATAAACTCATTGACAGAAACATTGAGACATAGATATAGCGAATCATTTTTACCAATCAAAGTGAAATCTATTTTTTCTGAAATTGAAAAAAGGGAATTGCACAGTGAAATAAATAAATTCAATTTAAATTGCATGAATTGCTATAAAAAATCATTAGAATATTTACAATTGTGGACTAATCAATTATCAAATCTAAATAACTTTGTTTGGATGAAATTGGATAGGCTTCCAACATGGGATGAAGCTGAAAAATCAATAATATTTCTTGCCACCAAAAATATTATTGTAGATGATGCAAAATGTTTTGATCAGTTTTGTAATTTAAAAATATTTGTTGAAAAAAATCTTAATGTTGAAAATATTAAAAATTTGATTTCCTGCTTGAAATGGAAAGAATATTTTAAAGAAAATACTGTCGAATATCATTCCGAATTTTTGAAAATTTGCGAATTTTTTTTTGCAATACCTGGTCAAAATGCCAATGTCGAAAGAATATTTTCCATGATCAGCGGACAGTGGACTAAGGAAAGAAATAAATTGAAAATTTCAACTGTTTGAGGTATTTTGAGCGTAGTGTATAATTATAAAGATATTACATGCACTGAATTTTATCAAGAAATCAAAGAAAATGGAAAACTTTTAAACCAAATTAGCAGTGTAGATAAATATAATGAAAAAGATGCTGAAGAAGAGGATGAAGATGATTAAATTACATTGACTTATTTTTTTTGTTTGCAAATGAATTGGAAGTGGAATTTTTTTTGTATATATTACAATTTAAAAAAAAAATTAATATGAATAAAATAATTTTTATAATGTTCTCTTTTTTTATGATTAACACTTGACAACCCTACTAATACACTTATTGCATATTTCTAATAGAAAAAATTTATTTATTTCTTAAACTATTTCTTTTTAAAAAGATATTGAAATATTTTAAGATCTAAAAAGTTCAGGTAAATCAGATTACTAGAACATAATCATAAATAACTTCTTAATAATACCAAACTTTAAACTTTAATTTAAACTTTAATTTATAAATCTACATATATATCTTTAAAACTAAATCAGATAATACTAAATAACCTAAATACAATCAATGTTTAATTTAAAATATATTTATTTATTTTTTTATTTTTTATTTTAAATTTAAAACTCAATTTAAACACCTGTACTTTTTTGTTCACTAATATAAATACTAATATAAAAAACAAAACCCCAATTTAAATTTTGATCTTTTTTTTCTTGTTAATTTATTAGTTTAAATCAGTAAAAAAAGGTAATGAATTTTTATCAAAAATTAAAATCTTAATGATTTTTCATTTATTTTAAAACAAAACCTAGAATTTTTATGTTTATTTTCCAATTTTCAATTTTTAAAAATAAATATAATCCCAACATTTAAATTCCATTTTATTTTTATTTTCCTTATATGTATATATACATATACATATAAGGAAATATATGTATCTATACATAAGATCATTGAAACATATAATATAAAAAGAATACAACCCTATTATTAAATACTCATATAATATGTATAATCCCTGATCCTTTATTTAGTTTTTATTTTCCTGCTCTCAAATTATTATTAAAAAAAAATAAAAAAAGCAAAATAAAATAAAATTAAAAAAAAAGAACTAAAAAAAGCTCATTTTTTAAACTTGTTTTTTTTTTGTATCTTGTATCTTGTATTCGGTATTTTGGTTTTTAAATTTTTTTATTATTTTTTTGCAAAATAAACAAAACTTGATGTTAACACCATTATACTAAACTTACATACACGGTAATACGAGTATCTACTACTTAATAAAAAAAAAAGGTAACAATTTTATTTTGGAATGCACCCACACACATATACATTGAAAAGATATGAAATGTTAAAGTAAAAGATAAAATACAGTCGAACTACAATAAATGGAAACTTTTTAATTAAAAAAAAATTTTTTAATTAAAATTTAAATGGTTTTATTTAAAAAAGTTTTTTTCCCATTTGCAAATATAAAAGTCTTCTAAAGTGTCTTGATAATTTTTGAGGACTATTTGTTCGGGTGAACTTAAGAGTCGAACTTTTCGATTTTTTTTTACTGCATTTAGATTCAACTAAAAATTCGGTGATTATCTTGTTGAAATTATATTGGTTTTGAGAAACGGAACCTTTTTACTTTTTTGATATTCCAAAATTGTAAAAGTGTAGAGAACTTTATTTTCCCACGAATTGTAAAAATTTCCGATAAAGGTCGAAAGACACATCGTTCCGAAACTTTTAATTTTTATTCCGTTCCAGAGCCCTTATTTAAATATTATAACACTCGCAAAACTAACTGTAAAATAGGTAAGTTGGATCAAAGCAAGAGAGATATTGTATACCTGTATATAAAATTAATTTTAATGAATTCACAACAATTCCCAAAATGAGAAAGTGTTAGGCCATTGCACAATGTTTAAAATTTCAATTGCTGGAACTCCTTTTATTTATATCTTTTAATAATTAAATATTTTACTTATAAGCTTTATGTATCTGTGAGTTATAAGCATTAATTAATTTATTTGTTATAATGAATGTATAAAAAGTCGAGGTTTAGAACCAGAACAAAACATTCATTTTTACAAATTTTCGGACCAAGGCGTCTAGTATGAGAGTTCAATACTTTATGCACTGTGAAAACATATGAAATAGACACACGCAACATCTTATTTAGAAAAAAAAAAATAAGGCGAAAATGTAACGCTGTTTTTAATTTTTACATCGTACACTCTAAAAAAGCTCCTAAATTTTTGATTTTGAATAAATTATCCAGTTGTTCTACTGTATCTTATATAATAAAAGAAACTCTAATTTAGGTAATAAGTAGAATTTCAACCATTTTATACCGCAGCTTAACATCCAAAATACTTATAAAATATAATTTTTAACTTATTTTTTTTTTTACGAATTCTTTATACTTGCATTTATTATTCTCTTTATTTAATTTTTTAACATTTCAAAATTTTTACCTGACATTTGAAAATGTAGTGGTATGTGTTTTAAAAAAAAAAGTTCATGTAAAAAAATTTAATATAAAGATAATAATATATAGCTTTATTTTTAGTTAAATAATTTAATTTAAAATCTGTAATGAATGTATATTGTATAGTGAAAGAGATTAATCAAAAAAATCGTATGAAGAGTGATACCTATTTGTTTAAAATGGACAGGATTTTATCAAATTATAAAATAAGTAAAATTAGTTTCTTTTGAAAAATTTCACTTGATATTTTCAACATTTTTGGATTGGTTTTATTTTATTATTTGTATTTATTAAACAATTGTTATTAAACCCACATTTAAAGTGCCTCTAGTTAACTACTTTAATGTGTATAGCCATTTTTACTTATTTAATAAAAGATGTTTTTTTCATAAAACGTGTAATGGCTTTGTGTTATTTGAAAAATAGAAATTATATATTAAGTATTTATAACAAATTATTCATATGTTTGCTGTATGAAAAAGTCCTAACTTCTTTGAGTTACCTCGACAAAATTCAAAGTCGTGCCTTACGCCTAATAGGTGACCATGTCGAGCAAGTAACATTTACTCCTCTTAACTCTCGTCGAAATATTTTAGCGATTTCTCTGTTTTATAGATATCTTGTAGGTAATGTAGGCTTGCTCTATTGAACTAAAGTGAATTATGCCTCTTCTTAAACAATTCCAACATTCCAACATTCCAACGTAAAACTAGAAGAGCAGCAAGTGCTCATTTTTACACTGTGGAAATTCCAAGATGGTTTAAAACTGGTTATGGAAACTCATTTGTCGCGAGGACTGCTAAGATATGGAAAATGCTTCCATCTAATGTGTTCCCCTCTTTTAATAATGTCCCTTTTCAGATTCATTTCCAACCTACCTCCGAATTCCCCTCTAATATCCTATTTTCCTTCCTTTTCCAACTAAACCTACATATTATATATACAGGAATCCATTGCTAGCAGTTAAGTTAGCATGTTAAAAAAAATTTGTTAGAAACTTCGGTGACTTTTCTCCTCTTATTTGGGAACTTTTTTCAAAGCAAAGGTATTTTTATGGGATTTAATAAAACAGTTAGATTCCATTGATTGTGCCGAAATTTTAATTTTGTCTGTGGAAGTTTAATTTTTGATGTAAAATTGATCTTATGAAAAAACAGGAAGTATCGGAATTTTTCAGAAAATGTAAAACAATTATGGTTTTAATATAATAAGGGTTGCCGCCCATAAACCCCTGCTAAACAATTTATAGATTTCCAAATTATATATCCACATCTTAAATCCTACCTAATTTTTGACATAAATAATATGTCAGCAAAGCTTTTAACAAAATTTTTGTCAAAAGAAAAAAGGAAAAAGTCCGATACATGAAAAGGTCTCTACAATTGGGAACTTTTTTCGTACAATCGTGGCTGTGTTTTCCAAAAACATACCATTTTTTAAATTTTAAATGCTTTTAGGTTGTAAAGTTAATTTTACTTATTTTCTTGTTCAACGACCGTGATTAGCATGAATTATAAAAATCTTCAATTAAAATAAAGCCAATCCTCGCCAAAATAATTGAATAAACAGTTTGCTTCAAACAGATATTTCAAAAACAAAAGATTAAAATTATATAACTGTTATATAATGCCAACCTATACTTATATACATAATTCATCGAAGTATATAAAAATGAAAAAAAAAACAATACTGGGTAAATAATTAAAATTAGCTTCAAGCATTTTTGAGTTTTTTTTTTTGTATGTATATAATTTTTATTAAAAATTCAAACGTTTTCAGAACATTTTAATTTAAAATTTTTCTTGGAAATTGTAATTTAAAAAATACATATTTTCATTAATCAAAGCTTGTATAACTAATTCGTAGTATTAATTCATTTATAACTAATTTTATACATATAATATTTTACAATTATTTCAACCACTTGTCTTTGTTTTTTAATACGCACATCATCTCTGACTTATTATTAAATGTATACCTATAGTATACCTATAATATTAAAATAAGAAAGGAGATAAAGTAGGCAGTTTCAACCCTGGAATACAAGTTTTAACATATTGTAAATGTATTGTAATCCGGTTCGAAGAATTCACAATAATTGTTAAGGTATTTAACAGTTATTTAGCATCAACTTGGACTTACTTTACAAGACCAAACAATTTTTAATGAAGTTATTCTCAACAAGCCTCATCAACTAAACGTTCTAACGTAAACGTATGTATCGAACGTTCTTAGATTGAGAATGAAAACCTTAAATTCACAGTTTTTTAACAGTAAAACGAAAGCGTGTCATATGACTGTATTTCTTGATCAAAAGTCTACGGTTGTACGACTTCTACAGAATATTTATAAATATAAATATATATATATTAGTATTCTACTTTAGGAGATATTTTAGGAGTTATCTGTATATTGAAATACACCCAAAAGAAATACAGGCTTATGAAAGTAACCCCAGTTGAACAAACCTGTCATGGTGCTAGACAAAGCTATTTTGGTAAAGATGGTCGTAATAAGACTCAATATTCTTTTTGTGCTAGTTTCAGATACCCAACTCAATTTAATTAATTCCTGATCTAAGTATAAACATTAAGAAGTTGTAAGTTAGAAACTCCTCGTTCCTCGAATTCGTTCAATATGAACAATAGTCTTTTAGTTTTTCATTTATCATACAGATAGGATAGACGGATGGCAACACATATAACTAAATCAACTCATTCTTAATTATAATTTGATTCATACGCCTTACCGATGCCTATCTCATCACCCTTTCAGCATCACAAACGTAATGGCAAATTTATTATTCATTCTCAAATTTACTAGATACATTCGTGCGGGTATAAAATTAAAAAAATTTTGGGAAAAAGTTTTTGGGAATACCTATCAGCACTAATTTTCTCTGTTACTTTATTTTTTTGACTCACTCCAATTCCGAAATTTCCACAGAAAAAAGAAAACACAAAAAAATAAAATAAAATCTAAACATGAAATATATGTTATTTTGTTTTAACTCATTATAAATATGTTCTACAATATGTTCTAAAATCTTCATACGAAATCATAAGGAAAGGAAGCATATAAAAACCCACAAAATATAAAATATCTCGAAGGATTATAATTCTTTGAATTTTTTTTTTATATTTTTGGAAAAATTAGATATAACATAGACACACTCTAAAAGAGTCAGACTTTGAAGTGATTATTGAAAATATTATAAATGAATAAAATTTAACAAACGAAATACCACAAAAATTTCGGTTAAAATTTCAATAAAAATTTTTAGACAAAAATTTTTCAAACTAATACGAAAATGTAGGTCTACATATTATTGTAATACATATATTTTACAATATTAAAATTTCAAATATTTTTTTTTATAATTTTTACCCGAAATCGAATGCAAAAAAAATAAGGGAAAGTGATATATTAAAATATAAGAAAGAATATAGTTGTCTTTGTCAACTCTGAGTTGTCTTTTTCAACTCCCTGAGCATAAAGGCTCTGCTCTACCAATTTAAGTCAAACATTTGTATTCTATTAACAAAGTTTTTAACGTGGTACTGCTCGATTGTCAGGCTAACAAGCCTGTGTGTAGCATCAAATAGGTACATGTTTGAACTGAATGAAACATATAGGACATTAGATGTTCTCATGTTTTGATTAGTTGTAAGTATACTAGGCATTATAACTTGTACAAAGTCATAGATTCCAATTAGATGCCATTTCATTTGTTGCATTATATTCTAAAAATTTTTATTTTAGAGTTTTATAAATCTAACTTGTCTGTGATCTTATTAAGTGTCTGTGAGTTACATGTTTAAAATTATATTATTTTTTTATTCACCATAAAGGTTTTACTTTTCGTGGGATTCGAAACCGCGCCGCTTGTAAGAAAGGTCTTACTCTTACGACACTATCACACAACTTATGATACCAAATTTTCAAGGAAATGATAATGTAAACTGGGCCCGACTTGTATATGTTACGTACTCCAAGGTTTATCCTAATTTAGAACTAAAACAATTCGGAACCTACAATATATTTTACAAATAATTTATGTGAAATTCAAGACCCTTTACAGACAAACTGACAGATAGACACACAAATCTAAGCTCAATTACTTTTAAATCCTGCTACGAACTATGCGTGCTTTAGCTCTTACCTAACATTCCTTATTCGATGTGTTACAAATTGGGAAACATTTTTAGCATACCAAAGAGTAATGACTCCTCCGCTTTGTATACTCATTGGTATACGATGTTCATAATATATGAACATACGTTTTTACAAGTTCAAAAGAATATGACAGATATACATATATGAAAAAAAATGTATTATGCATGAATTTTTTGAACGAAAAAGATTGAAATTGATGAATTCTACCCCAAGTTAAAAAGAAATAAAAAAAAAAAATAAAATCAACCCAATCAAAATACATAATATGTACACGTACATAAAATGTTGCTACACATAAAATATTTTTTCTTTTGAAAATTTAATTTTTTTTTTACCTATGTTTTTCCTATTTGAAGTGTACATTATTAAGTTATGCCTATACCCGAAATTTATTTCACATATTTCACATAGAATCTTATATTATGCTACCTATCTGTTAGATTAATTTTTCCATGTATTTATTTTTTTATGAGAGGAAATTGAAGGGCCAAAAAAAAAAATAAAAAATCAGTCTATGATGAAAGCATATTTTTTTTAACTTTTTATTTATCGAAAGGACTCGTAGCTTTTGACATAATCTATGTGTGTGAGAATAATCCAGTTAAAATGATTACTAATTAGTTTTAAAATTATGAAAAAAAAATAAAATGTTTAATATTTAATTCAACTCATTGCTTTATAATCATTTAATTAAGTGTCAATAAATATTATATAATAGATGTTAAATACTGTGGGGTATTTAGAAAAAAGCTGGGGTATTTATAAAAAAGCTGGGGTATTTATAAGAAAGCTTGGGTATTTATGATATTAAAAAAAATATTAGTATATAAAAACGGTGTTAAAAAATAGCCTTTTTAATAATTTTTGACATTTTACAAATAATTTAACAAATAAATTAACGGCTAAACCTAAGGTTGGCAGCATTGGTATAGTAAAATTCTACGACAGGTTGGTGGCCACAAATTGAAATTCATAATTAAAATTGTAAAATTTCAAAAGATTATCAAGATTTACCAGAAGTTTGCGAGAATAATGTAGTGATTTTGAATTTCTTAAGTTAATACAGTAAAATAATTTGAAATTATTGTATTAAATGATTTGAGCTTAAAAGTTGGAAACGCTGATTTTTTAACCAACTCTAAAATCGGTCCTTATTTGTTTTTACATATATGGGTAAGATTGTCTAAGAATATTTTGCACCATACTGCAAATTGTTCTCAAACGCAGTATAATGTTTCAAAAATAATTTGAAAATGTGATGTCGTTTAGGTATCGGAGTTATGAAAATTTACCCAAGTTAAGTTATGAAAATTTAGTTATAGTTTTTGCAAAAAAATGGTGCATGAAACATAAAGTTGAAATATTTTATAATAATAAATATTAGGTTTTTGGTTATTTTAAATTCTATAAAAAGTGTTTTACTATGTTCAGTATTGGCTTTCGTCGTCCCTGCATTCGACCACTTGATTTTTTTTAAGACCACAAAACCAGCCTTTCACCTTATAAATTTTAAACTTAACGGCCTTTCAAAATTATAAATTTTTTTTTATAATTATACATCTTGTTAGAAGCTAAAATAATTCGAAACTTACAGTATATACCCTTCCTATTTAACTTGAAAGACTTACATTAAATCTTAAGCAACATAATAAAATTTTCGGATAACAGAGATACAAAGGCATCCCCCACCCCCCTCTTCTCTGCGTCACAAACGTAATGGCAAATTTATTATACCCTTTGACCAGTCGTACCGGTATAACAAATGTAAAACTCCATAGTATTGTAAAGCTTATACCCACTAAAGCCAACTTATCTCTAGACTAAAATAGTAGAATAAGTGTAGCCAATTTGGCTAAGTATTAAGGTTTCGGGGAACAATGGCAAAAGATATTTTATTTTAATGAAGGTTTGAAAGGTGCTCAAATATTTAAGAAGCTGAACTTCTAAAATTATTAACATTCACATTTTTTTCATAAATTCTTGAAGATTATCGATAATTTTCTATTATATACAATGAAATTACTTATGTACACCTGAATATCATGTTCAGTAATTGATTGGTTCTAAATGAAAGATTAATGACTGCTAAATTATAAAATATTTACAAATTCCTCAAGTTGAAGAATATACATATATATATAATATCTAACATATTTCATTTTAGTGTTTAAAGATTTAACTACCTATCCCAAGTGCAGAGTCCAAAAAACTGCTTTTAAATGTTGTTAATTAAATTACCCAATATGTAATAATAACTTATTTCTTAATGATAAGCAATTTCTTATGTATGCCTTCTTTCACATAAAATAATATTTATAATATCCACGTTAAATCTCTTAAAATTTCTTAAATTCTAAGTAGATTAAATTAGAGCATTAATATTATTATATTAAGATATATATTAAATATTAAATCTTAATATATTGAAAATAATTAAAAGATTACAATAGAAATTTACATTATAAAGACTTAATTACACAATTAAATTAAATCGATAATGTTATATTAACTTATTAAAAAAGAATTTATTAACATGAATATAAATTTTGAATTAATTGTACATGTATGTATGTATCTTTAATTTTAAAGAGGATTTAAATTCCCAAAAACAATTTATATTTTAAAATAACTATTGATAAATTATCTAATAATATAATCAATGCTTGTAAACTAAATTTTAAAACAAAAGAACAAAGGAAACATTATATTATATAGTTAATAATAAATCAAAGTATTTGATTATTATTTTGTATAAATAATAATGTTAATTAAAATTGTTAATTTAAATAATAACATTAATTAATTGTAAAAAAAAAATTAAAAAATTGTAAAAAAGGTAAATTTACTATTTTAATTAAAAACTTTAATTTTAATTAATAACGAGGAAGAGTGTAGTAGAGTAGACTGTGTCAACTCTGGGATACCCGTATGACCGTAATATATACGTTATATCTTCCGGTTTATTACTTTTGGCAAAATTTCAAACAAACAACTTTATTAGGTGTAGTGTAATACTCATATAAAAAAAAGAAGTTTTATGGCAGCTACTCGAATGCTCTGTTGTAGACCAACCAAATTTTGCAGAAACTTTGGCCATAAAACTAAACTACTTTTGACAAAATTTCAGACACGCAGCTGTAATAGGTACAGAGTAATACTCATATAAAAAAAGAAGTTGTATGGCAGCTACCCGAACCCATGGACCAAAATGGCTGGATTTAAATAGCGATGATGGCTATTGCAAAAAAAACGAATTTGCGAAAATTTCAAGATCCTAGCTCCTTTTGTTTTTGAGTTATCGTGCAGACGGACGGACAAACAGACGGACAGACGAACGGACATTCATAGCTTAATCGATTTACTTTTCGATTCTGATCCGATCCATACACTTGAGTCTATATCTACCTCCCTCCTTCTCTGCGTCACAAACGTAATGGCAAATTTATTATACCCTTTGATCTATATAGTGATACGGGTATAAAAATCGTTTAAATTACCTGTTGCATGACATTTTCAAATTTAAAAAATATATTGCAAGACATTGCAATAAGACACAAGGTTTATATTGCCATTTTAACATTAGGCTTTTTGCAACTGGAATTACTCTACAACTTTTTTGTGTGATCTTCTATATAAATTGACTCACTCACCCCGAAATTTGTAAATATTTTGTAAACTCAAAAGAGGGACAGAACGAAACTAATAAGAATATTAAAAAAAACCTTGTTTTTTGAAAATGTGGCAAAGATATTATAAAATACTAATAAGACCCCTGTGTAATTGCACAGTTTTTTTTAGGCTTAAATGTTATTAATTTTGTAAATTTCTATAAATCGCTGATTAGTATTATAATTTAGTTTTATTAATTTTTTATCAGTTTGGCAAGCCTGCTACTTATAAAATAATTATTACTTACAATATTGTTTTCAGCTTAGTCCTAACCCAATTCTAGGTTTGCTCGAATTTCGAGCACGGGCGAATTTTAATTTTCAATTTTCATTAGATAGAAATGCAAAATTTCTTGTATTTCCAAAATATTAAGTAGAGTATTTTAAATATGCCTATATACAAAGTTTTGGATTCACATATTACTTTCTATTTAATATTTATACACTATTTATACCCAAAGGGCTTAAATTAAACATTTATTTTTTAAAATGAACGTGTTAAACATTGAGGTCAATTTTTAATAAATTTAAAAAAAGCCTTATTAGTAGGTATATAAATATTGTAAAAAGTTTATACATAACATATTATTTATTTTAGGTACATATTTATATTTTATAATTTAATTAGGAAAAACTCATAAGCACGCAAATTATTTTTCTTTAATTGGTTCATGGACAATTCAAAATTTTATACTATTTTCGGTTTATAAAATATCATATTTAAATTAATATTTTACTAAATGAACTAATTACTAAAATGTTTGATAATTTTTGTACAGCGGTCAGCTGAATATTTTTTTTAACAATTCTTTACTCTATATCTTTTGGGAGGAATTGAAAGAGCGACAAAAGACCCTGTTCCATATGTTTTTGAAGTTTTTACAAATATTTGATTGATTTTTTTAATTTGTATATTTTACACTATATTTGATATAAAATTAAATTTGAAATTGCAGCTAGATATTTAAAATGTCTTTTATAACATATACGCTTGAATTTCCATTACTCTTTTTTTTAACTTCCAATCTTTTTTTCAAAATCTGAAACTCTAATCGTGTGTGAATGTTTGTGTATATGTATGTGTGTACTGTGTATGTATGTGTGCATATATGTATGTGTCTGTAAACACGATAATTCGCGATCAAATTTCCACCATTGGTGAAATTTCCACCATTGATCTATGAAGAGTAGTTTTCATAAATTGATTCTAGTATCATAGGTTCTATAGCTTCCAGGAGTTTAGGGAATGTCAGTTCTAATATATCATCAAAATCTCATCCTATTTTATTGAAATTTAATTATGCTTTTTTTGGCAAAATAAAGAACGCCTTCGCTTACCCAATGTGATAATATTCGTTCCTTGAATAATCCTCGGTCTTATGACTTTTTTTCATATTTTCTCTCTTATTTTCATGAATAATGAATATTTCAGAATAAAGGTCTATTTTTAGAATATATTAGATCAGTTTATATTTAATTATAAATTTTCATTTGCATTTATTTAATTTGAAAAATTCTGATTACATGCAAATCTTTTTCATGCATATTTAAAAGTATCATCTAATTTAAACTTCTATTTTATTTTTACTGCAGAAAATTAACATCGTAACATTCATATTTGCATATTATAATTAAAATTACTCGTTTAAATATTTATATACTTAATTCATAAAAATCATAAAATCATAAAATGATAAATTATTAAAAAATTTCAAATTCATAAAAATTTTTTAATTAACTTCTTGAGAAATTTAAAATTTCAAAAAAACTAAAAAAAAAACAATAATACACTTGCAAAAAAATTTTATTACTCATGGTCAACAAAAAAAGAAATTCTTTTCAATTTCCACTCAATTTAATTAATTATTTTCATTTTTAACTTCATATTTAAATTTAATATGCAACAAAAAAACTACAAAAAAACAGAAAATAAAATGAATCTTTTATAGTATTCGTTATGAAAACTTAATTTTCAATTTAAAATAATATTTAAAAGGAATGGAGAAAAATCAAGGGTTTTTAAAAAAGCACATTTTCAAAATTAAACAATGTTCCATAATCAGTAATACCTCAGGCAAACGTAACGGGTAAAGAATTTTGCAAAAATTGAATTGAAATTCGCATAACGGTAAATAAAAATAAACTTATTATACACATTTGTGTAACATGTTTTTATATATCTCAGAAAAACATCTATAGTTTGGTACTCAGATTAAAAGTATTCCTTATAGAACTATTGAACAGCTGCGTAACACAATGGTTAAGTGGCGACCTTTCATGTAAAAGGTCCGGGTTCGAATCCCAGTAAAAGTGAAAAAACTTTTCTGGTTTTCGATTCGACTCAGCTACCATTCGCCATTGGGTTCAAATTAATGACTTAATTAATAATTATATTTCTTTACATTAATACAACAATATAAACAAATGCAAAATATAAACAAATAATTTAATTGAATAATATAACTCACAGCTATACATTACCATATAACTCAAATATAAAATATTGCATTATAAACAAAAATAGAATTGTATCTATTGAAAATCTAAGACGTTTCTATCTCGTGTTTAAATTGTATGTGGAATTCATTAAGATCAATTCTAATAACATGAATATAATATGACCCCCTGTTCCAACATGTACGTTTGGTATAGACAGGCTTTTTAGCCTAACAGTTGAACAGTTAACGCTTTAAAAAAAAAAAATTAAATTGACAATCAAAATATAGGGCTTTTCCAGATTTAAAATCTACAAATAAAAAATAGAGCAGAGCTATTGCTTCATAACGGGTTGGACTATAGAAAAAGTTCTTCTATGAAACTATTTTTGCAATATCTATTCGTAGTTAAAATTTCATTTCTTTAATTCAAAAAGTAGAAGTTTTGTCAATATACAGACACAGATGGGCGGACAGACAGATTAAAACTATATTGACACTTATTTTTCAAGATATTTCAAAAACGAACTAAAATATATATATATAAAAGTTTTCTTCTGTTTATTTTTTTTTTTTTTTATTTTGTTATACAAGAAAAATCCCTTAAGCAACACCAAATACAAAAAAAAAAATATAATAATAAAATTTTTTTTTTTTATAAATAAATTAAATTATGCAATTTTTGCTTCAACAAAGTAACTGACAAAGAATGTATTCTTATTTCCTTTATTATAATTTTTTAAAACATATACATTCAAATACAACAACAAACAAAACAGAAGCTGTTAGTTGAGTGTGAGAAAGAGAAAAAACTCAAAAAAAAAAAACAAAAATTTTTAAACTTTTCTTAAAGTTTTAAACAAAAGTTGTTGCTTTCTCTTTTCTTTTTTGTTATTCTTGTTTTTTTGTGCTAAAAAAATTGGAAAGGACTTCTTGAAACTCAACAAATTAATCTAAAAAAACAAAATTACGAAATTCTTTTGTACGAATTAAAAGAAAACAAAGAGAGGAGAAAAACCTTGAAAAAAAAAAATTATAATAAGAAAATTATTAAATAAGGAAATACCCCTATTTTTTTTTTTACATTCATTTTTACGTTTTGTTTTTCGTTTTTTTTTTTTTGCTTTTCAAGGCCATTAACACTTTAAAATAATGTCCTCTTTATCAAAAGGCGAGAGGGGCTCTTTTATACAACAACAACACAATTCATTTACAATTTGAACCAAACAACAACAAATGAAAGATGAAGAGAGAGAACATTAAAAAAGAGAAAGAAATTATAAAAAAAAAAAATCAAAATTGAAAATAGAAAAGTTTTTTTTTAATTTTGTTGTTGTTTTTTTTTTTATTGTTCTCATTTCTTTCAGTGCTTTTTTTTTTTTAGAACAAAAAGTTTCCTTTCATTAAAAGTTTAAACTTTATGCTGTCTTTAATATTTTTTTTTTAATTTTCTTAGTGTTTTTTTTTTTTATATTTTTTTTTTGTTTCAAGTTCTTCTCTTAAGAAGTTTGAGAAGCAACTCTTGAAGTAACACATTTTTGTTTTGTTAAAAAGACATTTCTCAAGTCAACGTCTTTTACATATCTATATATACATCTAAAATTTACAGAGATGTTTTGTTGTTTTTTTTTATTATAAGATGAATAAGATGAGACAGTTTTATTATTAAACATATTTTTTTATTATTATATTATGTGAGGTCAAGTATACCAGATGATTACAATTATCTATGATGCAAAATGCAGATAAAGAGTACAAAGCAATTGGAAATTTAAGTTTATAAATTCTGAAGGTGGTCAGGTCAGATAAGTTTAATTAATATAAAATTAGATCCTTGAAATTGAAGCCTAAACCTTTGAAGTTGTAGCTCAAATTGTTAAGAGAAAATCATTATTTTATTATAAGCTATCAAATATCGAAAAGTGCATTAGTGTTCGATCAGTTGGTATGTGAGGTCAAGTATACCAGATGATTACAATTATCTATGATGCAGAATGCAGACATAAAGTACTAAGCAATTGGCAATCTAATTTTGTAATTTCTGAAGGCGATTAAGTCAGATCCATTACTATAAAATTAGATCCTTGAAATTGAACCTTCGAAATTGCAGTTCAATCTGTTAGGCGAAAACAATATTATTATATTATGAGCTATTAAATATCGAAAAGTGCATTAGTGTACGTACAGTGGGGGATTTGATCCAAGCAGTCAACAATGAAACAGTAATGGCAATTATTATATTATTAGTTTATTATAAAATTAGCACGTCGATATCAAATTGTAGATAGGAATCAGAAGTAGGAGTAGGTCTCATTTCTAAAGAGAAGATCAGATGTTTATTAATTATCATAATGTTCTTTAAATAATAAATTTTAGAAATTACAAAAAAAAACTTATATATTAACAAAAATACTAAAATAAAGAATCTTCATTGAAAAAAAAATTGCCTTCACTTAAAGTAAAAAATCTTCATTAAAATAAATATGTCTTCAGTTAAAATACAAAGTTTTCAATTGAAATAAAAAGTAAAAATGGTATATTCAAAACTTACTTCTTATTCATTTATTTATTTAAGTATAATCCCATACCCCATGCCATGTGATAAGTGAGTGATTCAAACTTTCCTTTTCAGGGAGGGCAGGTTTATATTTTATATTACGTTATAAGCTATAGACCCTTCGATTGAATGGCTGACATGAAAACCACTGCGTCCCCGGTCAGATAAAATTACTTCTTACAAATAGATTTAATTTTTACCAAAAATTAACAATATATAACATCTGGCAACCCTGAATCATCTAGAATCCATACATGTAAGTACAATAAAAGAATAGAAGAAATAACATAAAAATTGAGCAGGACATCAACATCAATAACATAGAATATCAACATACATTGGTTTCTTTAAAAAGAAAAAAGGTTGAAAAGAAAAATTTTAAATAAAATATTTATAAAAAAAACAACAACAACAAGACAAAATTTTCCTTTTTTTTTTCTTTTTCTTTATGCACTTAATAAAAAATAAGGACTCTCCCAATGATTTTTAGGTTCAATTTTTTAACTTCTTCAATTTTTCATATTATTTTATTTGTTGCTCTTCCAGAATGAAATAAAAATGAATAAAATTTTTTTTTCTATTTTGTTTTTTCCCCAACTTTTGAATAAGAAAAATAAAAAACAGAAAATTTAATAGGACACAACGGGAAAAATTCTTTCCCTTTTTCTAGAATTTGATGACAAAATTTACGCGTGAAGATACATAACAATTTCTTTTTGATAATTTTTAATGTCTTTTGAAATTTTTTTAAAAAAAGAAATAATAGACTTTTTTTTTAAATAAAATTATATTTCCGGAATAATTTATCATTTAAATGTTCATATACATAAATATATATAATTTATATATATATGTTGTTTTATTTATATAAGAAAAAATTTTTAAAAGTTCAAAACTTAGTTCTGAAAATTTAATTAACTATAATTGTAAAACAAAACTTCAAAAAATATTAAGGCCAGTTAATTTAAGACCAGTTCTTTCAAAAACAGAGTTCGGAGCCTTTAAAAGCTGCTAGTGACTATCGAATATTATTTGATAATTAAAAAAATTCACTTAAACCACAAAAGAAAGTATTGGATCCAAAAATAGTTGCAAGGAAAATTTCAAAATAATCAAATTGTAACTCTTGGACGTATTAATGGCCAACTAGATTTATAAAATTTATTTTGAAATTTTGTTTTTAAAAATAATGTCAGAATATAATAATTTAAATTAGTTAATAAAATATTTTTTTTTATTAACCAAATTAAACCACCTTACTATCATAATTCGACTCAGACTCAGGTTAAGAGGAACTCAGAACCAAAATTAAACACTTAAAAATTCTATAGAAACTGTATAATTTAAAAATTTATAAGTTTTAAAAGGGTCTTCAACTGACATAAAATATATATGTATGAGTAATAGCAAACAAAATAAAAATTTCCAAAAATGTATAAATATTTGGGTGGTTTTTTGGCAAAAGTTTGTAATATTTATTTGGGTTTTAAAACAAGATATGAAAGATTTTTTTTACGTTTGTGACGCAGAGATGGAGGGGGGGGGGGGGGGTAGATATAGACTCAAGTGCATGGATCGGATCAGAATCGGAAAATAAATCGATTTAGCTATGTATGTTCGTCCGTCCGTCATCACGATAACTCAAAAAGTAAAGGAGCTAGGATTATGAAATTTCACAAATTAGTTTTTATGCAAAAACCGGAATCGCTATTTAAATCCAGCCATTTTGGTCCACGGGTTCGAGTACCCGCCATACAACTTCTAATTTTATATGAGCATTACTCTATACCTTTGGAAGCTGCGTGTCTGAAATTTTGCCAAAAATAGTTTAGTATAATAGCCAAAGTTACTGCAAAATTTAGTTGGTCTACTTCTGAGGGTTCGAGTAGCTGCCATACAATTCCTTCTTTTATATAAGCATTACTCTACACCTAATAAAGCTGAATGTTTTGCCAAAAGTAATTAACCGGATGATATAATGTATATGTTACGGTCATACGGGTATCCTCTTCTACACTTTTCCTCGTTTTTTTGATAAATGAGTGTTTTTTACTAATCAAACTTCATATGTTTGTTGTCAAATATAGTGTTGGTGCAACAAAAGTTTTGATAATTTGATTATTACATTAGTGATAAGTTCTTGGTGCAATAGGGCCATGGTGTGTTCTATTGTAAGTCCTTTCACCCGTTTTATAAATAAATAATTAAAAATATCTTGTTATAGTAATAAACTACTGTATTATATTTAAATTTTCATTTAATTTACTTCAAATAAGTTACTATTCAACAAATTTTAATTAAATTTGATATGTGCCCCAAGGTAAAGTACTTTCATTTACAAATCAAAGTATAATAAAATATCTTTTATATTATATTTTTTTTAAATTTAACTTTTATTCATTGTTAACTTCATTATACATTTTTTTGAGGTAGACTTTATAAATTTCAAATGATTTAATTTTTACCTTTCTTTTCATTGCTGCAATCCATACGACAAGTAAATTTTCTTTCAATATAGAAAAATTTTCCCAAAATAAGAAAAAGGAAGAAAAATTCAAAATTAGAAGAAAAAAAAAAATAATTATAAAGAAAAATTGGCACTTATAAATGTGGACAATAAAATGAAATTAAAATAATTTTCTTTTTTTTTTATATATTTTTGATGAGATAAAATTACCATGGGGTTGTTATTTTAGATAAAAATTATAACCATAAAAAAGTTAGAAAAAAAAAACAAAAAAATAAAAAGTTTGTAAAACTTTTGACAGGTTGCTATTGTTATTTCTATTCTTATTAGTTTTCTTTTTTTGATACATTAACAACTTGAAATCGTATAACAAAGAATTCATCGAATCAAAATAAGAATAGTATATTTGTTTATACACGTGGTTCTAAAAGGTATTCCAAATTTGTCCCTACGTTTGTGACGCTATTGGTAAGGAGGATAGATGTAGATTCAATTGTATGGATCAGATCAGAATTGATAACTATGTGAATTCGTTGGTCGCTTCGTCTATCAGTCTGATAACTCAAAAACTAACCAACGGATTCGGGTAGCTTTAAACCCGTTGTTATGCTCATACAACTTCTTTTTTATGTATGAGCATAACTGTATATCTAATTAAAATGATTATCTGAAATATTGTCAAAAGTGGTTAAGTTGTATGTCCAAAGTTTTCGAAAAATTTGATTAAGATGGTTGCACTATGATTAAGATGGAGGTTCGAGTAGTTGCCATACAACTTTTTTAATGTGAGCATGATGAAGCTAAGTATCTGACATTTTGTCAAAATTAATTAAGTTTAATAACCAATGTCTGAACGAAAGATAGTTTGTTGTTGTAATGTAATGCATAAGTATCAAATAGGAGCAATATAACTTATAAAAGTTTCTTGTATAGCTCTCTAAATCTAATAAATTCTGTTTTTAACATTTTTCAATAATCGGTTATCCTAGAGTTGACACAGTCTACTTTACACTCTTCCTCGTTTTTCTTAAGAATTATTTCTTAACTTATAATTCTATTGGGTAAACTTTCAATTATTTGTTAGGTTCGATGAAACTTATTTTTAACATTTATTACATTATTTAGTTTCATTATTATATATAGAAACATCATTTGTAACATTATCAAGTTTTCAAGTTTGAAAGAAAATTTAAAGAAAAACACAAAAAAAAAAAATAAGATACTTTATTATTCTTTCAAAATAACATGAAAATTCATAAAAATTAAGAGTGACAGTTTGGATTTTTATTAAGATATTTTTATTTTTTTTGTTATGCTAAATCTGTGGGAGAGATCTATTGTGATGATTTGAAGGAAACTTTTCAATTGAATATTAACAAATTGATATCTTGAATTAGTTTATCTAAAAATAAAATTTTTTTTTTTATATTGTGTTTTCTAATAATTTTAATATTTATTTAAGAAATTATTGGTTTTCGTTATATTTATTAAATATTTAGAAAATAAAACACAAGATTGATAAGTTTTAATAAGTTATTATTTTTAAGATTTTTATATTTATTTTATTTAATGGAGTTTGAAATTTAAAAATAAAATTAAGACTAATTTAAGACCTAAATTAAACTAAGATTTTAAACAAAGGTATTTAACAATACAAAATTGTAATAAATAGTACAAACAAAAATTTGCACACTTAGTTTATTAAATATTTAGCTTCCAATTCCAAAATTTTAGATATTTTGACACTTAACTGTCAATTGAATTAAAGAAAAGATTAGTTTCTAACATGAGTTCGGAACAAAACAAAATAAGAATAAAAAGTTCCGGAACGACATTTATTTCAGGACAAAAAATAGATTGCTTTATTAGAATTTCAGGTCCCTCAAAGTGCCCTCATCTCTTCTCAGATATTGGTCTTCAGCTGTTTCATGGTTCTCGATGGGCATATACAGTACCCTTAAGATAGCCAGAAAGAAAAAATTGAGAGCTGTTATATCCGGCGAACACGGTGGCCAATTAAATTTAGACCATCTCGATATTATTCCATGGGCAAACATTTCGCGCAAAAGAGCCAATGTTGGAAGAGTGTAAGAGTATCTGTCTTCTTGAAACCACAATTCTGGATTCTTTCCAAGAATCCAAGAAATTTTCAAGATTGATCTACGTCTAGCCTTAAAAAATTTTTTAATGTTTGCCCGATATTGATACCAATCATGTTAACCACCACGTATTCTTTGTTTTCGAAAAAATATGGTGCAATGATCGTATCTAAAGTTATTCTTCACCATTTTGTGCATCTAAGTATGTGCATTTAATGTACAACAATTATTCTATGATTTTGGATGTCCGCGAAACTCTGAACCATTCAGTAAACTGTTTGTGCGGTAAGCGCATTTTAAACATGAAATAAATTTCAATATTGGAAATTTTGTATCTAAATAAATGAATGCTGACTTTCAAAATAACATTGAACAACTTGATTTCTGTATTCTTTGCTAAGCCTTTCCATTATAAATTTCCGAAGTCCAAAGTAAAAAAAAGTACATAAATAAAAGATTTATTCACTAATTATATAATAACGTTACTTTTGCGCCACCCATAATCTACCCAATGACGTAGTAGTAAAGATGCCGCATTTCATGTGGAAGTCCCGGGTTCAAAACCTGATTAGATCATATCTAATAAAAGTAATATCGTAAAATTGTATAATTAATATCGTATATGATATAAGATTTAATATACATATATAAATAACTCTTGTGTACGAAAATAGGTTCCGCATAAAATTAACATTTGTGTATTCATAATCTTATGCAATAGCTATAGTCGAGTAATTAACGGCTTAGTGAATATTATGATTAAAGAAACTTAAGCCTTGTCTAAATAGACTTAGTGAATTTCCTATACTCCATAAAGTAGTGGAAAAGGAATAAAAAAACTTGCGCCATTCGTTAGAAAAGTGCTATGAATTTAAAATAAATTTATTTTTCAATATACTCTTTATACCAAAAATTTATTATTTAACATTAATTATTTTTGGAAATATGCGTTTTTAAAAAGTCTTAGTATTTTTCATTACCTGTTTTTAATTAAAAGTAAAATCATTAGAAAATTTTTTTAATTATTATCTTTTATGTCATTAAATTCTTAGCTTAAAATTAATTAAATAGTTCTTATACGTCTTATTAACATTTTTTAAACATTATTCAAAAGTAATTAGCAATGATTTAATTCCTGCAATATTTTTTAATCTAACGACTAAAAAATATCATAAACTATTTATATTCGCCTCTTAATATATATTAATTTTAATTAATGATAATGTTTAGAATTCCTGTCCGTATTTTAAATAAAAAACCAAAATTTTATAATAACAAGTTCTTAATGACTTAAATAGAATAGTCTAGAATTATAAAACTATTGATAGTATTTGTACTAAATCGCAATAAAAGTAAAAAAACAGGAAATCTTTTAACTGCATTGCCAAAAAAAAAATAAACAACTAAATTTTTTTATTAGTTTAAAAGTGCGCAAATAATGATAGAAAAAATATATATTTAATGTCAGCTTAGTAATTAGGAAATTCAAGATTTATTATAAATTTAATTTATTATTATTAAAAACAAAAAACCAAGGCAGTAATATTATATTTTTCAGTTCATTCAACTGATGCAATAAAAAAAAATTTGAAAATTTAAAATTTAAATATCATAGCCAAAACCAAAAACCACGTGCAATCATTATAATGTATATATGTAGGTAAATGTACAAATATAATTTTTTAATTAAATTAACATGTGTCAACACTTGCAACACAAATACATTTCTTCATAATATATAACCACAAATTATCATTAAATATTATTTATTATATGTTATATTCAAAATAAAAACCACTATTTTATAAACTAATAAATAATTAAGATTTAAAATAATATTTTATTGTGTATATATATATGTATATAGTCTTATTTTTTTTTTAAAACATTTTCAATGTCAAACATAATTTAAAGCATTCATTTAAATCACTCATTTTTTTTTCTAAAAAATTTTATAATCATCGCACTAAACTCCGGCTGTCAAATATCATGCTAGCCGAATATTTATTAAAAAAAAACAAGTGATGAAAATAAACCAAGGGTTTTTAAAAAAGCACATTTTCAAAATTATATTGTATTACATACTGAGTTTAACTTTGGAAATATTTACTTGGAAATAGTTACTGCTTACTTATAAAATTTACTGCTAACAGTAAAGTTTTTATTTTAAAGTTGGTATAGCCCTTCAATGGAGAAGGTTGCCAAGTTTCTCAGGAATCTAACTTCATCTTACTTCCAAACACCCCTCCCCACCCCCTCCATTTTTTTAGTTTCTAGGAATTAAATTGTGAATAAAAATTTGGAATTTTACTTAGAATTATACAATCTAAGCAAAAATAGGTAAAACTGAGAGACACACGGAACTGCGTTTAAATTTAGGAAAAACCTTTAACATATGTTAAAATATAATGTTGGACCTTTAAATTTTGTATGTTAAAAAAAAAAAAAAATTGAACAGGTATTCAAGTTACAGGTGCTTAAAAATAGCAAAATTTCAATTTTCGAGCCCTTATAGCTCCTAAACACGGGGCTTGACAAAAAAATTTTGTTAACCGACTCCTACTAATTTTTAAGGATCTAACTTCTCTCAATTTTCAAGACCCTAGCTTGTACCGTTCAGAAGATATGTGTGGCCAAAAATTTTGCAAAAATTGAGTTTTGTGTAATGTTAAATTTTTGTACCGTATGGCAACTCTTAACATTTTTCTTTTAAATATTTATAAAGTTTATGAAACCAGCTATCGCTTGCCGTTTTCAGATTGAAAATATATCTAACAGAACTCTTGTTATAACAATTTAAATATAGGGCTTTTTCCAACCCCGTAACAGGTGGGGCTACAAAAAAAAATTCTTCTACGAAATTATTTTTTTTTGCAAAAACTACACATGGTTAAAATTTCTTTACTCTATTTCAAACTGTGTAAAAGTTTTTGTAAACATACGGATGAACGGACGGACGGACAGAATGAAGCTATATAGGCACATTTTTACAAAATTTTTTGAAAATGTGCTAAAAACCGACTAAGTGCAAAAAAAAAGAAACAAACTAATAAAATTAAAGTATATAATATATTTACTATATTTGGTTCTACCGGCATTATTTTATTTATGTATCTTCAAAATGTTTTTGGTTTTTTTATTTCTTGTTTCATTTTTTTTCTAGTTAAATTGTTATGCAATTTTAGAATTTTTAGTTGATTAAAAAATTAAGAAATAAAAATTAAACATAAAGATTGGACAGCTTTTGATTTATTAGTGCTTATAATTAGACTTTTTCCATATTTTGTATTTTTCAGTGTTATTGATGAAGGACGTCTTAAAACCTCCCTAGGTTGATTAATCTGAAGAGATATCTTCAAATTAGCTAAATAGTGCCCAATATTATCCACATTCATTTTTGACAATACTAAGAATATTTCATTTATTAAGTACTAGGGAAAATGCCTGCCGTACGATTGGTGTTAGTGTAAAAATCAAACTTTGTTTTTCTGAATCAATAAGAATAAATAAGAATCCTATAAGCTAAAAAATTTATGTTTAATGAATTTAATCGCATTTACAAAACAAATATCTCAATAAAAACTGATCTGAATTTGAATTTAAACCTACAACCTAAAAATTAATATATTTCGTAACCGCCGCTGTAACCATCCTAGCGCTTGGTTACTTATACTTTCCTTGCTAAATGTTAATTTTGACAAGAAGAGCACGTGAATTAGCAGGTGTTCCTACCCTTGTATTACATATTAGATTAGAAGGAAAAGAAGTTTGCTATACCTGAACATTTAAATTAACATTTTAATAAAGTTTTTTGTTTTGGTTATGTTTATGTATGTAAATATTACATTAGAAATACATAAATGTTTAAACTAACTTTTAAACATTTTGATTTTTTTTCCTATTTTTTCAAACACTAAAGAATTCTCGAAAAGAAATAGTATTTTACTTGTATAAATAACACTTAACATAACATAGGATACGCTAATCAGCAGAAGCAGCGGCAATTTGTCTTTTATTATATTTAGATATTACATATTTTATTTTCTATCGCTGTCTTCACATTTTTCTAGCTAATAATTAAAATGGTAATTTAACACTTCGAACAACTAAAAATGGCGATAAATAGAAAAGTCTTTAACATTCATGTCAAATAACAATTCAAAAATAATTTATTATTTTGTTTGTGTATGTGTCAGTTTTAAACAAATTTTTTAAAACTTTAAACAAATGAAATATCTTGATAGTAAAAATGTGACATAGGTCACACAGACAGCAATTTGACATTTTTCATAACAAACTCATAAAGAAATTAAAAGTCACAAGCTCGAACTGTTTATTAAGGAAAACAGTAAATAAAAGTTGGTTCTACGAATCGGCTTAACGAACCGAAAGCAAGAAATGTCAAATATGAGTTTCACCTTACCTAAAGTCAAAATGGAAGCCAGGAAGCTTTAGCGTTAATAAGATATGCAATGCAGCTGCCTGTAGTGCACAAAAAATTAATAGGTAAAGCTGCAGTTAGGGTCATAAAAAGCTTTATTAATACAAAAATATTAATTCTCACTAATTCTTCAAGATTTTATTACTCCGTATTAAAACTAATTAGTTAAGCTAAAGCTTAACACTCTGAACACGAGGTCAATTTAATACATACATAAAAATAAAAGTAAATTTTTTTTTAAATTGTACAGATGTAGTTTTTATTTATTTTTTTATTTATTTGCACTATTTATTTTATTTTATAAGACCCGATGAAAAAGTTTAACTTTATTTCAAGAAAATTTACTGTTTTTATTTTTCCCTCATAGCCCTCAACAGAAAACTTTACTACAAATTTTATTTTTTTTTTTTTTATTTATTTTTTAAAGACATTGAGAGTACAAGATTAAATAAAGCAAAAGAAAAGTATTCTTAAAAGATTTTGTTTAAATGTTGAAAAACTAAAAAAAAAAAAAAGTGAATTCTAGTTAATGTAAAGGAAAGTTTTTTTATTTAATGTTAAACAAGAGAAAAGCGATAAGACAAGTCAAATAGAAAAACTAACTTAAGACAAATAAAAATTAAAAAGAAAAAAAGTTTCTTTTTCTTAAAATAAAACTGAAATCATTAAAAATGAACTTAAATGCTACAATTAATAATTGCAATTAGTTTATTTTTTTTTTTTAATTTTTAGTAATTAGAAAATGAAAAATTAGCTGGTAGGTAGAATAATTAGTTGGAAAGCCTACACCTTGTTTGCAGGGTGGGGTCTAAATAAAGTATAAAGTTTACAAAATCTTTTAACATGTTGACTCGACTTGTTTAATGTTGGTTAAGCCTACTTTATTTTGTTCAAATTAATGTCAAGACAAAACAATTATTTGATTTGAAAATATAACTCACAGACAACGAAGTAATTAAAAATTTTCAAAAATGGAATTCAAAATAATTCTACATTGCCTTCTAAAATTTTCTTATCCCTTAGAATGGTAACTATAGAAACATATAAATTCACCAACAGAAGCCCAATAAGGTTTTTCTATATAATAATACTTTAACTTAAAAAATACTTTTTTTTTTTATTTTTACGAGGGAATAGAAAGCTCGGAAGCCACTAATTGAAACTATGCGGTGTTTCTTTGGGTGATAACACACCAAAACCAAACCCATTTTGAACCTAACTTTAAAAGAGAACCTGTGATACAAATGTACAATTTGGTTACAGGGATGAGGATAAGGAAGGATGTAGGATTATGGTGGAAGTTATTTGGAATTTCAGGATTATGGGGGATGGGAAAATTGGATAGGATATTTAGAAGAAAGAGGTTAATGTTCTCTTAAATTTGGTTAAATCGTACGTATATCATTATCAACTTTGGAAAACACATTTGGTGGAATATATTTCGTGTTTAAACGTGTTTAAACCAATTAACATACTTTTACAACTACCCTACTTTTCAAAACCAAACTTGAAGATAAAACATTTAATAAGAATGTGTACAGGATTTGAAAGGTAGTGGTTAAAGTAAAAAGCTAAGGGAATGGGAATCGAGAATTATATATGAATTAGAATAAAATGGAGGATGTTAATTCACTTCATAAATTTTATTTTATCATACACATCTGAACAGCTAAAAGTTCTACAGTATCTTAACAATCCTACATTCAGGGATGAAAGGAGCCATTAACTGCTTTATTTCTCAAGAACAGGGGTTCGTCCCTGTATTGTGTCTCCTATTCCTTAAAATTTGTACCTTGAAGGTTTGTAAACAAACTGTACGCCAAAAACCTCAAATTTTTCAGACAAAACTAATTTTAAATCAATATACAACAAAAACATTATCAAAGTGTCAAATCTTTTCAACACTCCATTCAATTAATTACATAATAACAGGTAACAAATTAATAATTCAAAATCACCTACAACACTAAATTAAAATGTAAAAACATATTTTATATAAAATTTGTATTTACTATTGTTTTATTTACGTTAAAAAAAAATACTATACTCGTAATCTATATTTAAATATTTAGTTTTTTACAAACAATTCTGTTATTTTCTATTTTTAATTAATTCGGTTCAATTAATGAATATTTAAAAATAAAAAATTTATAAATATTCATATACACCAACTAATATTTAAATATTAACTACTATATAAACATTTATTATTAAACATTAAAAAAAAATGATTAAACCAGTTTCCATAGTAGTATATTATTAGATTAATTTTTTCTTTATCTTTATACTCTAAATTAAATTTCACAAAAAAAAATTTGACAATTTATTATTGTATCTTAAGATGATACTATGTATATAACATGGTGTCATCGTGATTTAATTATTTCAATTAAGTATTATTGGCACTCTACTAACCTCTATAATAAAAAAAAGTATATTAATACCAGGCATATATTATTAATAAATCATTTAAATGTATAGCAGATATCTTTTCAGTTTTACTTTTGGGATCAGCCATAGTTAAAGTGTTAAGCGATTTTTAAGGAAATACGTGATCTACTTAAAAGAACTTTGCATGACATAAATTCGCCTAAATAAATCTGTCATAAATTAAGGTTATGTCAAATTTATTGTCACTTTGAAATATTTTTTTGTGATTTAAAGATAAACAACTTTCAACAGTGTATTGAAACTTGTAACGTAGTAAAAATTACATCCAAAATATTCGAAACGAAAAGGATGGAAATAGACTTACTATTTATTTAAACATTTAATTAATTACTTATAATATGTCAGTAGAATCTTTCCATGAAATTTGTTTATTTTTTTTTTTTTTATGAATAGGATGTCGAAAATATTACTAATTGTAAAATATTTTTAAAATAACTAATTAAGTGTTAAAATAATATAATATACAAAATAAAAAAAAAAAAAAATTAAAATTAATAACAAAATCCGGTATATTGACATCGAACATGTATAGCATTAAATTTTGTTGTTATGGTGCAATATAACAAACAAATATCAAATATTCATACTAAAAGCTTTTCTTAAGCATTCACTTAAAAAATTAGTATTTCAACTTTTTAACTTAAATACAATGTTAGTAAATTAAATTTTTGGTTAATTTTACTAGATAATGGTAAACAGTTGTTCAATGTATTATGACAGTTATTCTTAGAGCGCATAAGTTTTTTTAACAGCTGTTTTCTGTCAAAGTGTTGAAGATAGTAAATTCTATTCTTATAGTAATAGTTTTTATTAGATCTTGTGTAATAGTTGGTAAAGAATCTCTTGCTTATCCAAAACTAAATGGTCTCTTTAAGAAAATACAGAAATTCGGAAGTTTTTGAACTCTGTATGAAGTTTTCAGCAAAAAACCAGATCTAAAATGTTTCTATGCCTTGAATTTACTGATAACTCATTAAAATGATAACTGATTCCATAAAACCAATTGAAATAATCAAATAATTTAAGCCAATGAATTTTAAAAAAAAGAAAATTCCAAATACAATTTGGAATATAGCACCATACTGAATATAGCGACGAGAGTATGAAAAATTATATGGCAAAATATCGCCCGTTCTCTGTTTATGGATATGTGTTTAGACCATTGTTTAAAAACCATACCACACACTTTTCCAACCTATCATCGAACCATCAATTAAAATTTCTTTTTTTGTTTTGAAAAATTGGAAATGTCAAAAGCGTCTCAGAACTTAAATTTGAATTTAGTTCTTCGTAATTTTATACTTTTTTAATTTTTCAAATCAAAATATCTCAATGTATTTCAGTTATCAAAAAAAAAGACCCAGAATAGCAAAAGCAAAAAAAAACTAAAATGACATTTAAGTTTGACCACCTACATATACACAATGACAACTCAACTCAAACTACAACGACAACTCAAATTACAAAACCAAAAACTCCATCCAAAAAAACCAAAATTTTTCGATTTTCATCCAACGAACTTTCCAACCTTCAAAATTGTTATACAACTTGCCCAAACACGATGCAACTTCTCAAGTCCTCGTACATGTTGTACAACTTGGTCCGCCGCGTATAGGAAGCATAGAATGCATATTATACACATATACATATTATAAAAGGTATCAAATACTAGTATTTTACTAAAAAATGACAATCAGTTACCTACTCTATTAAATCAACTTAAATTTTGAATAATTTTTAATATTTATAGTCATTCAAATCGATTATAACCTTTATTATAACCTTTTTTTTATGAATTGTATTAAAAAAACCATTGTATAAAATTTAGACATCCTTTATCTTAAATTTAAGATGTATTTTGTATCTTCTCTTGGTTGTTTTGCATTGTTTTTGTATTTAATGAGTATTTTGGTTTTTTTTGGTTACTTGTATTAAAAGATCATTTAATTTTTTTTACTTTTAGAATAATTTTTGTTTATTATTATTTTGTTTTTTTTTTTGTGTACTGAGGCTGACATGCGTGAAAGAAAAAAGTTTATTAAGATTCAAAAAAATCTTTATCTTTATAGAATTCTGGGGAATAAAATTAAAAATTAATTAATTTTAATGGTATTTTCTTCAAAAAAAAACAAAAACGTCTCGTTCTAAGAATTTTTTTTTTTTTTTGTTTTTTTTATGACTTTTTTTTTTTTTTTTATATTATGTCTGTTTTTTTAATACAAGTTTTTTAGGATTTAAAATAACTTCCTTATTATGTATGAGTCAGAAAAAATATTAAATTATATCTTTAAGATATAGTTTTTTTGTTGTGTATATGTTATAAGTTATTCAATTTAGTTTAAAATTTTATACAAAGCAAATTAATAGAAGACAACTATTAAGTTTTTTATTTCTTTTGTCATCTTTTATTAAAAGAAATTTTTATTGGTTATTTGAGTTCATTATTCTAAAAACAAAATTGATTATATCATTTTATTATTAGTAAATATATAACTTTCTTTTAATAAAATTATGAATGAATTTATATACATTATATATACACATAATAATATTTCTTTGTCATTTCATATCATATTAAAAACAAGATACTTATATAGTATCTGACATATTAAAAAACTTTCTCACGAAATTTAGTTTTTTTTTTTTGGTATAAACCTTGAAAATCTCAATAATCTAGTATTTCAAAATTAAATTCTATATAAATTATTCTAAAATCAAAAGATTCTAAATCAAATTGATTTATATTCGGTTATAAGAATTGTGCAATAAAGAATATTGAGAAAACAAATAATTCAGAACGAAAAGATTGAATAAGAATTTTTTAAGTCATTTTTGTAATATCGGTGAAATTAAAGGTGATGTAGGAACGGGTTGTCAAAAAGTTTTTGACAAATATTTTAGAAACAAAAAACTAATACAAGATCTAAATCTTAAACTCAAACTGTTTCTCATAAATTCTTTTCTCAAATATAATCTAAATAACGAAAATAGATTTAATAGAATTAAGTTCTCCCATTTAAATTAGGGTTAAAATAATTTATTTTAACAATAAATAAAAGCTTTTTTATGAAATATATGTTTAAGCTAAATCTATATAAAGAAAAAAATCAGTTTGTTTGTTTGTTATATTATATATTTGTCCAAGGCTTAAGTGAAAACCACGGTTCCAGAGCCTTTTAAAACTTTTTTGTTTTTTTGATGTCGAGCCAAAACGGTTTGAACGATTAACTTGAAAATTTGCACAAATGTTCCTCTTATCTAACGAAATTAATTGTGTAAAACTGATTGGAATATATTAACCCTTACTAGATAATTTGGTTCCGACTTATCAACCCGTTTGATCACGACGGCCACATGGAGTTTTTTTGAAGTTTATACTATCGTACTCAAATCGTTTGACAAACTATTTTATGTACATTTAAATAAAAATTGAAATTTGGATGAATTGTATACTCCCGGACAACGCTGGGTAAATCTAGTTTAAATTTGCAAATACCGTTTTCTAAATAACGGTATAAAACTGATTTTATTCGCTTGTTACAATATATTTTTGTATGTAATATATTATATATATTACATATATTTGTACATTATAATTTTTAAATGAAATTTTGTAAAATTTTAAAGTATTGATTTAAAAAAAGCAATTGATTTTAATTAGTTGCTACCAGACCAGATGGTTAACATCCTATATATTTTCGGAATCGTGAGGTCATAAATTATTGTTTTGTAATGACGTTTTGTTAAAAGCTCGGATTAAGATATAGCCTGCTAATTTTGCAATTTTTACACTTGTACATAATAAAAAACAGTATTTGTGATTATTCAGTACTGAAGAAGTGGTGAATTACTACTGAAGTTTTGCGAAATTAATGAAACAATATATAATACAGTTACTCTCTATATCGCACCTTTTTTATGCCCAGCAGATGCTTAATTTGGAATTAAATTGGAGTTAAAACTTAAATGGCAGAAGTTGTTATTAAATGTTTAATTTTTCTAAAAAATTTTAGCAAACAGTAAAATTAATATTAGTTTTATACTGAAGCAGAGCTTAGAAAACTACGTACCTTCACTTCTGAAAAAGTATTTAAAAGTATTATAAAAGAACTTTTTTTATTAACCATTTAAAAAGTGCTGAAAAACTACTTCTATTCTCCACTGAAAAAGTTCTAAAAAACAATTTCCATTCACCAATGAAAAAGTGCTGAAAACCTACTTCCATTCAACAGGTCAATTTTTTTTTTATAAATAAGTTTTACACATATTTAAAATATTCTATGATCAAATTTTATTTTCTATTAAATTGAAATAAGTTTTAACTATTAAATTAATTTAAAATCTGGAATATACTCAAAAACATGTAAACAATTATAAAATATTAAGTTCCCTCCAAATTCACAAACTGTTTTTTTTTATTTTAAACGAAAATTTAAAAACAATTAAGATTCAACTTAAAAAATAGTTAATTATATGAATAAAAGTGTTAAACAAAATAAAATTACTTGCTTCAAAGTTTTAACAACATGAAACTAATTGCCATAGAATTAAATTTTAACTTGTATTGGTACTATTTAAAAATTTATAAGGTACTAACTATATATACAACTTATAAATATATAATAATCAATGTTCAAGTATACATTTAAGTAAAAACTTTAAAATTTTTATTTTTCAAGTAATTAATCTTTTTACAGGAAGTTTCAAAAAATGTTCCGAACAAAATAGTTTTCGCATTTAACCAATTTTACGCGTAATTTAAATATATAAAATATGTACTAAATTTTTTATTAACTATATTTTTTTTGTTAAATTTTAAATTATTTAAAATTACTTCAAATACATCTTGAACAACACCTAAAGATTCAAGAAGATACATTGAAAAAAACCAATACTGAAAAAAACAACAACCTTCAATTTTTCATGGAACTTTTCTTTTAAGTAATTGAAAGCCTGTTATTTATTTCAAGTTTTATTTTTGTCATACAGAACTGGAAAACTAATTACGCAAATTTAAAATTACAATCAAAAGTTCATTCTAAAGTTCGCGTAAAAAAAAACTTATACTATGTATTAAATAATGCCGGTAGATGAACTTGAACTGAAAAAAAATTATTATGTCTCGACCCCTACAACTATAAATAAATAATTTTACTTTAACCTACAGATTGAAACTTGATACAACTTTATGGTGAAAAAAAATGTATTAAATTAAATATGTGACAATGTGTCTCGTGTTGTGAGAAAATTACATCCAAAATTAATCATAAATAATTAATCAAATAATTATCTATTCATTAAAATAATAAAAAACAAAATATTTCGTTACAAAAAAAAAATTTATAAAAAACCGATAAAATTTATAATAAAAAAAAAATATGGTGTGTCCACCACAGAACCAAGCGCTATTACAGGAAAAGCGTATCATTTTCATAATTTTATTATGTTCACGCTACTTATTTAAGATAAAATAACAGATTATTGTGGAAATATTTTTCAACAAGATTTTTATATTTGAAATATTCCAATATTATCTGTATCATTAAAATGATATCAAGATATTAACATCTAAACCTTATATGTGAAATTTGATAACATTCTCCTCAGCCATTTGGGCTGTAAATATATTAGGCATACTCAAGCAGAAATATTGACAAACCCACACACTGATGGACATTATAAAAAAAAACATGTTTTTTAGGTTCCTTCGCATCGGAATAATGCATATGTATGCAAAAATCCCAGATTTCAAATTTTGGTGCAGAGATTTCTAAAAACTTTAAAGTGTATATTTCTCAAAACTATACTTTTTTTATGTACGACACTTCATTACTAAAGGGATGATATAGCGGTTGTAAAAGACATAAGTTAATTAATTTTTTTTGTATTAAAATTTTTGAATAAATTATTTATTTTTATTTGAATAATTAATTTATGTGAAATTTAATAACATTCCGCTCAGCCGTTTAGCCTGTACAAACATTGGGCACACATAGGCAGCAATATTGACAAACCCACACACTGATGGACATTATAAAAAAAACATGTTTTTTTAGGTTCCTTCGCATCGGAGTAATGCATATGTGTACAAAAATCCCTCATTTCAAAATTTGGTGCAAAGATTTTTTTTCTTAAAAACTTTAAAATGCATATTTCTCAAAACTGTAGTTTTTTATGTACGCCACTTCATTACTAACGGGATGATATAGCGATTGATAAAAAGACATAAATTAAATAGTTTTTTTTTTTTTGTATTAAAATTTTTGAATAAATTATTTATTTTTATTTGAATAATTAATTTATGTAAATTTGATGCATTATAAGATTAAAATATTAAATCTATTTAAAATTATTAGTTATAAATAAAAAAAACAATATCAATAAATTTTTATACATACCTACGTTTTTTTTTTTAAGTGAAGACAATTTTATTTAAAGTAATTCAATTTTTACCTTCAGTAAAGAAATTTAATTTTAGTTAATAATTTCTATTTTAATAGTTTATTTATTTACTATTATTTAAATTAAAGGTGAAATAATTTAAAGCGTTGAAAATATACTACAGAGTATAAAAACTGGACTGATTAATTATGTAATGAATGAATGAACTAAATTTCTGAAGGAATCTTCATTTAAAATAGAAATTTCTTCACTTAAATTAAAAAAAGGCTTCCAATCTCAGGGATATTCAATTATTTCATGATAATTATCGACTATACTTCTGCAGTGAGATTGTTAGCAATGACATTCACGCCATCATATAACGGTCTTTACTATGCATCTTGTTTCATCTAAATCGGTGCTACCGTTTTTGAGATATTACAGTTTCAAGTGGAAATTTAAAAAAAATAAAAAAAAATTTCAAACTTTCAAAAAAACCACTATAAGTATTGAATTTTCCAAAGCACCTTGATTAATGATTATTAAACTGTTAGAAAAGTCTCTTTACACTCTATCCAACGGTGCATAATAAGTAAGGCATATGATGACAAAATGTCCCACAAGAGAACATAAATGCAAAACTGGCAAAACAATTTTATTAAAAACTACATTTTCATATTTTATTTCTCATACATTTATTGTGCCTTTGTGTTTTCTTACTGAAATATTTATTTAAAAATGTAAATAGGATGCACTTTAGAGTTGGATACAATATTGAGTAGAGTTTGGTAATTTGTTTGGACTGATTTTGGAGGTTTTTTTAGATATGTATGTAAAAATATAATTAGAAAGGGCCTTACGGTTGGCTACAAAATCTCAGAATTATGCGTTTTTTCCAGAATATTTATATACATATTATATATACGCAAGAATCTGAATTAGAAGAGATTAGAGTAATAATTTATATATTATATCATTAATTATTTTATTGAATTCAGAAACTTTGAAATGTATAGTACCGTTATGTGATGACGTCATTTTGATAGCTCACAACCGGAAGTTTCCCCTAATTATTTTGCTAAGAAAAAAATATTGAACGGATTTTTACTTCATTAATTTAATTTTCAAAATACTTTAATTTTAATTACTAACTACACAAATATAGTTCATAAATCATACCATATTAAATCAAGTAAAACTCATGTTCACATTATATAAATCATATTATATAAATTATAATTTGTACCGGTAATTTTGCATTCCATTAAACATAATATTAATATATATATATAATTATAAAGCATTGTTAAATTTGCTGTAATTAGCTTTTTAATTGATTAAAAACCTGAAATTCTTTATCTAATTTATTTATATGCCTAACCAACCTTAAAAATATATTATATTAAATATAATTGAAATTAATATTCTAAATATTTTATAAAATCACAATTCATTAAGTTTAGCATGATTTTATTTTTTTTTTTGTTTTTAAATTTAATTTTCAAACGTTAACATTATGAACGATAGCTTATATATGAAACTTTTATACACTAAATTCTAAAAATTTTATATATTAAATTTTGATTAGATTTGAAAATTTTAACAAATCTCAACCAAAACAAATTATAAAATATATATATAAAAAAAAATATACCACGGTCATTAACACCAATATTATACATATACATTTAGCTTTACATAATAATAAAACCAGCCTTAGTTAGTTATTTAATAAATTACCACAACAATTTAAATATTTTATATATATATATATATATATTTAATATTTTTATAATATATGACCATAAATATGCATATAATTTAGAAAATAGAATACTGAGGGTTTCAAAAATAAAATTTTCTGAATGAAGGCTTAAAAGCGGAAGGTTATAAAACCAAAATTAATTTATAAAACCATTAATTATTTTATTTTATTAATTATTTATTTATTTTATTAATTAATTTGTAATGCATTATTTAATAAAATTTTTAAAAAGCTGTATTGTCTGTATTACTGCCTGTATTTAATTTGCCAGTATTATCATTTGTCTATATTTTCTTTTGCTTGTATAAATATATATAAATTTTCTGCATTTAGTGCATAATTTAGATTTTGTAACCACAGTGGTTGAGTGCCGACCTTTCATGCGGAAAGGCCCGGGCTCGAATTCTAGTGAAAGTGAAAAAACTTTTCTGGTTTTCGACTCGACTCAGCTACCATTCGCCATTGGGTTCTAATTAATGGCATAATCTATAATCAATAATTAAAAATTATGTATCTTTAATAAAAAAATATTTTGACAACTTTGTCAAAATTTTAACCTTGTACCTTCATAAGATTCACAATTATCGAATTGACAACTTTGTAAGGCAGCTACTCGAAAATGAAGCCTTATCATTTTAAAAACTTCATATGAGTGGTTATTGAACCGACGGACAGACACAATCTGTGGAATCGATTTACCTTCCGATGCTGATCCGATACATATCTTTCTCACTATATCTAGCATATCTAAACCAATGCGTTACAAACGGAGGAGTAATTTTAATATACCCGCGGACTTATTAGTTTGCACGAGTATTAAACTTTAAATGAATTTATCAAATTAGCATATAACATAAATATTATGAAAAATAATATTAATTTTAAAAAACTCTTAATTTATTTTATTAATCAATTTGAAATGATTAAAGAATGTTAAAATCCTCCAAATGGATTAAAGTTTATTTTCAAAACTATTCTGAAATATCAAAAAAATGATAACCTATTATTATACCATAGTAACATATCTTTTTCAATAAAAATCTTTAAAATTAAATTAAAACTCAATAATTGTGTGATAATTAAAAAAAAATTAATATAAATAGGTTTTATACATATCTATGCATATTGTACACACATATTGACTCATATACCTCCCATACACAAATTATTGTCGTATTTTTTTCTAATTATCACAAATTATATGAATCAGTAAATATGAAACACCTTGTATAATTTTGTATATATATACAATATATACATATACAATTTTTCATATCCATTACAACACAAAAAAAAAAAAAAATTAATTAAATTGACATTCTCTTCACGCACCAGCCATCTTCTAAATATAATTTAAATGTGATAATTAATTCATTTTGAATCTAAACGATTTCGAAATGTTATTTTCGTCTAATTATTTTTTATTTTTATGTAATTTTGTAATTTTTCTGAATTTTTTTTTTTTATTTGATTTTGTTTTGTAGGTGTGTGTATGTGTTTTTGTGAATACACAACACTCTATATAGATTAAAATATCCAACATTAATTTGACAAATAAATAGTTAATTACTTACATTTATTTTTATTTTTTATAATTTTAAATCATTAAATACATATATTAATTAATAGTTAAATAATGTTTAAATAAATGAATTTTTTTTTTTTTTTAATTCTATAGATACAATTAATTTAATTTAATCAATTAGAAACGATTAAATTAAAGGATATGTTAATTTACAATCATTTTTTAATTGTAATTTATTTTATTTAAATAAAAGTTTTACAAAAAACAATTTTAAAGGGATACTTTAAATTTAAATATTGAAAATTAATGAGAAAATTAATTAATTTATAAAGATAAAATAATTTCAAATTTCATTGTGGCTGGGTGGCACAGTGGTTGAGTGCCGAGCTTTCGTGCGAAAGGCCCGATTTCGAATCCTAGTGAAAGTGAAAAAACTTTTCTGGTTTTCGACTCGACTCAGCTACCATTTTCCACTGGGTTCAAATTAATGGCATAATCAATAATTAATAATTATATATCATTAATAAAAAATTTCATTTGTATAATAATATAAACAAATGCAAAATATAAACAAATAATTTAAGTGAATAATATAACTCACAGATATAAAGTATCATATAACTTAAATACAAAATATTACAATAAAAACAAAAAATAGAATTGTAACTATTGAAAATCTAAGACGTTTCTACATGTTTTAAGGCCTAGTACTATTTCAGGTTGAAATTGTAGGTTGAATTCAATAAGACAAATTCTAATAACACGAATATAATCTGACACCCTGTTCCCACATGTACCTATGGTATAGACAGGCTTATTAGTCTAACAGTTGAACAGTTAGCACTTAAAAAAAAAAAAAAATTAAATTTAGTAATTGAATTTTTAAGTTCCAAATTAGGATTTCAAGGACATTTATTTAAAGTTTCATTACAAATTCCAATGTTAGAAATGATTTCGGAAATATTTTAACACAAAAATCTAAATTAAATTGTGCAAAGATATTGCAGAACTTAAAGTTTAAAAATTCAAGATAAGTAAATAAAAGATTTATTTTATTTTTAGCCTTAAGGTGTGAAGATAATTGATAATTTCCACTAATTAAACATTTTAATATTTTTTTTTTTTTATTTGAATTAACTTTTATCTTTTAGTACATTAAATTTTACTCTGTATGTATGTAAAAGTGTATATACTTATGTTATGGAAAACTACTCTTTAAAATTTAATAATTAAGTTACATAATATGTTAAGTATATATATACATAAATATTAAAAATATTTTGCAACTATCTTAAAACTGGTTTCTATAAATAAAAAACTTTATGGGTGAGTCAGGCGTCAACCCTCAATGAAAGTTTTGTGTCATAAAAAGAAGAAGAAAAACTTTTACGAAAAAAACATGTTATTTAGTACTCCTCCGGGTAATTTATGTAGTAAAAATCTGTAGATAACTAATAAATCATAGATTTTTATATAGGCTAGATTCCCTAGGGTGTCATTACTTATATATATAAAATAATTAATATTCAAATAAAATATATTTATATAATATGTATTTAAAAAATATATTAAATATTAGAAATAAATAAAATGTAAAAAATATTAAAAAATTTAATTTAAAATTTTAAGTTTTTTACATCTGTATTTCAATCTACTATATCTGTAGATAAAGATCCATTTTAATTTACTGCGCCTCTTTTAATCCGCTACTTATATTCGGTTATCCCATATTTTTGGAGACTATACATATGCACTTTCTTGGACCGTATTAATACATCCATGAATTTATTATATGTCATCTTTTTTGTTTTTATCTCAGTTTAATATTCGTATCCTGAAAGAGGTCTTTATCCAAATTTGTAATCGTCAGTAATGAGCTGTGTTGATGTCACCTTTATTTTAGTAAATATTGTTTATGTATCCCGGATTTCGAAATTGTAGGTAATACTATAGTGTTACTAAGACAATCGTTCGAATTATGTTTATATGCGCAAATAACTACAAATTTTTGCATCCAATATTATTTGTCTAATATCTGTGTAAACATCTTTCCAACAATACTAAACTCATCAGTAGGTATTTGAAGCATTGGAATTGCCTAGACAACCCCTGTTTTAATTTTCGATTTAAATTAATACTTAAATGAAATTTTCAAAACTATATCTGTGAGTTATTAGAACAAATGGAAAATTTTGAGCCGGAAAGATTTTGTTTACAATTTAAACTTTAATTAATGGTCTTCTTGTTTACTTTCTTGTCGAATTTCGCCATAATTAGCTTTTAGCGAAATTGTATTTTGTTAGAATGATTTCGAATAACGGTTTTTTAGTTTACTTGAAAATATTTTCCCTAAAAACCTATATTAGTTAATTAAAAAACAATTTAAAATATTTATTAAATATATTTTGATTTAATATAAAACAACTACATCAGACTTACCCTCAGCAATTACCGTTATATAGCTTAATTGTGTCTTTATAAATGGATTTATAAATAACACTTAGAAACACTGATTCTAATTCATTTGTTATAATATAGAAAAACTTCTATTATAATAATATCATTTAAAAGATTTACTCTATAATATATAAAGAAAATTGGTTTTCATTCCTCAAAAAAACTTTCTTATTTTTTAAACCTGATTACTTAAGATTAAAAGAATAAGTAGTATTTTTTTATAGTGTTTAATGTTAATGTCATTTAAATAAATGGTATTTTACTACAAAACTATATCCTAAAATATCCTTAAAAAAAAAATTTTATTTTTATATTTAGATATCCTGTCAGATATATTTTTAAGTTGCTTTCATTTTCATCCTGCAACAAATTCAACATGACTATATTATGTATTATTTGGTATTATGCATGTATAAACTTTATATATATACTCTATTAACATGAGTTTGGTCTTTTTGTTTTATAAAGTTTATATTTTTTCAAATCAATTTGGTCACTATTTTTAAAATCGCTCCTGTACCTTGGGATCCAGAAGTCGAAATGGCATAATTTGGAAAACCAGGTTCCCTATTCTCTATAGTAGAAGTTGAAAAGGAAGGTAAGAACTTGAGCTATAGCAGGTGATAATTAAATTGTTATTAAGTATAGCGAGTGTCCCAAAAAATGGCACATAAATTTTTGGGGACAATTTTTTAAGACAGGCTTAAGGGCCGAACTTTTTTTATCTTTCTAGCTATAGAAGGATACCAAGCAACGGGGCTGATTAAAAAATACCAAATTAATTTAAAAGTAGACAAATTTCATGTAAAAAAGGACCAAGGTCTTATGAAAAGAGTATATTATATATGCATTCGAAATATATATTTGAATATACATTAAAGTTTTTTCTTTAAACAGTTCCATTCGTTTCAAAATTTGCGATAACAAAAAATTAAGCTATATGAATGAACTGAACATAATTAATTGGCTTTTCTTCATTTTTTTTTTTAAGAAAATTTTTTGGTAAAAGAGAGGAAAATTTTCTTACAAATGAATTACTGAAAGCATCATAGAAATTCATTCGTATCATATATATATACAAATATATATACAAATACATATATATATATATATATATATATACTTATGTATATTTATTATATTTTAATATAGAACAGGACTAATTGCACAAAGCGATCAAAAAACTTTAAAGATAAGTTAGTATACAGTTAAGATAAAAGGAAGAAAAAAAAAAAAAGAGGAAGTCAATAAATGAATGTTGGTTGGGTTTTCAGTTCTACTGTTTTTATTTTTTTTTTTTTTTAATTTTTGTATGCCATTTTGTTCTTCTATGTACAAGCATTTAATTTCATTCCTTTTCAGTTGTCCATTTAATTTAAAATGAGAGAGAGAAATTTTTTTTATTTTTTTTCAACGGAAAGTCGTTCAAAGTTTTTTTGTAATTTTCTTCTTGTTGGCGGTTTTCTTTTTTGTTTTTTTGTTCTAACAACAGCTTGGCTTTTTCAAAATATATTTTTAAAAAAAAAAACTCTTAGTTCTCTGACAACAAAATTGGAATGCAAAAAATACACTGATGAACAAAATACAGTTTAAAGTGGGAGGAATATAGTTCAGCAAAGAAATAAACTGAGGTACTTGTAATCATATATTTTAAGTACTGGCAATGACTTCCAGATTGTGTAAAAATTTACCAGGTTTCTAATGCGCCAACCACATGTCGCAAATCAAATATGCAACCATATTTTGATAAGTGAGTGTAATTTATTATTCAAAATTCATGGCTTTGTTTTCAAATATGGTTATTATTAATACTGTACTTTTCGGTTAATACTTGATTCTTCTATTGGTGATAAGTTGTTGGTGCAATAGGGCCCAGGTACTTAACTATTGTTTTATTATCATTTTTTAGTTGAAAAAACTGGTTTTATTTGCTTAAAAACATAACAAAGTACTGATATGCTCAAAAAATATTTTCCTGGCTTTAGATGGCTGAAATTCTAAAGAGTTCAAAGTAATTTTATGGTAAAAAAAGATTACAAAAAATAAAATTACAATTTCCAAGTTCTAGGTACGTTTCCAACTAATGATTTCTTGGTTGAACTTAGTAGAAAAAAAAATGAAGTAGATTCTGAATCAAATTAGCTTTCACTGCAAGTTTTTGTAGTACCCCTGTAGTTGGAAGCCCATACACAAATACAACAAGGTAGAAAAGCCACAAAAAGTGCAGTGGCTATAGGCGATATGTCATATTTTAATTTCGATTATTAAAAAATATTCCAGGAAAGAACCTTTGGAAGTAGATATACTTAAAAAAATTTACGATAGCGAAGACTACAAATAGGGGAACATAATCTAATTTCTTAAATGAGGCTTGACAACCAGGAGTACTAGAGCAGTTTCCACAATAACAATAAATTAAAATCTGTATTTAACCTAATCGAAAAACTCTAAACATCATGAATCCAGTACACTATAAAATAGCTTCAAAATTTTGGACACTCTATACCTTTTCGTCTGGTCTGGTTATATGGTGTAGAGGACTGGACACTCAAAGTAGCTATGATAAACGAAAAGTAACCTATTTTTGCCATATAATGCGAGGAACTAAATATAAATTACTACAGCTAATTCTTGAAGATAGAATAGAAGTAAGAGGAGGAGTAGGAGGGAAGTAACTATCGTCGTAAAGAAATATTAGTAAGTGGACTGGTTTGCGCGCAATTGGTAACTTAGTTCATGTATCTGTTAATACTATTAAGTATACCAACATTGTAAAGCACTGTTTTTTTTAAGATAAATTAAAAAAGCTTAATACTTTCTGCAATTCTTTCTGGAAAAAATTAGTATTTCCAGAGAAAAGTCAGTATTCATTTTGTAAATCACTGTAATTGTATACAAAAATATTTATATAAAAAAAAAATAAAGTAATTCTAAATGTTATATTTGTTGTATTTACACAAGGCAAGAGTAGTATAATTGCAAAAATAAAAAATAGTACTTGGAATTAATAAATGAAGTACATCACTGATGGAGATAGAAAACTCGCTTTTTTTTTTTTCTTCTCAATTTTAATTTTATTTTTTTTTTTGTTTTGTTTTTTTTTATAGTTGGAAAAAAAAAAGAATTTATTTTCTACACTTATCTTAGCTTTTTTACTTCATGTTATTTTTAATTTCTTATAGTTTTTGTTTTTTTTTTTTCAAGCATTTTTAGATGTGATGCTCTTACTACCAGATAGTTGTGACATGTTGGATGTAAAAACGAAATTTAAAATATAAAAAAAAAATTAATCATGGAAAATGAAAATGAAAATAAATAAAAAAAAAACAAAAACAAAAACTTTTCATTTGAACTGTTGTTTTTTATTTACATAATTGGATTTTTTTTTTAATATATATTATATTAAATTTCTTATGTATACATAATACAAAAAAATTTTGAAATTTTTTTGTTTTTTTTTTTTTTTTGTCTTAAATTTATAATTAAATAACATTTAAAAGTTCTTATTAATTTTTTTTTTTTTTAATCTTATAGTTTAATTTTAAATTTATGAGAATGAAAAACTTTTTAATGAATAAATAGTAAATTTATATATATGTATATGGATACTTGAGATTTTAATGAAAAAACCAGCATGTAATTTATCTTTTCTTTGTTTGATTAGTTAATTATTTAAAAAAAAAAAACTAAAAAACAAAATGTATTTTAATACCAGCTAATTATTGAAATAGATTAATTATTAAATAAAGAATATACAGTTTAACACATCAATTTGTATAAAGAAATAATTAAATACATAAAATATATTAATAATATACAGGGCGATTTAATTGTTTAAAAAAAGGTTGGATGCCAAAATCCCAAAATTCCAAAACCCCAAACCACAATCGTTATCCTAATTCGTTCCCTCCTCCCTCTTAATACAGAATCTCACATATTCATATAAATATTCTGTAAAAGCCAACTATCTGAAATTAATATTTAAGTATGTCAAAAAAAAAGAGATTCTTAAATCATTCCTAATACATAATCTTACATATACATATAAATATTCTGCAATAAGCGATAGCCCTACTTTTAAATTCAACTCTAAGATCCTCACAATTCAGAACCACACTTATAAATATATTATATAAATATTGTGGAATTATTTTGTAAGCATTAAATTTAATGAGGGCTGCCACCTCCAAACCCTAGGTAAACAAATTATTGGAACCCGGATTTTGTATCCAACTCTAAAATCCTTCCTAACTTTTTTTCATAAATAATAAGTTAGCAACAAGCATTTAATATAATGTGTGATGGTAATATTCATATATATGAATATTTATATAGAATATATTCATATATATATTCATTTTAAATATTCATATATAAATACACCATATATATTGATATTTTGGGATTTTGTAATTTGGAATTTTGAAATTTGGGGATTTTCAAATTTGGGGATTTTGAAATATGGAGATTTTGGAATTTGGGACTTTTATTTAATTAGGAAATTGATGGTGCTCCATTTGAAATCCTTTAAGTTGTGATTCCTTGGTTTACTTCAGAAAAAATATTGTTATAGACGTTAAATCTATTTTTAATTTAACGTAAAATTAACTGTAGAAAAGCTTTTACTGATTTTAAAAAAAAACTTAAATAGCAGCTCCAGAGCTGAAAACTGGTTAGACGCTACTTTTTAATCTAATTCTTTTAACCCTCTCGAGATCAGGCTAATTTTTTAAAAAATAATTAATATTTTTCAATCTCAATAATAATGAGTTAATAATCAATACTTATCACAATACTTATCCAGTATTTTAATAGAAAAAGCATTAAATATTTTTTTTAATTAATTTTCATTCTAACAATCATCATCATCTTCAACATCATCAAATGATGTTCCAGCTGAGGATGAGCTTACGCCTTTTTTCCCAATCTACTACTTCCCATATTTCGATCTTTTGGTTTTGTTTTTTATTCATTACAACTACATTGCCGAGCTTTTTCAAAGTTTTAATACTTTGATTAAATAAATCTTTCCTTCCAACCCCTTTCGGTATGCAATATTATTGCCAGACCATCGTACACGTTTTTTTACTTATTCTAATAGTACTTTAATTAAATAATGCTAATGTGGTAAATAGGATTATTAGTGGTAGATGACAGTTTCATATAATGAATTGAGATATATGTATATATATAATTTAAATAATATTTTTTTATATATCATTTTAATTAATTAATTTGATTGTAAATTATTTCTGGTGTACTTAAAATAAGATTTAAAATTGAAAAAACATATTGTTTTAATATTCTTAAAGTTAATTAATTAAATATATAAAATATAAGCTTTTGTTTTATATAAAGAAGATTTGAGTATATTTTCTATAGAAATTAAATATTTTTTCAAAATATTAAAATAAATTTACTTTTAAATTGTATATAGAAGAGAAAAACTTATTTTTTTAAAAAAGAAAATTCATTTACTGGAAAATGAAAATAAAGTATAAGAGTTTTTTTTTTACTCTTAACATGAATCTACTTTTAGTACTTTACTTTGGTAAAGTAAAAGTAAAATCAAGATTCTTTTATACCGTTTTTTATTTTTTTTTTTTTAAATCATCACGCAATTAACTATTTTTATTTACTTTAATTTTTATATTTTACACTATTTTTGTTTTTTTTTTGTTGTAATTTTTCTTTTTTTAAAACTCTTTCTTTACCACTTATACAACTTTAATTTTTCACTATATGTATCCTGCATATATATATATGTATATTGTATATATACTTGCTCATTTCTTTATATCTGTCTATTTTAATCTTATTCTTTGAATGTACTTTAGTCAAGATTCTTAGTCAGAGTTTTTTTTTTTAATACTTATTTAATTTTACTTTACTTTGATATCTTTTGAACAACTCTATTTACAAGTTTGTAGTTTGTACAGCTATTTTTCAAAAAAAAAAAAAAAAAAATCAAAAAAAAAACAGAAATAAAAAAATTGTCAAAGAGAGCAAAAATACTTAAATTTAATTGTACAAAAGAGAAAACTTTTACCTCAAGCGGTTAACTTTATTTTTTTTTTTCAATACAAACAAAAAAATAAATAAATATATGTATAAAAAAAATAATGTTGAAAAAATGATTTTTGAATTGCGTAAAAAAAATTTCAATATATAAAATTGCAAATTTAAATTTATTGATTTATAAAAGAAAAATAAGAAATGGAAATTAAATTATATACAAAAATTTAAAACTTTATTAAATGTTTTATAACTTAAGTAGAAATATTTATTTCGAAATAGTTGTACTAACTTATAACTTTTTTTTTTTTTTTTACGAGGGAATGGAAAGCTCGAAAGCCATCCATTGAAGTTTGTTCGGAGTCTCTTTGGGTAGTGTGAGATTTTAACACACAAAACTACACCCTTTTTGAACCAAACTTTAGGAGGAAACCTGTGACACAAATGTACAGTTTGGTTACAGGGATGAGGATATGGAAGGATTTAGGATTATGGTGGAAGTTATTTGGAATTTCTGGATTATGGGAATGGGGAAAATTGGAAAGGATATTTAGAAGAAAGATGTTAATGTTCTTCTTAAATTTGATTAAATCGTATTATATTATAACCGTATAATATTATCAACTTTGGGTAGCACATTTGGTGGAACATGGTTCTATAAACGAGATGAGCGCATGACAACCGAATTTCCATAAGCCGTGTTACACCATCTGGCTAGCTCCACTGTGTAGGGATGAGCATCTATTTCCCTCCTTGTTTTCCCTTGGAAAATCTTGAATGGAGGCATAAGCTGTTTGATTTCTTTAGAACAGGTGTTAGTCCCTACAAAATATCTATAAAACAAGGTCAGTGACCCAACAGTGCGACGATGGCTGAGTGGAGTAAGCGTTAAGGAAACAACTTATGTCTTCCATTTATGTTTAAGATATTGAGAGAGGTTGGGACTCATAAGGAACAAATTAATTGTCCTGCTAATTATTCTCTAATAGAATTACCATTTGAATACTGTCTGAAATATTTTCATCATGAAAAATTTGCTCGATTTTGTTCAACCTTCTAACTTCTAAATTTATCGGCAATCCACACAAAATCTGCACTCGATAAAACTCCAATTGTTACTCAAATTTTAAAAAAAGCAATGGATTTACAATGGATGCAATGTTAGCCCTTTTGAAAAGAAATATAACTTATTCAATAAGCCCGAAAAATACTTTAGAGTTAGGATTAAAAAATTATTATTAAACTCCATCTATTAGCAGAATATTACACTAAAATTCAATTAATCGTACTTTTCCTTATAAAAATATTTATTAAAAATTTCATAAAGACCTTCAATTGTTTAATTAAACTTCATACATTGATAATTTTCCTATATGTTAAACTTTATTTTAAATTATTAATCGTGAGATTATATTAATTTTGAACTGAAACCAAAAAAAAAAAAAACAAGGGATGAAAAAAACCATGGGTTTTTATAAAAGCACATTTTTAAAACTGTATAGTTCTTCATAGTGAGTTTTGGGTAAAAAATATTAAAAAAATAAATTGATAATATTATAATATAATTTATTTATTTCATCAATCCATTCAATTCATTCCGAAAGTACATATTAGCCGATCGTTTCTATCTGCTTTGGAAGCTTGGGTTGAGAAACATTTACCTTTTATAAAATAACGAAGGTCTGGCACTCACGGGATCTTGTTCTATTAATAATTTTCAATAATAATGAAATCCATATTTAGAATATAAACCCAATGAAATCAAGAAACTTGTTTAATTGTTTCAACATATAATGTTAAAGCTTAAATTTTAAAGTTTAACCTTGAAAATATATATAAGTTCTAATAGCCCTTGAATATTTAAGCTTTTTAAGCATTTTGGTATATTATTTCAAAAAATTTTTGATAGGTCTAAAAATCCAACTACCAAAATTTCTAGTTTCTAACTTTAGACGTTTGGAAGATTAGGTATAAAATTGCCATAACGGGAAATCACAAACCGCATAACTGTAAATTGAAATTCCGTATGGCAACCCTGCATATATTTATAGAGCTTATAAAAGTAACTGTTTTTTGTGGTTTTTAAATTGAAAATATACTTTATAGAACTTTTGTTATACCAATTTAAATAATTTATTGACTATAGAGGGCTCTAGCTCGTAACAAGTGGGACTACTAAAAATATGCATATCCACTCGTAGTTAAAATTTCTTAATTTCAAACGGTGTAAAAGTTTTGTAAACATACAGACGAACAGTCTTAACAATTTTTATTTAAAATTTATTTAAAATTTACTAAAAACCATCATAATATAATTAAATTAAATTACATACGTCATGTACAATAGAAGATAAAAATATTTAAGGAAGTTAAAATGTATTTAAAATTTTGTTCGTATAATTAATAATTTTTCATGATTTGTTTGATGTTGTCCAACCCAACATATTTTTAAACATTTACTCATAATGTTAATGCATCTAATAAAATATATTTTAACAAAGCAAAAAACAAACCATATTTTTTTTTTAAACAATATAACATTATTATATACATGAACTTTATATATATATATATATATATATTTTTTTCATATAATATTTTCAAACTAATTTTTATAACAATTCTTTAATTTTTTTTCTCTCTCTCTCTTTTCAGAACATCTTTCATTCTCATATTAAAGGAAAATAAATAGAAAATTGTCAGCTTGTCCAATTGGGATAATAAATTGAGAAACTCTTTTTTTTTTTCTCATTTTTCTTTACGTTTTTTTTTTTTTTGTTCAAAGTACTTATATCAGAAAAAAAAAAGAATAGAAAAGGACAAGAAATACGGCGCCTCCTTTCCGTTTTAAAAACAGCAATTTAAAAATATTTGTTACAGAAAAAAAGAGAAGAAAAACAACAAAAACAAAAAAAAATATATTACAACTATAGATTTTAGTTTTTGCTCTGCACTATAATTCTAGAAAAAACCAAAGATATTTTTTTTTTATATCTACATATTACACAAATACATACATATATAGAATAATATATGACGTGACTTTGATATAGAATTACAAAAAAAAAAAAAAATAAACATTGCACTATGTACAGGACGATACTAGTCATACTTTTAGGATTTTTAACTGTTAACTTAAATAGAGCTAGTGTTCAAGTACCACAACCAGATGAAGATGATATACCATTACGTGGTGTTGATAATGAAAAATTAGATCAAATAAAATTACCAAAAGATCAAGTTGCATTAGTACGTTTACCATCAAATACATTATTAAAATATACTGCATATAAGGATGTATCAATATTACATTTTAGAATACCACCAGATACTAGAACAGCATTATTTACATTTAAAGCATATGAAGAATCCAAGAGTGCCTTTCGTAAGTATTATATTTTTTTTTTAATATTTATCTGTAATTTTTTTAATATTTCAAATTTTGAAGAATTATTATAAATATTATTATAAATGTTATTTTAAATTGAAATTTAAGTTGATTTAAAAAGAAATTATTCGAAACTAACAGTGTTATTGCAATGTCGCTGTTTCAACATGTACATATACTATATAAAAAGACTTCTTAACCTAATAGTTGAAGAGTTGATAGCACTTGAAAATGAATTACATTAATAAAATACAAAGTGCATTTATTCTATAGAGCTGCGACAAATGATAAGACTATACGAGCGTTGATAGTAACATAGTTTGGAAAATTTATTACATGTTTTCAATTGAAGTTGGTTTTATCGATACTCTAATTGACGCACTTATCACTTATCGATGGTCTAATGTACCCCAAATTTTGATTTATATAAATGTCCAACATTCAACATTTATAATTAATTTGGTTATCACTTTAAGTAGAAGTACCACAAGGAACCTGTGTTTTAGTGTGTTTTGCACACCATTATTAGGACATCAAAATTTTATCAAAAGAAACCGGAAAATTTAATTTGGAGTAAATTTTATTTAACATACCTAGGGATTCACACTTTACAATACCCAGAACATAAACATCTATTTGGCTTAAGTTCACTTAGTTCTCACTCAAAATCCGTCCAACTATTTAACATGTTTCTCACTTTCTGCTCCGTATATACAAATAATGTCACAGGTATATTAAAATTACTTCTCCGTTTGTAACGCATCGATTTGGATTACGCGAGATATACACTCAAAGGTGTGGATTGGATTAGTATCTAAAAGTCCCTAAAACTAGTGTTTATCCGTCCGCCCGTCAATGGGTCAGGAAGATAACTCAAAAACGAAAAGAGTTACAGTTTTTAAATTTATACAAAACATTTTTCAAATAATTTCCAGGTACACAATTTTTTTTTGGTTAAGATTCGACCAAAATTTCGGGTATGTCTTAAAGAACTAACTGTTTTATCTCCAAAATTGTTCATATAAATATTTGAATTTTTAAAACTTGTCTACTACATCTTGTGTACAACTTGTTTACAACAACAAATTATCTGACTCATTTTTGTTTGTTGCTTTTTTTTCTTGTGTATCTATCGACTAACAATTTAATATTACATTGAAATGACGTGTTATTTAAAAAAATTTTAATTTCAAAAGATTTTATTTAAGTAAATATCTGGATTGTCTAAAGAGATTCCATTAGGTGCTTTAATAAAATCTAAGGAGCTTCCTGAACCCGGAAAGGATAATGTAAAAACCGCGTTCTCTAATAAAAACAGTTTTTTAAAGCTTGAACTTCATTACAAATTTATTACAAATTTATTAACATTTTTCATTAAAGCTTTCGCTAAATTTTAATTTTTTTATCATAACAGAAATTCGGTTTCAAAAATAACTTCAATTAAATTGTAATAATATGTATATAAAATTGTAATAAAAATATGAATAAATTGGAATTTGTTATTAAAGAATGTATATAATGAGAAATATTTTTATGATTGTCATCATTTGCATTTTTATGACAAAAAAAAAAAGTCATCTTTTTTTTATCCACCCTATATAAATGATAATCTTTGAAATTGTAATGGGATGTTTGTTACATATATTATAATTTATTTTTAGAATTCATTTGGTATAAAAATACAATTTCTGAGATTTAATTTATTTTCATAAATTTCTTTAATTTTTTTTTTTTTTTTTTGCAATGAATAATTCCGAAATATTTTTTATGCATATGAACAAATTTGGTATTTACATGCTATAACTTACTTATAGGATTCATAAAAATATAATGATTTATTTTAAAAATTATTCATATAATTCACTCGGATGGGATTATTTAAAAGATAAAAGATTAAATAAAAATTTTTTGATCATATATATATATATAATTATGATTAATATATTATTTATAAATTCCAATATTTTAATTGTATTATTAAAAGTTTGTTATTATATCGCGGTTAACCTTAGGTTTCGGAAAACTCGACCAATCAAAATTGAAGTTATCAAAATAAAAACTTAATCTATTAGAACTGTTTTTGAATAACTCTAATCATTTAACGGAACTTTAAGTCACGAGAACCATAAGTACGTGATGTAATATAAAATAAAAATCATTAAAATAATTAATACTATCTGACCGATAGTTCAGAGGTAAAGTGGGGCTTTTCAATCTAAAAGTCTCGGATTCATATCTTTGTCGAATCATATCTAATAACAAATATAGTGTATATTAAAATAATTTAATAAGAAGTCCAAATGTCAAAATAGGCAAAGGATTACTATTATCAGGCAATATTTACTATTCTATTAATTTCTACGATATGATGCTCGTATTATTTTAAATAGTTTTGGTAGAACTTTAAGATTCCCTTGTCAGAAACAATCTTACAACTTCTTCTCTTACAACTTTTTTTAATAATCTTGTCCAATGCAAAGTTTGTTCATTTGTATCCATGTACTAATTAAGACTCGTGTCATAATTTTCGTGTTTTTGAACTATAAATTCTCCGACAATCAGATTTCCTAACTTTCGTTTCAAAATACAATCATGTAAAAGATAAAACAAGGTAACATGTGAAACCAAATAGTTTTTTAAAGAAGCAGATTTTCCAAAACACAACAAATAACATACAGGAATTGTGACTTTGAGAAACACATTCTTCTATATATTATTGGAATCCTGTATAATTAGGAATATCCATTGGTTTTTTTTCGTATTCATTTTAAAAAGGTTTAAGCAAATGGTCATCAAGTCTCTAATATCTTGAAGCTAACGAGTCTTATAGCTCTCATACAACCTTGTATAATTGTATTGGAGGCTTTATCAGACGGTTTTTTCTAAAATAACGTATATTCATTCTTAAAGAGTTTGCTGCTTTGCTTCTCAAAAATCGGTTAACTAAAAAACCGTTTAATAAATACAGGGGGCTACAAATATTAATAAATAACCCTTTTTTAAATAGCGGTTTTGAAAAATTAACTGTTATATGGAATTAAAAATTGAAAGAAATATTTACCAGACCTCGACTTACACATAAAACTTTTCCAATTTTAAAGAACTTTCAAAATTTAGACAAGTTGTGAACTTAGATGTAGCTACCATAACTTATGTTTGACTATAGCTTTTTATACCTAACGGTAGCTATTTTGACAGAAGGAAGGTTCTTTGACAGAAAAGTGACTTAATAAAATAAACAAGCAATTGTTTCAAAATAAAATTTTTTTTTTAAATTGCTCAACATCTTTTCTATTCACTTACAATTTTACATGATCCAAATTTTTATTAAGTAGCCAAATTACTATCTATTTATCTTTTTCATCAGCTTTTTTTTACAAATCTTATGCGCAAAAAAAATACTTTATTGTTCTGTTAAATTAAAAATCCATAAATTTCCATAATAAAAATGAAGAAATTTTGAAAATTTATTGAAATCTTTGATGTTTATTAAATCTACAGATATGAATGAATCACATACAAAATAAAACAAAATAAAATGACCTTTAAAAGCAAACAAATTTTTTTTTTTATATTAAAAATGTTGTAAAAAAAAAAAATATTGATTAATTTGTTTAAAAACAAATTATAGTTTAAATTTATTATCACTTAACAAAGAAAAAAAAACAAAACAAAATATATCTTGAGATTGTTCTCGTAAAATTCGGTATTTTTTTTTTATTTTTTACACAAAAATTATTTAAATTTTAAAAAATTCATATATGAAAACTAAAATATTATTAATAATTCAATTCATATAAAATAAATTACTCAAATGCAAACCTCTAACAACTTTGTATACAAAATAACAATCGGTAGCCTTTTGTTGTAACTTGCAATTTTTTTTACAAAATTTATGATGTCAAAAAAAACAAAAAATAAAAAATAATAAGAAATTAACAAAAAAAAAAAAAAAACAAAAAAGCAGTTGAAATTAAAAGTTAACCTTGAAAATTTCAATCGTATTAAAAACAAAAGTAACTTTTTAAGTAAAAAAAAAACATAAAGATATTAATAATACCCCCAAAGCGTTAAAATAAAAACAAAAAAACAAAATTACCGGTAAATTAACCGGTAATATAAGTCATCTTTTTAATAAGCTGCTATGCTTCGAACATCTGAGATGAAAGAGAAAAACAAAAAACCTAATACTAAGCGAAATATCATCAGGCATTTGTTAATTTTCATAAATAATTTGAGATAGGTTAGGTTGGTTGTCATGACAAAGATAGGTACTTAAATTTTGATTTGATAGATACTACGACCACTCTACAACTATAAGATTTTAAAATAAAATAATCCAAATTTTAAATAAATGACCGACACCATTCAAATCAATGATTTTTTTACCAATTTTATTTTAAATTTATATAAAGTAAATATAATAATCAATCACTTAGATATATAAACTTTTCAAACACATAAGAACGATTATCAAAGTTACATTTCAAGCTTATTGACTCACTCATTTGGAATTTATTGACAGAATACATACTCTTATCCCGTTATTTTCTGTAATTGTACAGTTGGACTTCTCATTTATTACTGAAAGTTCATTATATTAAAAATAAATTGATTCATTTATTTCGCACCCCATTGGAAGAATACACCCCTATTATCTTCTGTAACTCTATGGTACTGTGATACTTTTTATCTATTTCTAAGCATACTGTATGTATTCATCTATTTTGTAGCACTCTGTATATTACAAATAAAAATTTTCTCTTTTATTTTTGGAACTCAATTGAAGTAATCGACCCGATTGTTTTTTTGCAATTCTGTGTTACAGTTGTATTTTCCTGTAATTTTGGATACCCCTATATTTTAAAATCAATTCATGGATGGTACATTCACTTTTTGTAATTCTGTAGTATTGTTATAATACTGTTATACTTTTCTTCTATTTTGAAACACCCTATATATTATTTCAAACTCCGGTGAAAGTAAATGCAACCCCTTTAAATTTTTTTTGTAAATCTGTGGTACACTTTTGTACTTCCAATTTATTCCAGATAACCCTGTACATTACAAATAAATTGGCTCACAATTATTTGGAACTATTGACTTTCGACTCGATCAGCTTCCATTCGTCACTGGGTTTTTAGTAATTCTGTGTTACAGTTGTATTTTTCAGCGATTTTGGAGCCCTCGGTATTTAAAAATCAATTTAAGGAATGAACCCTATTTGTAATCCTATAGTACTCCTATAATACTCTTATACTTCTCATCTATTTTGAAACACCCTATATTACTTAAAACTCCAGTGAAAATGAATAGAACCCCATTAATTTTTTTTGTGATTCTGTAGTACACTTTTGTACTTCCAATTTATTCCAGAGAACCCTGTATATTACAAATAAATCGGCTCACAATTATTTGGAACTCCTGCTCAAAGAATAGAACACACCTTCTTTGTTAAAATCAAATCAATTTAAATTGAAATCTAAACGAAAAATGAATTCAATTATACCCATTTTATTACTTTTCGTATAATAATTTAAAAATAATTAATTAAAATTAAATCTTTCAAAGCTTTTACGAAAATTTTTACCAAAAAAAATAAAAAACAAAAACTTTGAAAATCAATATTTAAAGTAAAATTATGTTTAAAGGTCATATAAATATATGTGTACACATACTAATATAAAATATTTTAGTTAGTTTTAGTTATTTTCATAATTAACTATAAATATTGTGGAATTTTCTTGATCTAGCATCAATCTTAGATTTAATAGTCTTCAGATAACATCGAATATTTTTCGTTAAACAACATATAATTCAAAATGGTAAAAAATTATACAATAATTTTCAAAACTCAACTTGGATCACAAATAAAGGATTAATAATTATAATATATTTACTTTACAGAAATTCTTATTAATAGCTTTAACCGTAATTGGTGCTGTTACAGCTGATGTGTCACACTTGAGTTCAGAATATTTACCACCAGTATCAAATTCAATTCAAGTTAATCAAGAATATTTACCACCAACTTCATATTCTGCACCAGCTCAAACTTCATTCAGTTATTCTGCTCCAGCTCCAGCTCCAGTTAATCAAGAATATTTACCACCAGCATCTGGTTCAGTAGGAGGTGGTTTCTCAGGATCAGGTGGTTTTTCAGGATCAGGTGGTTTCTCAGGATCAGGTGGTTTCCCAGGATCAAGCGGTTTTTCAGGATCAAACGGTTTTTCAGGATCAAGCGGTTTTTCAGGATCAAGCGGTTTTTCAGGACCATCTTTTGGAGCACCATCTTACTCAGCACCATCATACTCAGCACCATCTTACTCAGCACCATCATTCTCAGCACCATCTTACTCAGCTCCATCTTACTCAGGACCATCATTTTCAGGATCATCTTTCTCAGCTCCAGCCCAAGTAAATCAAGAATATTTACCACCAAATCAAGCTGGTGCTGGTTCAGTTAATTTTGGTGCTGAAAGTGCTGTTTTAGCTGATGATGGATACCATTATAAAGCTGTTAAACGTTACAGATTCAGAAATCGTTTTTAAATTAAATTTAATAATGTGATAACAAAACTCTTAATAATTATTTTAGAATTAATGCTGCCATAGTTATGTATACACAAACATTAACTAGAAAAAAATTTCATTCGAAGACTTTTGGATCAATATGTACAGATTGAATTTTATTATAAATAATTTTCTATTCTTCTTCTAAATATTTTTTATATAAATTTCATAAATTAAAAATAAAAAAGTGAAAATAAAAATTTTTTAATACTCTTAATTTAATTAAATGAATGTGTTAATTAAAACTTAGTGAAAACAAAAAAGTTTAATTTTTTTTTAATTTATACTATTAGTCACTCAGTATTGATTTAGAGCTGTGAAATATTTGAAAATAGGAATATCTTAAGTTTCTTTAGCTTGAATGGATACTTAATAAAAAAATTAAATTGATTAAACATTGGGATGCTGATAAAGAAAAAGTTTGTGAATAGATTAAATCTGCACCACACTGAAAATATTATTCTGAAGAAAAATTTGATTATAGTTAGTGATCTATATTGAAAATTATTCGACAATTTAAATGCTTTGAAAGTGAAAATAGAAAGTGTAAAAGTCGTAGGATAGATAGTGGTGAGACCATATCTAATTCAAACCCATGACCAAATCGAATAATAAATATTCAAATATTTGATATGATTTAAAGGCTGGGTGACACAGGTGTAAGAATTCCGACCCTTTAATGGCTTCATCAATAATTAATAATTATATATCTTTAATACAAAATACATTAATATAACAATATAAACAAATGTAAAATATAAACAAATAATTTAATTTAATCATATAACTCACAGATATAAAATACCATTTAACTCAAATATAAAATATTACAATATAAACCAAAATAGAATTGTATGTAATGAAAATCTAAGACGTTTTTACCTGTTATAAGGCTTAATACTAATGCATGTTTATATTGTGTGTGGAGTTCATTAAGATCATTTCAAATAACACGTATATAATACGACCCGCTGTTTCAACTTGTACATATGGTATAGACAGGCTTATTAGCCTAACAGTTGAACAATTAGTGCTTAAAAAAAAAGAAAAAAAAATAATAATCTAGGTAATTAATCGTCAGGCTACTTACTTGAATCGGAAATTGGTAGTAAATTAATAGAGTAATAGAACCAGAATTTAAACAAAATTGAAAGTAAAATAAAAATATCTGGAAATATAATTTTTCTTAATTGATTTCAAAATATCGCAAATTTTTTAGTATTTAAAAAATCCCTGTTTTTTCCTATCAATAACTAAGAGTTTCAACTTGCAGTGTCACAAAGTCCTAAAAAATTTTCAATGTCAATATGTCACTGTCAACTTCGCACATAATATTTGATATTTTAAAAGTTTTATAATTGAATTATAATGAAGTTGCTCAATTCTAACAATTCTCAGATTTTAAAAATTTAATTAAAATTTTCTTTTATAAATTTTATAATTTAATTAAACATGCAGAATTTTTCTCAATAATTATTTTTACAAATTGCAAATGTTGGTCACTTGAAGAAATACGAAACTTAAACTGAAATTTATTCTTTTATATCTTATTTAAATAATAAAATTAATTTGAAAAAATATTGACATGTATAAAAATATTTTTAATTAATATTATAAAAATTTTCTGGAAAAATTAGACATTACATCTATGATCATGTCTCATCTACAAAAATCAATTAAAATTTAATTTCAATTAACGGGTAGAGAACATGATTTCAGAATTCAAACCTGAAATAAAATTAAATTGAATATTTTTAATTAACTATTAAAATTAGATATTTTTGAGAGTTGTCAAAATCTAAAAATCTACAATAAAGAGAGCTTCAAAATTTTCCTAATTTAAATTTTATTCTAACGGTTAATAACGGTAAATACAATATATCTTAAAACATTAAATTCACCTTATGTGAGATTTTTCAACTAAACTAATTTTTAATAATGTTCTAGATGTTAAATTTCGATGCACCCTATCCGAAACGATAAAAATTCTCTTTAAAAAAGAGAAGTATCCGTCAGACGGACAAACCAAAGTATATATTTAAAAAAATTAAAAATGTGTTTAAAACAAATAAAAAATATTCCACTTTAAAATAAATAATTTTATATCCCATTAGAATTTTAACGAACATAATCTTTATACCCGTATGACTATAGGTCAAGAGGTATAATAAATTTGCCATTACGTTTGTGACGCAGAGAAGAAGGGGGGGGGGGTATATTCAAGTTTATGGATCGCAGCATTACTCTACACCTAATGAAGCTGGGTTTCTGAAATTTTGCCAAAAATAGCTTAGTTTTATTGCCAAAGCTTCTGCAACATTTGGTTGAACTACTGCAGTGGGTTCGAGTGGCTGCCATACAACTTCATATTTCACATGAGTAAACATAATAAAGCTGAATGTTTGAAATTTTTCCAAATGTAATAAACCAGATGATATTATGTTTATATTACGGTTATACGGATATCACAGAGTTGACACAGTCTACTCTACTATACTTCTCCTCGTTTTTTTATTTTTTATCAAAATTTCATTTAACAAATCGTGACTTTAGTAATATTTTTAGTTTGAAATTTCAAAATAATTATTTTAATTTAAATTTTAGAATTCAATAGATATTTTGAATTCTGTTAAAAATGAATACTTTTTTTTAAAATTGAATTAAAATTCTATTTAATTAAATTGAAATCTAAGGTATTATATATATTTAATAAATATAATTTATATAATATGTAAATGTCTGTTTCAATTTGCATTCATTTTAGTCGATACATATTTAATACAAATAAAGTCTAAAATCAACTACATTGTTATATAAAATTTAAATAATTCAATTCAACTAATTTTTTTTTTGTATTGTATTTTTTGTATTTCGAAATAATTTCAAAATTTATTTTTAAAAAATTTTTTTAAACTAGAACCAGAAATTAAATATTTAATTCTGAATAATATTTAATCTATTAAAAATTTTCAAATATTGTGTTAAATTTAATTAAAATTCAAAATTCTTAGAAAAAAAAAAAAATTACTGAATTGTTTTAAAATAAATTTAAATTAAAATTCAATACAACTTAATTTTTTTTTTTTATCTAAAGATAATCTATCTGTTAAAAATTAGGAAATTGATATTTAATAAAAAGTTTTTGAATTATTAATGTATATGTATATTTAACTGAATATTATTTTTAAATAGTAATTATAGAATATTTAAAAGTCGATTTAATAATCGCCTACATATTAATTAATTTGCTAATTAGTTAATACATGTTTAGGTACACAGGCATAATTATTGTGTGAAGGTCTTCTTGTTTTTATATAATCTCTCTTTAAAAAAACTGGTAAAAAATTTTATTTTAATTGTATATTGGTTTTTTTTGGTTTTATTTTATACATATTTGTTTTTTGTGAAAAATAATGTTTAGTTAAATATTGAACTAGTTAGAGATACAAATCCATTAATAATTCTTATATAGATCCGGTTAGTTAGTTAAATAGATAGATAAAAAATAATAAAATAAGAATTGTACTCCAATGGTATATTAATCATTAATTTAATATAGATCTTTGTTCTATTGTCTTTAAATTCTGTTAAAGAATTGAAACAATCTGTAGATACTTCTTTGAATTCAAATTTAAGAATAGAAAAATTATAACTTTAAAATGTAATAAAAAAAGCTTTTTACAAAGTTACACGATAGTATAATGTGTTTCAACAGTTTTTTAAGGGTTGTATTTATTTACTTGTATGTAATCAGTTTTTTTTTTTTTTTTTTCCTGTTACTCCTCGTGGGAGCATAGGGCATTAACTAGCCTCCTCCATTGTTCTCTATCATTTGCGCTCGCCTTCATTTCTTCCCAAGTTAGTCCATGCTTGGTTAATTCAGCTATTGCTGTTCGATGCCAGGTGTTATTGGGTCGACCTCGTCGCCGACTGCCTTGGGGATTCCATTCTAGGGCCATTCTTGTTATGCTTGTGGGTTTTTGTCTCAGAATGTGGCCTATCCATCTCCATTTCCTACGTTTTATCTGTTTCTCTATTGTTTCTTCACCCGTGAGCAGCCATAGGTCTTTGTTACTTATGGTGTTGGGCCAGAATATTCCACATATTCTTCTTAGGCATTTGTTCGCAAATACTTGCAGCTTCTGTCTGATGTTGTTTGACGTCAGCCAAGTTTCACTGCCATATAGCATTGTGGACATTACACATGCTTTGAATATTCGAAGTTTGGTGTTTCTCGTTATTTGGCCGCTTTTTCATATCTTATTTAATTCACCAAATCAGTAATCAATACCAAATATTTGAAAAATTGCTAAAGTTTCCAAAAATTTTAATTTTTTAAATAATATAAAAGTATCTACAAAAATAAATATGAATAAACATTTTATTGTTAAAAAAGATGTAGAGCAAGCAATTAAAATATTGTGAGGAATATTTTAATTGAAATTCAAGACTTTCTTTAGTGAACACTTTAAAAAGAACATTTATATGTTTTACTAAATAAATCAAGCTTGACTTCTACGCAAATTGACAAATTATTAAATTAGAATTAAATTCGGACATATTTATTATTAATAAAGCTTTTGTCAAATAATTATCACATAAAAAATTAATATTGTTAAAAGCTTTGTAGCTAAGATAAAGTATCAAAATATACATAAATTTATTTATTAATTTATTTATTTATTAATATAACATATCAATAAAATGTTAATAAATCTAATCTTAAATTTATTATATAAAGCTCTGAATTTCAATATAAAGTATTTTCTTGCCAGTCATCTTAAAAAAAACTATGTTAAACCGCTAAATAATTAAATTTAAATTTTAAAAAAAGCTTTTGTTAATCTAAAAACCTAAATTTAAACATTACCGTAAGCAATGCAACTTTATCTTCAGATATGGTATTATAAAATTAGTGATTAACATAAGTACTATGATATTAGATAATAACTGGTGCAGGGTTAAAAACCCCTTTTGTTACTTTTGACTCAAAATCAATGAGTCAGAATATCCTTGGCCTTGGTCCCAACGAGACTTTTGCTTTTTTAATAAGACCGTTATCTCACGAATTCTATTTTAAATATATTGTTGTTGAAATAATGCCTTGGATTTTAAAGTTGATCTCGGAATCAGGATTTTTCCTTTATCCAGAACTTTTATTGGATAAAGGGGAAACCCTGATTCATAACCTATTTTTTTTTCAAAAATTTCACGAAACTTTTGTTTTAATTCAAAGAGGAAAAACTCTCATGGCTATTTTTGGAATTTTGCCTATGAGACGTCTGACCCTACGGTTTACACCTTATATGGTGCCCACAATTCTGCCATTACCGACCTTGCATCTTATTGACCTTGCACATTACCAACCCGGCACCTAACTGTCCCTGCAGTTCGCACCTGCCTTATGATATGTACTAATCACAAGCTAAATGAAACGAAATCTTACAAATAGGACCCACTCTATTTCAGAAATAAACTTTAAAACTTTTTCGGATGATAAATCAATACCAAATAGGTAAGGTTAAATTAATACCTATTTAAGGTGAACACTTTCGAGGTATTGCAACTTAAACTTAAAGTTTTCAGTGCTGCCCTCCAATGGAACGAGTAGATTTCAAAAATGAGACTAGGATAATATGTTCTTTAGAATAATCAAAAAGATTATTGACATATAGCCTTTAAATTTAAAAAAAGCAGGTCACTAAATTCAATTTTATTGAAAAATATGTGAATTGGTTGAAATACTTTTTTTAATATCTGTAGGCATTCATTCAATATTTATATAAAAAAAAAAAATTTTATTTAAAAATTTAAAAAAAATCTAAAAAGAATATGAATTCAAGAATAACTAGTATTCATTGTTTTTTTTTCAATTTTTTTACTAACCTGTATCTATAAATATCATATAAATTATTCATAATTTCTTATTTTATTGTCTTGTTTTTGCAATATTTTATAAACTTTTGATATCATCTAAATTGATATTCAAATTCCATTTTTTTTTTTTTTTCCTAAACCGGAATAACTTTCTTTTATTTGTTTGCTTTTTTTTTCTTTCTTCCTGTTTGATTTCGAATTGTTTTTCCATTTTCTTTCTTATTAATAATAATAAGAACAAAGAAACAATATTTATAAAATATAAAGAAGATTTTCATAAAATTATAATTTTTACCCCCCTGTTCAAAGAAAAAGTAAAATAAATATTAAATAGAAATGAACGTTAAATTTCAAAATAGAATTACCATAATTTAATTGTCATGAATAAAAAAAAAAAAAAAACTTAAAATACAAAATTGAATGATATATATATATATATTTATGTATATACTATTGTTTTTGATTTATTTTGTATCTTAAACACTTTATTAAAATGTCCTGTAAATTTTCAATTAATTAAATCTTATATTTATTATTAAATAAAAAAAAATATAATTAAAATAAATTGAAGATTTTTAATAAATACTAAAATTAAAATTTATTGTAGGTCAAATAAGTATATACATATATATGTATGTAATGTAACAATTGTGCTAAAACACACATTACTGAAATTGCATTTTAAAATAAAATCTTTATTCATCCAATTTTTGGAATATATTTCCCAATTTTGTAATATTCCTCTATAATTGAAAACCATAGGCCAAGAAATCCTTCCATTTCAAGCTTTTAAAATAAATTTGTATTTAACAAGTGATATCAAGTATAATATATGAAGAGCTCTTCTAAAGTAATTTCTATGGATGCATAAGATTAACCCAGTATATGTCATAGACTACCAAGTGTTGTAACTATTCTTAAAATAGGGACCTCGTTGGTGTTCACATTTGGTATGCATTTGGCTTATAAACGAGAGATTGAGAATTCGATTACCCATAAAATATGTCATAAAATATTCAATTTTAAAAAATTCCCTTAGTGAATGATGACCAAATATATAAAGTAAAATATAAAATATATGATATAAAATTAATAAATACAGGTAAGCCTCCCACAACCCTGTAAATAGGTTCTTAAAAAATGCCACGTTATAAGAAATCGCATTGTAGGAGACATTAACTCCATACCAAAACCAGAGTTTTGTTCTAAACCGCAAAATTGGTTCTTATATGATATATATTTAATTTATTTTTGTATTTATTTATTGAATCATAGCCACATAATTTGATAACACCTAATTTATTTAAAGTTTAAACAAAAAAAAAACGAAACAAAAATGGAATTTTTAATCTACTTAACATATTCAAATTGAAACATTTATTAAAACCACAACTTTCTACAAATCTTCTTCATAGATATATGTAGGATTTGAGTCTGTCTTCGAACATTTTGTTCGTGGTCGTGCTAATTTAAAATCGGAGCTACCCACTATCAGATTCGAAAACTCTTTCGATGATTACCTGTTTTTAAAAAATCTTTTATCGAAGTCTGTATACTCTTGTATCGTAAATCTTTATAAATTTCTTGATAAGGAAATAGGCTATTTTGAAGATTTCTTCCAGATATTTTTACCATATTTCTTAGAGGATAGTTCTCTATAATGTATTCTTCCAAATGCTTCACCATATTTAAAGCTTTCTTGATACTTTTTACTGATTCTTTTATTTTCTACAGAGCTTTTATCTCCAATCGATAATATGTATTTCGTTTTTCATCAAAATATCGCGTTGTCGAAAGTAAGAGTAACGCGTTATGAGGAAAGTTTTACATTTTGCGAACTGCGTTAAAAAAGTACCGCGTTGTAGGAGAGTTATCTGTATGGTATATCTGCCACGCTTGTTTATTAGTAAATAAAAAAAAATACCCAATAGAAACTAAAAATTAACATATATGTCCTTCTCAAATGTTATTTTCATTGTTAAAACGGCAAATTTCATCATTTATATAATATTGAAAAACTGACAACCCCAAGTATATCCTTGATGTATACTAATTCGATCCTATGCGAGAATAAAATTTACTTTAGAATCTATTATTTGATTAAATTGTATATTAAATCTATTATTTGATTGTAAATATTGTATAAACAATATTTCGCCTAAACTCGTATACTTATTTTGTCAAAATATTCTTCAAACATTAAAGCTTTACCAGTTTCATTTCAGTTAATCTCAAAAAAAAAAAACATTCTTTCTTTTAAGTCTTAACAAATCCTTGAAGAGAAACTTCATTTCAATTTCTCGATTAAATTTCAATGAAAGCCGTTAACATATTTTACTCATAATTCAAATACGTCTTTTCTGTAAGTTTAAATTACAAAAACAAATATTTAAAACGAAAAAAGCATATTAATTTTTTTTTTTTCACTGACATTTGACAATAGAGTGGGGGAAAACCAAAAAAAAAAATTTAAGAAAAAAATGTTAAACTTCTTCTTTTTTGAACTTATATAGCGTAAATCCGGCATAACCGTCAAGTCAAGTCATTCACTTATAAATAATAGCATATAATAACAACAATAACAATAATAATAATAATAAAAAATAACAAAAGAAAAGTCATATGAAGAATAAAAAACAAGAAAATCCATTTTTTTTTTTTCTTAATTTAGAACCTCACAACATAAATAACCGCGATAATACCAAACCATCAACCAACAAAAAAAAAATATGAAATGAGTTCTTTAAATTCTATAAACACACCTGGAAATTTATCTTTCAAAATTGAAATTTTCTTCCCCCTTAAAGCATGCAAAAAAATAAAAAATTATTTTATATTTGTTATTCTTAGATATTATATGCATTCATACATTTTTATATAAATTACTCTGTAAATTAACATATATACATACGCATATATATATATAAAATTATATACATGAACTGATATTTATTGTTGCGGAAAACAAAAATTTCATATTTTTTTTTTTAAGCATAAAATTTAACGTATTTTCAAATATATAAAATCTTAACGTGCTATAATCCTTGTTGACGTTTTTGATAAGAAAGTCCTTTTTTTTTTGTATTAACATATATTTAAATATAAATATATTTTCACATATATATGAATATCTTTTTAAAGTAAAAAAAAAAAATTAAGGAAATACATTAAAAATTTAATTATAAAAAGATATGTCGTTTTTAAGGGTTTGAGTATGTATGTATAATGTAACTGTTATCATATATAGTATATAACTGTAATTATATACTTTCTAATTTTCCCTGTTTTTTTTTTTTTTTTTTTTTTGTAAAAAACTGAGATTTTACGGATAACCAACACTTTAAGTGATTAAAAAGTTCAGGACACATTATTTATTAAAAGAAAAATATTCTGTGCCTACCACAGAACCAACCGCTCTTACAGTAAAATTATAATGAATAACGCTATTAATTAATCTAAATTAACTTTTTATTGTGTTTATAATTTCCAACAAGATTTTTAAAAGACACATGCACAAAAAATTTTTTATCTATCAGATGTTCATTTTGCAATGCGTCATCATCAGAGGGAAGCTAAAAATGTTTATACATGCAAATAATTTAAAAATATGCAGGTTTGTTACCATATTAAATTTGGGCTTGGAAAAAATCCACCTTTGTTTTTTAATTTAATTAAGGGGACACTAAAGATCGTCAGATCAAAAAATTTTCTATGGCCAAGTTTTAGTTCTTTATTTGTGTAACCAATTTTATGTAAGAAGTTTTGTTGTACTATTTTTGGGTTACGTAATATTCCAAAAAAAAAAAAAAAATATAAATATCAGTAGAGCTTATCAATTCAAGATATTAACAAAAAAAACTTACATATGAAATTTAAAAACATTCCGCTCAACCACTTAAGCTGAACACATGTGCTTAGACAGACATACAGTCACATATTCAAAAGACACACAGAAGAACATCATAAAAAATACGTTTTATGGATCTTTTTTTCTGCACAGCGGAGTTATGCAAATATGCAAAAATCCTGGGGTCCAATTTTTGATGCGAAAACTATTTATACCGCTGATTATATTTCATATAAGCGGTTGGCCAAAACTTAAATATTTGTATTTTTCATTTGCCTTTCATATTTTGTTTTTCGACTGAAAAGTTGGACAGTTTAGTGTTTAAGTGTTAAAAAAAAAAGAATTAATTATAAAAATAAATCTGTAAATTATTTAAAAACACCTGTTTAATGTATTTTTTATTTAATAATTAGCTTTTAAGCTTTTTTCTTTTAAAAATTTATTTAAAATTTCTTTTAAATTTTTCAACTTGTTGTAAAAACTTAATTTGATATCCAAAATCATTTCCAAAAATTTAACATAAGACCATTTGGCATCGAAAACACTGTATCAACTTATTTTATAAATTCAAAGATTCTTTTTGAAAAGACTATCTCGACCCATTTATAGGTTATGCTTCTAGATCGTACACCTAGTTTTCCATAAGACTTTAAAAGTCAACCATTTTTTTTTCGAAATATCATGCGTTATAATAAACTTTTATAACTCTTGCAATATACTCGTAAGCACAAATTACTAGTATATTTATATGCAAAACTAATAACTAATTAATTATGTTATTATAACACCTAGTTAAGATCTAGAAGGGGATAATCACAAAAATTTTCTTTGAGAAAAACATACATAAACAGTTAAAAAAATTTTCACTTTATTCATTTAATACTTTAATTACCCAATAAAATCTACTTAAAGTGCATTAGATTTATCTATAATATTTTTTTTTAAATTTTACTATAATTTTTATTAAAATTCTTATTAGATTTCTTTGGAAATATTATAAAAATCAGAATAAAAATCCATAAAACTTAATTTAAAAAGCGGAAATCCAGTTTAAAAAAAAGGCTTTAAAATAAAATTATTTAACGATTATTTAATGCATTTCATACCAGATTGACAAGTCCATTTCATCATCGTAATAATTTTATCTTTTATACTCCCATTTTTTTTTTTACTTCCTAATATTATTTTCCTTTTCAATTTATGTATATATATATATATATATATATACCTATATTTTATAAACCATACCTATATTTACCTGAATTTATAACTTTTAAGTTAAGTGTTGATATCAGAAAAATGGACACAGGTACTTAAAGAGAATTGAGAAGAAAAGTTTAATAAAAATTTAATAATATTTTTCAATCTATATATATATGTATATATATATACATTTAATATTAGCCAAGAGATTAATCAGAGGGATATTTAATTTAGAACATTAAAAAATGTATATATATAAGACGTAAACTGACTGCTATGATGATTACAGCTTTTTATTATGATCCATGATAAAAAAAAAATTAAAAAAAAAAAACAACAAAAAAAATCTTAAAAAATTTTTTTACGATCAACTTATAAAGTCTTAAATCTCAATTTATAAACATTAATTTTTTTTTTTTCTTAACATTTCATTTTCCCTAACATCATCCAACAACACACCCTCAATTTTTTTCCTCCAAACTTTGAAAAAAAAAAAGTTTATTTTTATTTTCCATTTCTGACATTTCGTTTATACGCTTTTTCATTCAACACTCAACCCCTCACCCTCATACTCACTTGTGAATATAATAAATGATGTTTATTTTAAGACTTGAATACATCAAAGAGATTCACAAAAAAAAAAACAAAATTGGATTGAAAATACTTTTAAAGGAAAATTAAAAGAAAAATTTGTAAAAAAAAAATAGTAGGGTGTAAATGAAATTTTTTTTCAAAAATATAAAAAAAAAAACTCAAATTAAATAAATTGCCTAAAAACCTTAATAAAAAAAATTTTTTTTTTTTTTTTTAAACTTAATATGCCTTTAAACAAAGTTAATATTATTAAAATGTCTAAATATGTATTAAATACGTTAATTTATTATGAAAGAAAGTTTACATTTTTTTTTTTTAAATAATTTCCATAAAATAAATGTTAAAAAATGTTAATGATGAAAATTTGTCCAAATTAATTTTCATTTTTTTTTTTTTCATTTTCATTTTAAATTAAAAAAAAATTGAATGAAAGAAATTTTCAATTAGGTACTTTTAATATTTATTTTAATTTTATATATTTTTTTTTATTTTTTAATTTTATTTTGATTTTTATAATGGAAAATGAGTAATTTGAATAATGAGAGATCCTAAGATAATAAAATTAAATCTAATATAAATTAATTTTCCAAATCATTGAAAAAAAAAACTTTAAGGATAAAACAATCATTGAACAATAAAAAATTCAAACAAGGTGTTAGATTGACTGATTTTTCTAATAGTAAGATATGTATGGGTGAAAGTTTAATGCTGTCGAATCATACAGATAGGTAGGCAATATAACAAAAAGCCTGGAATTAAATTTTCCCTGGGGAACTCCAAAAATAAGCCAAAAGTCCCCAAGGGATTATATATTCGGTGAGTGAGTCAAAAGTTTCCTATCAAATGAAACATAATTCTTCACTAATTTTTGAAAAATGTGATTAAGTTTTAACTTACACTTTGAAAAAAAAAACAAATTCGCAATGAAATAACAGAAAGCTAATGCAACCACTTGGTTCAATTGACTGTTAAGCGATTCTTCACTTCAATTCATTCCAGATTTTATGGAAAATATACGAGTATTATAAGCTCTAGTGATCGGTCTTGTTAAAGTGATCGGTCTACGTAAAATTACAAATAAACTGGTACTATATATTAACGGTTATTTAAGATTAATCACAAAATGTACTCTTTCAATTCGCTAAATGACTTTTTCAATTTTTTTATTGTATACTACTTATTTACACAATTGTAGAGACTAACTGTCTCATATGTATTAAAAATAGATAAATAAATAAATATATATATCTCGCTTACGTTTGTTATTTGAGAACACTGCACCAAAGTTCATACACCTTTGTTCACCTGTAAATGGTATATGGTATAATGATTCACACGCCGAAATTATAATAACCTGAAGCATTTTGACTTATTTGTTGAAATATAAATCTCCGGGAGACTTTCCATTGGCTGAAACATGCTTTAACATACTTTATGATTATTTATATCTTAAGGTTATGTAAGGAGTACCTGTTATCGGAACATTCTTAATATTTAATTTTTAATTGATCAGGTTGGTTTTAAATTTCCATAACTTCAAATGCAACTGCAGGACAAAACTATGGTTAATTACTTTTGGCAAAATTTCAAACATACAGTTTTATTAGGTGTATTGTAATGCACAGCTTCAATAGGTATAGAGTAATACTCATAAAAAAAAAGTTGTATGGCAGGTGGTCGAACCCAAGGACTAAAATGACTGGATTCAAATAGCGATAACGGCTATTGCATTAAAACGAATTTGTGAAAATTTCAAAATCCTAATCCTTTTTGAGTTATCGTGCGGACGGGCAGACGGACAGACGGACAGACGAACAGACGGACAGACATACGGACGGCATATATAGCTAAATCAATTTATTTTTCGATTCTGATCCGATCCATACACTTGAGTCTATATCTACCCCACCCCCTTCTTCTCTGCGTCACAAACGTAATGGCAAATTTAGTATACTCTTTTGACTAATAGTCATACGGGTATAAAAAGAAAAGATATGTTGATTTGTTTATCAAAAAAGTGAATCTCTGCGTTCAATAATCATTAAAAGCTAAAATGGATATTCTATTTCATACTAATAAAATATAGTATTAATTGTTGAACAGGATCTTAGGCAATTATTTTTGGTTGTTATCTATTTTGCTATATAACATTCTATTAAAGATAATATTTATAATCTATATAGATTTTAATAAAAAAGTTATTTATTAAATATATATATACACTTTTTAATATTAAACATTCTTTTAAAAATATATTTATTTCTTTAATTTTTACATTACAGAAAGAGTATGCCAGCCACGTGATGTAACATTACATTTAAAAGCGGGTAGTTATCCTGTGATAAGTCCTGAAAATATAACATTCCCTAGAAATTTTTTAAGTGCCGATCAAAGGTTTGTATATACATATAAATTATTTATCAGTATGTAATGTATATTTTACTTTTCAAAGAAATTTTAAATGCCTTAATATACATAAATAACTTAATTACATAAATTAATTACTTTATTTAAAAAAAAAAATTTAAAAACATCTATGAATATTAAAATAATAAAATAAATTAAAATTAGATTAAGAAAAAAAAAAACTGAATTATTTCAAGAAAACATTCACTTTAAATTTTTTATTAAAAATTATTATACCAAAGATCTTACAAATTTACAAAATTTTTTTATCACCCATAAATTATATACCCATTAAATCTATTTAGACGAAGAATATGTCCTATTAAAAAAAACTATTGCATAGATTTTTAAGTATAATATAATAAAAATATAAAAACAAAAAGCAAAATCAGAAAAATTGTTACAACTATGTTACTAAAAAAGTTTTCCATTTCACGAAACTATTATTTCATATAAATTATTTAGTTCCCAAAATGAATAAGAATAGCAACATTTACTAAAGATTTTTTTCGAAACTTTTTCTTCTACTTCTACATTGAATCGAATATGAAAAACCCAAAAAAACAAACACCCTCTTGAATATGTAATTTTTATCCTTGAAAAAATGAGACAAAAAATACCCAAGAGTGAGAAAGACATAAATAAAAGTAGATTACAAAAAAACAAAACTGTGTATTTTAACATACTAAATCCCTTCGTACTTTTGTCCTTTTATCTTCACTCTTTAAAAAAAATTTCATTTAAACTGAAAATATATTCTATATTACATGAAAATAATAATAAAAACAAAAACAACAAAAAAAACCCTTTATTTTGTTTCTTGAGAAAATCTCATGATTTTCTTTTTATATGATTTTGTTTTTGCTGAATGGGTTTAAGTTTTCCGACTTAAATACAAAAAAACAGAAAAAACAAAAACAAACATGGGGAAAAAAATTTTTAATGCTTGCTTAAACACACAGCCAAATTAAACTATGAATCGTAAATCCTTCGAGCAAAAACAGAAAAAAAAAACAAAAACTTACAAAAAAAAAAGCACATTTCACAATAAATAAAAGTACAAAATACAAAATAAACATGTAGCACAATGAGATGACAAGGTATCAAAATTTTCACATCTCTTTCTTCCCTCTATTCAAAATTCTGATCCGCATAACGGTTTTTTTTTTTTTTATTTTTTGTTTTTTAACACAGAGATTTTGTAACTCTTACACTATGGTTATTATATACACTTTATAATATTTTATTATAAAACAGTGATTATATAAATTAAATTCGGCAAAAATTTTACAGAATTTGACAAAATTCTAGTTTTATTAGAAAATTAAAAAATTTTATTACTTTCTAGAATGCAATTCTTTTATTTTATTTCTTCACAGCTGCTTTTCGGAGGAGCGGGCATTTCAATATGTCATTAAATTTTTTTAATATTTATATTCACATATGCCCGTCCTTTACGGAGTATAGTGAATTCACCAAGTCATTTAGACTATGCTTCAGTTTCTTTAATCCTTACATTCACTAAACCGTTGATTACGCGGTTGTAGTTATTGTTCAATAAAAATTATATCTAATATTTTTTACAGAAGAGTTACACATATAAATTTTTTTTATAATCTTATCTTATATTATGATGTAATTTATTCCGATATCTTATCTTATATTTTGATGTAAATTATTCCGATATAATTATACAATTTTACTTAACATATGACCCAACCGAGTTTTCAACCCGAAATTTTTTACTTGAAATGTTGGAGTCTTAACCACTACGCCATCGGTCATGTAAAATACAATTATTCTTTTCAAAATAATAATATGAGTTGTAGTTTTGTTATATCTTTTGAAGGTCCTTAGTCATTGAAGGTGTAATTATTAATTAGCTTTTCGGACTTAATCCGGAAGCCAGAGATTATCATTAGATTACAGTTTAATGGCAAAATATTCTTCATATGACTGCTCTTGAAACAAATCTTGTTAATGACTTTCTCAAACCACATTATTTACTTAATTTGAGCTACCAATTAAAGTTTAACTTAAATCCTGATCTACAATCTAGTATTATTTAATAAAACTCAAGCACCTTTTATTAGACAAATTAAATTATAATATTTTACACTTTTTTTATTAAACCTATTTCACATTCGGTATAAATTTAAAATTTCTATAAAATACTTAAAAAATCTTTGACTTATAGGATTTAAAATTTTAAATTAACACTTTAATTCTGGTCATTTAATTTATTTATTTATCTCAAGAAGAGCTAACTCGACAGATTATAAAGATTATATACAAATTATAATTTATATAAAAAAGATTTTCATTATAAAAAATAAAATTAAACTTTTAAATACTGAATTTATCAGATCCTCTCTGTAATCTGTACTTTAAATTCTAAATCTGTACTACTTAAATATTGTAATAAAGAAATTAATGACCCAATACATAGAAACTAAATTTAACGAAGAACCTTAAATATCATTTATAACAGTTAATTAAAACCGAATCCATAACCCATCCCGAACCCATAATACGAACCCATTGTAAGAATTTACATATAACAGAACTGAATATTCAGTACAATTGTACTGGAAAAAAAACTATACTGAAGATCCAAAAAAAAAATGTCATCTTATAAATTTTTCTTTTTTTTTCTTGTTCTTTTGTTTTTTTTTTTATCTTTTTCGTATCTTAAAATCATTTTCGCTTAACTCTCCAAATATCTTCTCGGTTTAACTTAGCTTTTGTAATTCCAAAAATAATATACCCTATATACATATAAAAGCGAAATGTATAGTACTATAGAATCGCCTAATAAACTTCCAGGATTTAATATATGTGTATATATATACACATTCATATTAACATATACATATTTTACTATGTATATAAATATATTTACTCCTGTTGCTGGAACAAGAAATAAAATAAAGATACGACACCATTCTATACGTATGTATGAATGTGTATTTTAGAATAAAAAATTCATTGAAAAATTTCACACAGTGAATAGTATAACTGTGAATGGTGAATTTCTATTCTCTTCTTTAAATTAAACCCAAGTAGTATTTTTTTTTTTTTTTGTGATGGTTTTGATTTTTTGTTTTTGTTGTTTTTATTTTCTTTTGGTTTTTGTTCTTTTTTTTATAAAAAAAAAAAGTTTCTTAAATTGAAAATAATGCAAATTAAGTTAAATAAGTAACAAGTGAAATTTAAAATTCAAGAATTTCTTATTACCTTAAATCCCTAACACTGAATTTTAAAAAAGATTCCTTTTGGGAATACGAATTAAGATAAGTTACAAAACCAAAAAAAAAAAAATAAAAAAGTTATAGTTATTTGAATCTATAAAAAATATTTGAATGAAATTAAATGGACACCCATTTTAAAAATAACTGTATATGAAGTGTTTAGGGACCCATCATAAAAATTATATTTTTAAGAGTACTTGCTCTCAGGAAAAAATAAATATTTTTATTTGAATGTCGGAAATTTTAACTAAAAAACTTTTTTGACACTTAATATTTTAAGAATAAGTTGATAAACCTAAAATGGTGTATAATTCTCACATATGGGGTGACGCTCCCCAAACTTCAAGGAGCTACTGGACAAAATCACGCTTTACGCCTAAAAAGCATCTCTCTGTCCAGCTACTTTTATTCCTTTTATCACTCGTCAAAATGTTGACGTATTTCTAACGTATTTCTCAACTATCCGCTTTTATCCTATTTTCCCACCACTTCCATCGCCCTGTATTGAAGTCGAATATATCCATTCACATAGCTATATAAATAAAATAATTTTCCTAGATTTGACTAGCGTATAAAAAAACTTCTAGATTAATCGGATAATAGTTTCCTTTGGATTCCTCAATTAATCTATGGGTCTTTTCAAATATTAATTTTTAAATGTATTAATAAAGTTCCATACTTTTTTAAACATAACCTTTCATTAAGATAATGACAGCCGTCGCTCTCAACGTGAAATCTAGATCAGCTTCTTGAATCTATTTACAAATAAAATTACGACAAAATGGATGTTGTTTATTTGATTTGGAAAGCAAAAAAATTTAAATTATGTTTGTAACTAAAATGTGTGACAAATAAATTCTCAAAGACACAAAACAAGCAAATTGATTGGCAATGCGACAACATGTCAAAATGATTTAACTTTCGCGTCATCTCATTGTGTTTCTCACAATACTTCGTTTTTGGGCAAGTCGTTAATGTTTTCAATTTAAATGTCAAAATGACACTAGAGACGACGCGGGTTTTTAGTCACTGGTACACCTTTAGAGAAAATAATTTAAAACCAAATACAAAGCTCGACTTCTTAAACTCCACTTATTATATTTGCTCTCTGGGATATTTTTATAAAAAAAATTAAATAAGTTTAAGTTAATTCACAAGTATATAAGTATGAAAACAATATGTCTTAAGCTCTTCTTCCTCTTAACTGTAAAAAAAGACAATACCATAACAAAAAATAAAGTGACAGAAAAATAGGCATCATTTGAAATTTAAAAATAAAAAAACAAAAACAACCATGAAAAATTTTACATGACATTTTTTTGTGCCAACTTGTGAAGACATCCTGACTGTTCCATTCATTTATTGTTCTTCCTTTTTTTTTATATTCCCATATTCCCTGTGTATTCTTTCCCTTAATTCATTTTTTTTTTTTTATTCTATTGTGGTGTCCTTGTCATACAGTTTTTATACTTCAGATTTTTTTTCCCAAATGTTTTTTTTTTTGTATTTTATTTTAGGAAAATATTGAAGTATTGCTCCATATTTATTGCACACAGCTTCAACATATCATTGTCCTGAAAATTTTTTGCTCTCAAAAGTTAAAAAATAAAACTAAAAAAATATGTTTTTAGTGGAAATGAATTTTTTAGACATGGAAAATATGTAATACATATAAAAATTTAAAAAAATATATATATATATATGTATATATACATATATATAAATCCATAAAACAAAAAATAAAGATATTAAAATCATATACGATTTTTTTTAAGTATATGAAATGTTATTGTATGTCAACACTTATAATGAATGAAAATTTTTTTATGTATATATATAAATATATATATATACATATGATTCTAATAAAGTATATCATATTTGTCGCGCTTTTTTCAGTGATTTGGTTTTATGTTTGATTTTTTTAGCAAATTTTGAAATATGTTTATCTATTTTACTCAATATAATATGTCAATTCAGTCAGTTTGAATTAGCTCTAACTGTCAAATTGTAAATTGAAAATTGTCACTTAATTGTCATTTTTGCAAAGCAAGTTTAATATTTAAAACTTGTAATTTTTAAGAAAAGAAAGATCTTTAAAAACAAGTATGTTAAAAATCCAAGGGTTTTTAAAAATGAGAATTCTGAAAAAAAATACACCGGTGCCTAAGTTACTGGTTGTTAAAAGCAGGAAATTTTTATATGTGCCTTATTGGCATCTAAACAGGGTAATGCTTCAAAATGTAATTTAAGGAAATTTATGATAATACCTTAAAATCTACTTCTTTCAAAATTTAAAATTCCTAGAAATAATAATTATGACGTTTAAAAAAATTCGGAATTTTTAGAAATTGTGACGTATTGGCATCTAAACATGGTAAGGCTTCAAAATTTAATTTAAGGAAATTTATGATAATACCTTAAAATCTACTTCTTTCAAAATTTAAAATTCCTAGAAATAATAATTGTGACGTTTAAAAAAATTCGGAATTTTTAGAAATTGTGACGTCTACAAAAATTCGGAAATAAATTTGAAAAAAATCAGACAAAAAATTTGGACAGTTATTCAAAGTTATTTCAACTTTGTAGAAGTTTTGAACACCCCCGACCAAAAATTAGACTACAACTAGTAGGAACATTTTTTCAAAACTAAAAGTAGAGCTCAGAGCCACTGGATATATTCGTCTTTGTTTATCAGCTATGAATGATTCTTAATTCAATCCGGCATTCTTAATTCAATCCGACACAATCAGATTCTTATTTCATCCGATAGAGTCATTATAAAACTGCAGTTCTTTCAAGAACTAAAATAAAATTTTATTTTAAAGTAATTTAGAATTTTCACATTCAAAAATCCACTCACTATTAAACTACTTTGCTTTTAACATTTAGATATGTCATTAATTATAATAATGTTTTATGAAATGAATTCAATTGAAAAGAAACTGACATCAATTTCCGGGTTTATTTTTAAAAACAGAGCAATAACCTTTATGCATTTTCAGATTCAAAAGGTAAATTACCAAAAAAATAGAAATAAAAATTTACTAAAACCCAAACAACATTTCTGCAAAATTTAGATCAAATCAGTTATTTTTTCCATTAAAATAAACTTTTTAGATTTTTGTATACATATATATATATATATATATTTTGTATGAATGAATTTTTATAAAAATATTTTATTTAAATTAAGTTTTGTACTTTAAAAATTGAAAATGAATAAATGGATTTTGAATAGTTTAGTACTACATATGTAGTGTATAGGTATATTCATATAGATTATCTGCATTTGTGTCACTATATTTGGTTCTAACATTAACAGGTTTTTAACAGGGCTGTAAAATGCTTAAAAGTTAACTCAACTTATTAAGCAATTTACAATTATAACTCGATTATAACTCTAATTTTAGGTTTGTTCAATAGTGGAGTTAGCTCAAGTTGGAGTCATTTTATATTTAGAAAAGCTAATAAGATTATTTTATAAACACAAAAGCTTTAGAAAAAATTAAAATATATTTAGTACGGATTAATAAATAAAAATTCAAAAAATTGCATTAAGGTTTTTAAAATTTTAAAGATTTTTACAATCTAAGGACAATATTAAATTTAAATTTAAAATTGTTGTTAACCCCTTCACGGGTATATTATACTAAGGTTTAATGTCCATATAGTATATAAAACTTCTATTTATCTATACCTCTATTATATGATGCTAGGAACATACATACATGCATTTTATTTATAATTATACATCCTAGTAAAACGGAAAAAATGAAAACAGGACAATTTAAAATAAAATATATAGGACAGTTCTATTTAGTTTTATTAAATAAATTGTTTCGCTTTCAATAGCATTCCACGCAACATATTAAATTTCCCTACAGTATATTTTAAAAGTAAATGAATATTAATATTTAAAAATATTAAACTTATAAACGAGTTAATAGCTAAGATTATATTATAACAACATGAGAGCCAGCTATTATACCCGCATGACTATTAGTCAAAAGGTAATACTAAATTTGCCTTTACGTTTGTGACGTAGAGAAGTAAGCGGAGTAGATATAGACTCAAGTGTATGGACCAGATCAGAATCGAAAAATAAATCGATTTAGCTATGTATGCCTGTCCGCGCGAAAGCTAAAAAAATAAAGGAGCTATGATTTTGAAATTTTTACAAATTCGTTTTTATTCAATAGCCGTCATCGCTATTTAAATCCAGTAATTTTGGTCCACGGGTTTGAGTACCTGCCATACAACTTCTTATTTAAAATGAGCATTACTCTATACCTATTGAAGCTGCGTGTCTGAAATTTTGCAAAAATAATTTAGTGTAATGGCCAAAGTTACTGAAAATTTTGGTTGGTCTATTGCAGAGGGTTTCAGTAGCTGCCATACAACTTCTTCTTTTATATATGAACATTACTCTAGACCTAATGAGGCTGGGTGTCTGATTAAAATTGTTATTTGAAAACATGCTCATATAATTAAAAGTATCTCTTTAATAAGAATTTATATCTAACAGCTCTAAGCATCAAAAGAAAGGTCTGATAACGGCCCATTTGAATACAGGGAAGATAAAACGGTTTTTACATTTTTGAATACATAACGGTAATAAATTATATAGAACGGTACTTTTTTTTTCTAAAAATTTATAACCATATAAATTCTCCAATGAATTTAAAATTTTTTAAATAAACAAAAAAAAATGTTAATTAAGTTATGTTGCAAAACTTTATTTTTAAACGAGACTGTACATTTTTTTAAAACTTTTAATTTAGTTTAAAATTACTTAAATTGGTAAAAATTTTTTTTTAATTATATTTTGTTTAATTTCAAGTAGTTTAAAAATTTTACTTATATAATTGCATAAATTGTTCAACCGTTCTTAAGGTTTAAAATATTTACTGGATGAATAAATCTATAAAGACTTTAATTTCTATTAAACGTTAGGTATTCTGATATCTATAGTCAAATTGTTAAAGTCACTTTATCATTCCACTTATTAAACCTAATTTATACTTTCTTTATATGTCCAATCACTTTAAATAAATCTTTAGAACACGAAAGAATGAATCATTTGCAATATAAATTGAAAAAAGATGTAGATATCTGAAAGACACCAAATCACAAATATTTGATATACCTGTCCAGATCCTGATGTTGCGTAACCCTCACATTTGTTTTCGGTCAACACCTCTTTTATCTTCAATTTTTCCATGTCCGATAAGCTGTAGGAGTTCGTACTTTTGACCACGCATCACATGTCCAAAATATTATATTTTTCTTCTTTTAATATCAGTAAGAAGTTCTCGACCTTTATTTATTCTTCGAAGAACTTCAATATTTGTGACACGATCTACCCATGAAATTTTTAATATTCTTCTATAGAGCAACATTTCAACAACTTCGAGTTTATTCATATGGGTGACTGTCAAGGTCCAAGTCTCTACTCCGTATAATAGAACCGACCATATTTAGAATTTTAAAAAACGTAAACGAAGATCTAAATTTAGATCTCTGCAGCAAAAACTTTTCTTTACTTTATAAATGAACCTCTGGCTATTTGAATACGTCCACCGCTCATTTAGCCAACACCCAAGATATTTGTAGCTAGAAACACGTTCATTTGGAAAATGGCCGACTCTAACTGTAACTGTATCTGTAGTATATGATGTTTTACATCTACTTATGATCATGAATTTAGTTTTTATCGCATTTCCAGTCTAATCAGTCTAATTAACATTTTTTCTCTTTTGGACTTTATTAATATATTGTTTATTATATATATTTAACACACATGTTCAGCCAGGTCGCTCAAAGGGTTCGAGTAGCTCCCATAGAGCTTCTGTTTTTATATAAGCATTACTCCATACTATGGTCATGCAAGTATCCTAGAGTTGCACAGTCTACTTCTACACTTTTCCTCGTTTTTATATAATTTAGAAAGTTTTGCTTGAATTTTAAAACACAAAAATAAAATTTAAATTAATTTCAATTTGTTTTGTTTCTTTGTGCGTTTTTTTTTTTTATTAATAAATTTTACAAAAAAATGTTACAACTGTTGTGCTTTCTGTGTAATATTAAGTTAAAATTGACTTCAGAATAGGGAAAAAGATAAATTTTAATATAAAATTCCCAAAAAAAAAATAAAATCCTTTATTTTCTTACTAAAAAAAAATCGTCATTTTCATGGCGACACAAAATCGTCTTTATTTTCATTTTATTTGGTTCATCGTTTAAAATTTAGGACTTATGTATGTGCATATGGTGGATAGATTTTGGTTTATGTTTTTTTATTTTATTTGAACAATATAAAAATATTTAAAATTAAAATTAAAATCCAAAAAAAAAAGAACAATCACATATATTAAATTATCAAGTGTATTAAATAAAAAAATTAAAAAAACCGGATATGTTCTCCCTTAAACTTTCTAGAATATTTATATCTTGGAGAAGCTATTCAATTTATAGGAAGAGATTCTTTTTATAGATATTAATGCTGCAAAATACAGGGTAGTAAACTTTTAATTACAGAGCTTCCGTTTTTGAGTTTTTTCTAGTGATGATAAAATTTATTCTGTACTTTTTCTATTCCTAAATCTGATCTGACTAAAGAACATCTTGACTAATATTCAGCCTCAAAAATAACTGTGTTTCAAATCAAAGATGTATGCAAAATTTTATTTATCCAGATTCTAGACTTAAGCTAGAACATTTAGTTACCATAGTTACTGTGCGATTTTAGCACACCAAAATCATCACCCTCTTTTAACCAAACTTTTGGGTGTAATGTTTGGTTTTAAGGTTTTGAATTTAGGTTTACAAGTGTACAGTTCAAGTTCGAGGGTAGGGATGTGAAACAATTTTTGGGAATTTCGAATATTCAGGATTATTATTTAAAAAACAAATTTTCAGTCGAAATGAGTTCGCGATTTCAATACTTTTCAAATTTTGAAGGATTATTCATGGCCGAAAGTAGACACTTGAAAAAAACATTAAGTTAAAATTGAAATTTTTTCTGGTTTTTTTTGTTTTTTTATTTTTGTTTTTTATTGAATTGGATCGTAGACAAAAAAATTAAAAATTCAAGGCCTTTTTTAGTCTACAAATGAAACCCCATATATACAAGAAATGAATTAAATTTATTATATTTTTATATTATAATTGTATTTTTTTAAATGATTTTATGTTTTATATTTTTTATAGTTTGTCACACATCTCTGGCTTAAAATTTTTTTTTGCAAGGACAATGCTATTAAAATGTTTTATTTTTTAAATTTCCTTTTTAATGACATTTTTGTCACATTTCCAAAAAAAAGTCATTTTAAAATTTTATACAACATCACCATAATTAAATCAATATTTATTTTTTCAATTCTGAATTGAAATCAATATTTATTTTTTCAATTCTGAATTGTTACTAATCTAAAACAAATTCTTAAAAAGTTTTAATTTGATTAAAGCTTAAGATGATCTAATTTGAGGCTTTCCATTCTTTACAAATTTTCAGCTTTCGCCCATTTGATATATATATACTTTCAAATCTAGATATTTAATTAAATTAATTAATTAATGAATTAATAATCTACTTGATTAATTAAATTAATTAAATAATAAATTAAATTAATAAAATAATTAATTAATTTAAAAAAATAAGTGAATTAATGAATTAATTCAATTGAATAAGTGGAGGATATATATCAATTGGGGTAAAGGTGAAAATTAGTAAGGGATGGAAAGCAATTGTAAATTAAAAGCTATATACAACATAAAAATTATAATTAATTTAAAAAAAAAAAAATGTAGGTATTGTGCAACAAAGTTAATATAGAATTTCTTTATTTTTTTAATTTGTACTAATCAGTTCAACTATAACCAATAAATAATCTTTACATTGATGGTTTATAAATTTTATTATAAACTTTTTAGACTTTTCCTAAAAAAAATTTAAACAATATACAATTTTAAGAAGTTTTTTTAATATGATTCGTATAAAGTTCTTTTCTTAAACCTCAACGCTTAATAATTATTTCATAATTTGAAGGTATAAATTTTTTTCCTATATATTGTTCTTTTATATGCTAGATAATCCAATTTCAATGAAACCAGTGCTGGAAATTTTCAAGTATTATGGTACTTAAATAAACAAACGAGTACCAATACCAGTTACTCGAAAAATACTCAGTAAAATTCAAAAAGCTAGTACTGATATCGCTTAAAATATAAACAACAGTAAAAATACTGGTACTGGTATTCACCGTTATTTTTCCAATATAAACTTCTACTTATCAGTATCAACCATTACTTATCAGTATCAATCAATACTAACCACTAATTCCCAGTATTGAATAATAAAATTCAGTAATTGAGAGAATTTAAAAAGTACTTAATTCGTACTTACACTCTGTATTGAGAAATTAGTAATTTTTGAATATTTTTCATATATAATAAATAATAAGATAGTACAGTAACAGATACCAGTAGTAAGTGGGATATTAGTAGTATATGTATAAAATATCTCTAATAAGTGAGTACAAGTACCAGTATTTTTACTAATACTTATATTTCTTACAGTACCAGAACTGATTATTTGATTGAGAAAAAATACTCATATCAATACTGGTACTTAATTGGTACTGATACATGAAAATCATAAATTCTGTCTAAAACTAAATCGGCAACATAATGGCATTGCTTTTCAAAAATTAACTACTTGAATTCGAATTTATTTTTAAATAAATGTCATAGAAAACAAATATCATTATAATTATTTGACTATTAATAAAACTTATAATTTTTACCAATAAAAAAACAAACCAAATTTAATACACTTTTCAATTTTGACTGATTAATATAGATGTAAAATGCTAAATTTTATTATAGTAGTTAAAAAGTAATTTATTAAATTCTAATTTATTTTATTTTTTTTTTTTTATATTGCCAAAAGGAATCGGTTTTTACTTCTTTTATTATTCATTGATTATTCAAAACCGTTAAAAAATTACTGAAATCATTTCAATTCAAAACCATAAAAGATACTTTATCCAAATGAGTCCATTTTTTATGAATCAAAAAAAAAACCGAATAAAAATAAAATTCAAATAAAATAAAACAAGTGATGAAAAAACCCAAGGGTTTTTAAAAGAGCACATTTTCAAAATAATATAGTGTTTCATACTGAGTATATTATCGGAATATAATGTTGAAGCTTCAATGTTAACGTTTAATTTAGGAAATATATACGTTGACTAAGTTACTGCTTACTTATAACAGTAAATTTTTAATTTTTAAGTCCTAATAGCCCCTCTATGGGGAAGTTTGCCAAATTTCACAAGTATATAATCCTCACTACTCCCCTTCCCATAAACTTTTTTAGGTTCTAGGAATTAAATTGTGAATTCCACCAAAATTTGGAATTTTACTTAGAATTTTACCATTTAAGCAAAAATGATTAAAACTGAGAGACACTTTCTTCAATTTAAAGAACCGCTTTTAAATTTAAAAAAATCTTTTAACATTATGTTAAAATATAACGTTGGACCTCTAAATTTTGTATATTAAGGAAAAAATATTTAAATAGGTATTCAAGTTACAGGTGTTTTAAAATAGCATAATTTCAATTTTCATGGGGCTTGACAAAAAAATTTTGTTGACCGACTCCAACTAATTTCTGAGGATCTAACTTCTCCCAAAATTTCAAGACCCTAGCTTGAACCGTTTAGAATATTTATAGGGCCAAAAGTTTTGCAAAAATTGAGTTTTGCACAATGGTAAATTTTAGTACCGTATGGCCACCCTTAACATTTGCTTTTTAAAAATTTATAAAGCTTATAAAACCAGCTATCGTTTGCCGTTTTTAGATTGAAAATATATTTAACACAACTCTTGTTATAACAATTTAAATATAGGGCTTTTTCCAACTTTGGGCGGCTGTAGTCCCGTAATAGGTGGGGCTACAGAAAAAAATTCTTCTACGAAATTATTTTTTTTGCAAAAACTACCCATGGTTAAAATTTATTTTCTCTATTTCAAACGGTGTAAAAGTTTTTGTAAACATACGGACGGACGGACAGAGTGAAGCTATATAGGCACATTTTTACAAAATTTTTTGAAAATGTGCTAAAAATTCAAATGAACTTTACAGAAAATTAATTTTTTATTTTCAAAATCATAAAATCAAAAAACCATTTTGTTTTTTTTTTTTTTGTTTTTTTCTTAAATCCAAAATCAAATCCATTGAAAAATAAAAAATCAACCAATATTAATCGATGTGGTCAAATCATTATTACTCTATATTTTCTTTTTTATTTTCAATTTTGTTTTTCATTTTTTTTTTTGTTATTTTTTTTTTTTACAATTTTATATTTGCTTTTCTTTTCTCAATCTAATCATCCATGATTAAAAAGATTGGAAGTAAAAATTTAAAACCTCAAATATTTCTTAATATTATATAGACAGCTGTTGTTGTCTCACCACATCAATATTATTATCGTATAATATATATTTTTTGGTTGGGACGGTTTAGGTCTCACAATATTCAATATACATATACATATACATGGATATAATCATTCTATAGAAATAAAGACAAAGATATTAAAAGAAAAGTTTTTTTTTTCTAGGTAAATCAAAATCCGAAAAAAAAAAATAAAAATGAAAGAGAAAGAGAAAATAAAAGAAGAGAACAAATGATTTTCATTCTAATTTATCCACAATAAAAGTCCCTTTTTAAAATAGCAAAAAAAAAAAAAAATACAAACAAATACAAAAAAAAAATACACAAATAAATGGAAAAAGAAAACCGAGCAAATACAAATGTTTCTTTTTTTCTTTTAAATTTTTTATTTTTTGTCTCTTTTCTTACGGATTTTTTTTTATTTTTTTTTTTTTTGTTGTTTTTGTTTATTGTTTTTTTTTTTACATTAAAGATTTTAGCCGCTTTGTTTCTTATTTTGCATTATCTTATAACGGTACTCTAAATAAAACTAAGTACAGAGAGTTAGAAAAAAATCTGTTTTAATTAGTTTTAAAATTGAATTGAAAATTAGTCAAGAGTTTTAATTTAAAATTAGTATAATTACCACAGGCGTAGCACAGGTTTTATTTTTAATTATTTTTTTTAATTAAAAAAAATTAAAAGAAATTATAATTTTGAAAGTTTTGCGTGTTCCAAGATATTGTTTAAAATAAACAATTAAAATTACTTTGAGTTAAAATTAAAAACTGTTGAAAGGGATTTAAAAAATATTTTGAATAAACATTGAGTAACATATATGAAAATGGGAATAACATATATGAAAATTTTTTAGAACAATTGATCAAAATGCCAAAAAATCTTTTACAATTTCTTTCTCTTCGTAATAAATGAATATGTTCGCAGCGTATACAGCGAAATTCTTTTGCCTTTGCTTTTGGAGACAGCTAATACAAAAGTTAAGATCATTTGCGTGAAACGTAGATCTAGGAAAATCGAAATAACAAGTCGTTATTATCAGAAAAATTCAAATAAAAAAGAATTATTGACTTATTCGGGCACAGATGTAGATTATAGAGATGATTTTTGGTGTACTCTGGTTCAATTTCCAACCAAAGACCAATTAGATCAATATAGAGAACATGAAATAATACTTTTGGGTTGGCCTTAACAATATTTAATATTGCTGCAACAAAAAATTAAACATTATTTTCATACAAAAAATACGAAGCAATATAATTGAATTCAAAATCCTATTGCTTTTTCCTTTTCGACAACATATCCATATGTGAACTAAGTTTTAACCAACTTTAGTTTTAAGAAAAAATTATAGCTTTAAACAAGAATTTCTAGTTGAACTTTTAAATATCAAACCAGAATATAAAAAATTTGTGTTCACTGGAACAAAATCTGCTATCACATTAGTTATTAGTAAAAGTTTTCTACACTTTTTACAAAAGTTATACGTGAGAAAATAATTTCACTATAAATTTTTTTATAGTGACCCACGGATTTCCCGAAAAAAAAATGGTACGCCGTATGTTAACAAAGGTTAAGGAGCACTGAATTAAATGATAGATTTAGATTGCTTTTTTTTTTACTCCAATCTGAAAGTATTTTAATACAATAAATACGTTTGTAGAGAATGTATATTAATATATTAAATAATATTTTTATAGGAATTATTATAAAGAATGAATAATTAAATTAAAATTGTTTTTTGGGAATTAATTCTTAATTTGTTGCAAAATTTCTAAACATCAGTCTAATTCGAACGTACTTTATTTGTGATTTTTTAAAACTATTTTTTCAACTCACAGACCATTTTTGTAATTTTTTTATGTAATACTAATATAATAAGGTTTTATGAGTTGAAAGAATTTTTAGAAGTTGTCTAGGTTAAATATTTACCTACAAACTGAACAATTAATCGGCTGGGTGGCACAGTGGTTGAGGGCCGACCTTTCATGAAAGGCCCCGGGTTCGAATCGTAGTGAAAGTGAAAAAAAACTTTCCTGGTTTTCGACTCGACTCAGCTACCATTTGCCATTGGGTTCAAATTAATGGCATAATCAATAATTAATAAAAACTACATTAATACAATATAAACAAATGCAAAATATAAACAAATAATTTAATTGAATAATATAACTCACAGATATAGAATACCATGTAACTCAAAATACAAAATATTACAATATAAACAAAAAATAGAATTGCAACTATTGAAAATCTAAAACGTTTCTACATGTTATAAGGCCTAGTACTATCTCACGTTTAAATTGTATGTGGAATTCAATAAGACCAATTCTAATAACACGAATATAATATGACCCCCTGTTCCAATATGTACCTTTGGTATAGACAGGATTATTAGCCTAGTAGTTGAACAGTTAGCGCTTAAAAAAAAAAAAAAAAAAAAAAAAATAGGACGAAACAACTTCTACTTTTTCCTTTGTTTTATAAACTCAAATACAATTTTTCTTATTTTTAAGATAAAATAATTATTACAATTCAAACGGATTATTATTTGCAATACATACATTATTTTTCCATCCTAACTCCTAATATTCCAAAAAAAAAAACTTTAAGCAATTAACAATAATATAAAATTTCATAAAATTTAACTGTCAAATAAAAGAAATTATATTAAACTATATTCTTTCAACATACTGTAAAATTTGTACAATGAAGAAAAAATTGTGAGTGTTTCGCTTTAGGTTTGTATTATAGCACTCTTGATTCTGCATACCAAGGATATTATCTCAACGAGTTTTTTATATTCCCTATATTTTTTAATTCTTGTTTTTTTTTTCGTTTGAAAATTTTTTTTTTTATATTTTTGTTTTTCTTTTTACATTTTTTTGTTGTTGTTTTGATTTTTGTTTTTTTTTTTTTTTTTTGTAAGTGACATCAAAAAGGAGGTAACGAAACGTTAAAGAAAATTTTTTTTTGAACAATGTTAGTTTTACTCCTTTTTAAATGTCTTTTGTTTTTTCAATGTTTTTGTTTCTTTGGTTTCTTTTGTTTTTATATCGTGATTTTTATTTTAACTTTAGATTCAAAAAAAAAAAAAATAATAACAACAACAACAACAACAACTTATTAAATGTTTCTATGAAATTTAACATTTTCTTTTTATTTCTAAATTGACTGTAAGAAGAAGTTTCAAGTTTCATTTTCGTTTCGTTTTTTTTTTTTGTTTTTGTTTCTACTGTCAGTAGTAACATATAAAGTTTAATTTAGTGTGCAACGAAGAAACTTTGATTTTTTTGTTTTTTTTTTCTATATATATATACATATATATATACATTTTGACATTTTTTGTACAGTTTCATTTTTATAATAAAAAGTTATTAAACATTTTGTCAAAAAAAAAAAAAAATAATAATAATAATAATAAGAAAAAAAAAATCTTTTAATTAAAGATTTTTATCAAGCAGAAAACATCTGCTTTGATGACCCTGAAGGAAAAACTTTTCATAATCATTTTATATTTGTGTCTTTCATTTTTTTTTTATTATTTAATTTTTGTTTTTGTCTGAGTCAGGTTTTTTTTCTAAAGGATAATCATTTTCGATTCAAAAAAACGCAACAGAATACAAAATTTTTTAATTAATTTTTTTTATTTTTTTTTTTTTCGAAAAAAAACAAAAATTTAGAAATTCCTGATGGTGTTCCGTTTTTTTACGTTTTCTTCAGGTAAATTTTCATTAATTTTATGAAAAAAAAAAAAAAAAAAATATGACAGAAATGAATTGAACAAAATCATGTAAAAATTATATTTAAATTCAAAAGAGCATCTATGCTTTGTCTCTTATTTGTGTTCTTGTTATAAACCGGGGTTTGGACTTTTTTTTCTATTATTATTTTTGAATATAATTTCGCTTTTTTTTCTTCTTAGTTCTTCTTAACTCTTATACATGTATGGCGTTGCCTTCAATTCTTCAATTGTAAATTGTAGCTATGGTTCAAGATTATGAAACACAAACGTATTTGGTTATCATTCATCATCTGATAATATACTTATTATTATTTTTATTATTATTATTACTGTTATTAATTTATTGAATATGATATGATGTTCCAATATCTTTAACTAAAATTTGACGTTTTCAATTCAATGCATTATCGAAAATTCTTCTAGAAAGTTCCTTATCTATGACGAATAAAGTGAGCTACTTTTTCAAAGTCTCATGTTTTAAGATCTAATTTAGGTATAAATGTACTATTCAATATGGTTTTAATGGCGAACAAGAAAGCTTAGATAATATCAAATATTTAACATTTTTAGATTAATTTAATTTTCTTAACAATAAGATAAAAATCTAGGTGAAGTACATGCAACAAATCTACGTGAACTCATATTGACTCATTTTCCAACTTGTCAAGATAAAGATGATTTAATACCAAGTAGCTAGTTCTCATTATACCCTCATATACTCTTGTTTTACATAATGGCAAGATACATGAATAGTATTTATATCGTTTACTATTTTATTAACATCCCTAGAGATAGACACTTTAGTATTCATTATACATTCACTCTAAATTCAAGCAAGAATTAGCACCCAAAAAATATAAACATAAGGCAAATGAAAATTCCTACAGAAACAAAAGTAAATATATATCAAATTAAAGCACATATCTAATAAATAAAACTACATAATTATCTACTATAATATTAAAAAAAACAAATGATGAAAGAAACCAAGAGTTTTTAAAAAAGCTCATTTTCAAAATAATATAGTGTTTAATACTGAGTATTTTATCGGAATATAATGTTGAAGCTTCAATGTTAACGTTTAATTTAAGAAATATATACGTTGGTGACTAAGTTACTACTTACTTATAGAAACAGTAATTTTTTAATTTTTAAGTCCTAATAGCCCCTCTATGGGGAAGGTTGCCCTATTTCTCAAGGATCTAATCCTCACTAGGTTCAAGGAATTAAATTGTGAATTATACCAAAATTTGGAATTTTACTTAGAATTTTACTATTTAAGCAAAAATGGTTAAAACTGAGAAAACTTTCTTCAATTTAAAGAACCGCTTTTAAATTTAAGAAAATCTTTTAACATGTGTTAAAGTAAAATGTTGGACCTTCAAATTTTGTATATTAACGAAAAAAAATTAAAATGTAAATCACAAAAAAAAATATGAACAGGTATTCAAGTTACAGGTGTCTAAAAATAGCAAAATTTCAATTTTCGAGCTCTTATAGTTGCTAAACAGGGGACGTGACAAAAAAATTTTATTAACCGACTCCTACTTATTTCTGAGGATCAAACTACTCCCAAAATTTCAAGACCCTAGCTCGGCTCATGGCCCGTTTAGAAGATATGTCTAGCCGAAAATTTTGCAAAAATTAAGTTTTGCATAATAGTAAATTTTAGTACCGTATGGCAACCCTAAACATTTGTCTTTTAAAAATTTATAAATTTTATAAAACCAGCTATCTTTTGCCGTTTTCAAATTGAAAATACACTTAATAGAACTCTTGTTATAACAATTTGAATATAGGGCTTTTTCCTACTTTAGAGGGCTACAGCTCCGTAACAGGTGGGGCTACAGAAAAAAATTCTTCTACGAAATTATTTTTTTTGTAATACCTACTCGTGGTTAAATTACTTTTCTCTATTTCAAACGATGTAAAAGATTTTGTAAACATACGGACAGACAGACAAACGGACAGAAAGACAGACGGACAGAAAGACAGACGGACGGACAGAGTGAAACTTTATAGCACATTTTTACAAAATTTTTTGAAAATGTGCTAATAATGAACTTATTATCATTAATATTAAATGTTTTGTATTTGCGTGTCTCTTATAATGTGATTTTATATATAACACGCCATTCTACTAGCATGTTCTATTTTAATTCAATGCCTGTTAACCTTGGAAACTTGGAAACTTAATTAATATTTCTTATTTATATTTATCATTATTGAAATATTAATTTTATTTTTTATATAAAGAAATAAACTAATATTTGTTTTAATTTTTAAATTAAACGATTCTATAATTCAATTTAATAAAAAAAAAATCACATCACAAAATAAAAAATAAATTGCAGAAAAAAAATCATTGAAAACTCTCAAATTACATCAAAATTTATTCAAATTTCATTGGCTAAATTCCAACAATGGAAAAATAACAAAATAAAAAAAACATTTCTGGCAAAATTACAATTTTAAATTGAAAAATTAAATAATAAATAAATGTACATATATGTAAAAGAAATTTAAATAAAACAATACACATATACATATTATACTTATATAATAAAATAAATACATATGTATATATACAAATCCTATTTGCATGACCTCAACATTATTTAATCAATATATAATATAGAAAATATCAATAAAATAATATATTGTTTATCTAAAAATACATTCAAAATTTATTTTATTTTTTTTTTTCAATTGATTTGTTTTTTTTGTATTATTTTTAATATAAAAATCATTCAAAATTAAAGTCCATTAACTAAATCAATAATTGTTTTTTAGTTACATATATATACTTCATATTTAATTATTACTTATTTATCTATTCTGATATCTGTCAGTTCTAATACTTATATAAAATATTACTATAATTTATATAGCATGTATGAAAACTTTTTGGATTATATTCTAAAAATAAGAAAGACGTGTCACTTACTTTATTACCATTACAAATTATAGATACAAAGTAGCAAACCTACCAAGTATACTAAATATCTATAGATACTGGAAATAAACTAAGATAAACCATAACTTTTTTAAAGTTTTTTTTTATTTTCTAACTTCCAATGACATATTAAAAGTACATATACATTAACATTTTAATTTAATATAGTTTAGATATATAATTCACACATGGGATAAAGCTTCACAATTTTTCAACATGATACATGAAAAGTTTTTCACACATTCCCAAACCAGTTTGCGTTTATAATTTGTTCTAAATTTTCATATCTTACTTCATTATAATTCACCTTTAATTCAATTTAGTTTATTGTTGGTAATTTTTAAACCAAGTTTCATACCTACAATGTTTGACAAATTCACCAATGTATATCTATATATATATGTATATATACTATATGGATACAAGTACGATCCATATAATATAGAGGTATACATGGTAAGATAGATATACGTAAAAAAAACTATGGTAGAGTTTACTGTAACAACTCTAAGATACCTACAAAATAATTATAAGCATAAAAGATTGTTTGTTTTTTTTTATCTATCTTAAAGAGCTCGTACGGTGCAGGGTCAGAACTCCCAAAGTCAAAAGTCCCTTAGGGATTTATGACCCACTTAGTGTGCAGTGAGCCTTAACTCCCTAAGGGACTTTGAACCCTCGGAGTTTTGATTCAGCGTGGTCATAACTTCCTTATACAGTTCTCAGATTAAAAATTATTAGTAATATTAAAAGAAATATAAATTTTAATTATATAATATCAGTGACCGGTACATATTTTGGGGTTGGATTCGAAATCAGGGTATTACCTTTTTCCAAAATTAAGAAAACCATCAAAATTTTACATTTAAACTAGATTTTGAAAGGCTATTTTGCAAAAAGGGTAATCCTAATTTTGTAACAAAAGTTTCACATACAAGAATTTATAAATACTCTGGAAAAAGGGTTAACTTTGATTTTTAACAAATCTAAATATGCTTCCTAATATAGTATCTCGCATAGATAAATATATAAATACATATTGTTGTACATCTAATATTTTGCTTATATATATTTTTGTATTATCATACTTTAAATTATAAAGATCAGAGAAGACTTTTAGATTTTCTAAAGGGACTCATGACCCACTTGTAAAGGGACTTATGTTCCACGTAAATATTTTAAAGTGGGTCATAAATCCCTTAGGAATTTACGTCCCACTAATTGATTCATAAATCCTTAAGGGACTTATGGCCTTGGGGGTTCTGACCCTGCACCAGCTCGTACACGGTACTCGTATATTAAATATTATAAGAATTAATATATGTTACTTTTATAACATTAAATTATGAATTAAAAAGATCTAGATCTCTGATATAATTTATTACATACAACTTCTGTCATTATATAAAAATATTTAGAGTTGTATGAGAAATACATGAACTCATTCCGCATTACTTATAATGTGTTACCAAAGTTGTTTAGCCTAATTAAATGTCAATGTATAAGAATATTTGCACTCAATCCTAAAGAATTATTTTCTTTAAATTTCTCGTTGCGTCATAAACGTAATAGAATATTTATTATACCCTTCATACTGTATTCGTACGGATATAAAAATATATATTTACATACGCCATGTTATTTCAACTGCAAGTATGCTTAAGCTAATATTTATGTATTTGTGCTTTACTTATTTTATGTGTTTATATTTTTAAAGGCTATATATATACAAACTTTATATATATATATACAAACGTTATATATATATATATACAAACATGGTAAATTAAATTTAAAAAAATATACGTATATACATAAAACGAATAAAAAATAGAACACATACTTTTTTAATACATTGCACCAATGATTAATTTATTTAAGGACAATAATTTGAGTATAAGATTTGCAAAAAAATATTTATGGACTCATTAATATTTTCAACGTGTTAAATTTATACCGCAGAAATTGGGTGCATTGGGTGCTTTAGGTAAAAAGAATAGATTGCAAAAATCTAACGAACTGATGTACTCAAGTTTTCTTAACAGAAACTTCTATCTTTCAATTAATTAAAAAAATTTTCAATGAAAACAATAATAATCCTGAGAGACTTATTTTAAAAAAATTTTATTATTTTCTAATTTTGATTTTGATGTAAAGTACGAAACATATGAGGTATACTTAGGAAATGGAGACAGTAGCAGACGAGCGATATTTTTGCGAGTAATTTTTCAATAAAATTAATAGACCATTTTATGAAAGGAAAACTTTAAAAAATATGGCATTAAATATTTCACTATAAACTTGCAAAAATCTGTTAGCTCTCTGCGACCAATTCCTAACCATATTTGATATAAAAGGTTTATATATATCCTGTATCTCTGAGTTATATTATTCAATTAAATTATTGGTTTATATTTTGTATATGATCATATTCTAATATTAATGAATTTTATGAATTATTGATTAAACCATTAATTTAAACCCAATGAAAAATGGTAGCTGAATTCGAAATACAGATAAGAGTTTTTTACTTTCATTCGGAATCAAACGCGTTCCTTTCACATGAAAGGTCAATACTCGAACCACTGTGCCACACAGCCGTTTACATTATTTCATTACTGGTGAAACTATTTGATTTCTCAACTCAACTTAACTCAGGTTTTTGCGTTTAAAATAAAAAACCTTAAATTTTTAAAACTAATACGCATACAGTATGTAAAAACGATTATAATCTTGCTACCTTTAAACTATTAATTTTTTTTTTTATAATACTGCTATTGTAAATTAAATATTGTACGCGAGTGTATTTAGTACATAATCGAACAGATATGTACATATTTAAATAAATACATAATATATTTGTATATATTTATATTATAGAAATTTTAAGGACAATTGCTTTTTTTTTTATATTTTAATTTATTTTTTTTTTTTTTAACAGCAATTTTACAACAATAAACAAACAGGAAACTTGAATAATAACACTGGAAAATCGATAATCTAGAATAGAAGTGAACAATAATTTTCCAATTGAAAGTTTTCTAAACTATTTTTTATTAGTTTTTTAATTTTCATTGAAAAAAAAAAACGATCCTTGAATATTTTTTTTTGTTGTACAATTGAAAAAGTCCTTCAATTTTAGATTTGAAGTTTATAATACGGGAATGAATCCTTGAATATTTTTTTTTTGTTGTACAATTGAAAAAATCCGCCTATCTTTAATTTTAAGTTTATAATACGGGAATGAGTAACTACTTAATATAAGTTTAAATAATTAATTACACAAATTTGAAATAGTTGGAGGAAAAACTAAAAAAGATTTATAGTTACACTATTATTTGCAAAAAAAAACCTAATATATTAGCAATAACCTACCTAGGGCCTAAAGGCTTTATTTCACTTTAGAAATATTGTATTATATTATTCCAATTCAAAATTTTTACCTTAAATTTTTTCGAGTATTCAACAGTTTTCAAAAAATTTTCTAAATTCTTGTCAGCTCTGTAGTGTTCTAGACAATCTTCATGCCTATCTTAGCCCTTCTCTTTATTCACAACACCCTTCGTGCTTTCCTAAACGAATGGAAACTGTTAGAGAATTTGTTAACAGGTCTCTGATAAACCAGATTTACCCCTTTTTTCAAATAGTTTACATTTATACATTTTATGTATATATGAAAGTATCTATTTAAAAAAAAATAATTAGAACTAACTTCGCTTTGGATATAGTAGTAGAGCTAAATTCACAAAATTTGTAATTTAGGCTTTATTTCTTCAAAGTAAAATAAGCTCTTGTCTTTGTTGCACTAATCTTCATTTCCCCCAGAGAAGATGGAAATAATAGATCTAAATTTACTTGTTCATATATATTAATTCATGAAATATTAAAAAATGTCTAAAAAGTTAAATTTCAAAATTAAAACACCATTCTGATATCAGCTCCAGCCAAATCTGCATTAAATAATTAAACTCTTGTACACACTTCCTTTTTTAAAATAAACATTATGGTAGTAAATGATATTAAAGTCGAAGCTGCTGTTAGACTCTTAACCAGGAGCAACTTATATCTTGAGATAGAAGCTATTTTTTTATGGAAACCACCGCTCCACTTACTCCACAAAAAACTCATCTATTTAAATTTTCTCCTAAAAAACATTTAATACATCTGGAACAACATTTAATACATCTGGATAAAATCCAAAAAATAACTTTTCAAATTCATAAAATAACTTAGAATTGCTTCGATTGAACATCATCATCAAATTCAATAATTTAATAATTTTTAAAGCTTTTTATCATAAATCATTTAAATTTATATTTTTAATGAAACTATTCACAAAAAAAAAAAAAATATCCAGAAGTTGAAGGTAAATCATCTGTAGTTTTTTCCAATTTGCTTCTCCTTGAAATATAAAAAAAAAAATTAAATTTTTATCTCTAAATTTTATTTTATTTTTTATATATTTTAATTATTTTCTTTTTTTTTTTTTTTGCAATTTTTTTGCACTCAATTTCAGATTTAAGATTTACAATTTGAAATTTGAATCGAACGGTAAACAACAACGGTTATCCGTAGATGGACCACAAGCTGGTAACTGGTTTGCTGTTGCTTTTATTAGTTGGACAGATCCAAATAACGAAAGAATTGAACAACAAGGTAAATATAAAAATTTTATTTTTTTTTTCTCTGTTTTTTTTTTATGCACTTTAATTTTTTTTTTTTTTTGCATATAATTAGTTTTTATTATATACAGAAAAAAAGAAAACAAAAACAAAAACAAATTGAAAAAGGATGAAAATGGTTGAATAAAAATAAAATGCAAATTAAAACGAGTTGAAAATTATTGAAAATTTGTTGAAAAATTTTCAAAAGAACAATAAAAAAAAATTTTTAAATTAGAAAATAAATTTCAGAAAAAGTGAAATAAAATTTAAAAAAAAAATCAAATTATTTGCAAGTCATATATTGAACTAAGTTGAAAGTAATATTAAGAAGTAATGAAAAATAAACAAGGGTTTTTAAATAAGATTTTATCAAAAATTACTAAAGGTATTCTAAAGGGAATATTGAAAAATAAATTTATATGAATATGCAAGACTAATTTAATTCATAATTCTTTAAAATAATTTTCTTAACTGACTCTAGTGATCCAGGCTTTTTTCCAGTGATCAAAACGCTCTCAAATTTTCAAGTTTCTTACTTAAACGTTGGTTTTCATATAATCATATCTTAAAAACCGCCAGGCTATACATATTATATTAATAACGCTTATAAACCCAGTTATTTACCATTTTCTAATTGAAGATTTAATAGAACTTGTCTTAAATCTTAATCTAAAAAAAAGCTTTTCTGAACTGAAATGGTATAAGAGCAATAAAAAACCTAAAAAATCATTTGCCCCTTTAAATATGCAATTCATTCTGATGAATTCTTTGAATTGAATTTTTTTTATGCTGATTCAAAATCCTTTGAATAATATAAATTTCATAGGAATCTCGATAGTGCAGTTATAAATAATTGGTTTTATTACATGAGGGAATATGTGTTTAGTGTGCAGAGTAGGTCGTGAGTGCTTATTTTTTAATATATCCCCCTTGCAACCAAATGAAATGAAAATGTTATTTACATGCTAAATACAATGGATTTGGTGGCGTTTTTGAGTTTAGGAAACTGCTACTCCATAAATGGAAGATTTAAAAAAATACATATTTTCCAAAAAATACATTTTATTTTTAAAATTTTAACGGACAACAAGGGCTTAAAAATTGTAGAAGTTATTTAAATAACAGGAAAGATAAACAGACAGATAGACGAATGGACCGAGACTAAAATTTTTTTCGAAATTTTTAAAATAATGCTAAAAAGTAGATACTATAAATAAATCATAAACAAAATTTTCAAATATTTTTTCGTAATAAAGTTAGCATTTCAATTTTTTCACATAATTTTGAATATTTGCATAGAAAGCCAAAAACTGATAAAAAGAATCTTCATCTTTCATCTTGAACTTATTACTCCTTTATATTTGACTCATAAAATAAATATGTTTTAAAAAATAAAATATTTTTTAATAAATTCATTAAAAAATTCTTAAAAACAAAAATAGCAATGATTATTAAATATTAATAACGCATAAATTGAGTATTTTAATGCAAATTTTTCATTTTCAATTATAAAACAAATCAAATATATTTAAATTAAATTTTAATAATATTTTAATAATAAATTTTAAATAATATATAATTTTTGTAAATAAAAATAATATATATTATCTACAAATATATATATTTCTCATTATATACAAAATCAAATAAATTTTTCAAAAAATTGAAATTAATACATAACAAAAAATAATTACATTTTCAACAAAAATCTAATCTTTTAAATAAACAATAAATTTCAATATACAAAAATACAAATTTCAAAAAAATAAAACAATATAGTTAACAATATTGTTAAAATTTAAAATTAGTTAAAATATTTTACCAATCTCAATAATATTATCATATATAAACACAATATATACATATGTATATATATTTCATTCGAAAATGCAGTAATGTTGTATTCGGAACAAATAATATAAATATAATATCAGATAAAATATATCCCATTTAAACAATCTAATCTATTCAACCATTTATTGTTGAGATTTCCGTTCCATTAAGAGCAAAAAAACAAAAATACTCCCATACAACATACAATTACAATACAATTTATAACATATTAACAGCCAGAGAATTCAATTCATTTAAATTAAGAATGGTCAGGAAATCTTAAATTACATATACATATATATATGTGTATGATTGCTTTTATATGTAGAAACAAACATACAATCCATTTTATTTGATTTCATATCAAAATTTATGTATATTTTGTACTAAATTATGTACTCATATAGGGTGTCTGGAACTTAAAAGTCCCGAAGAGCTGAGATGATAGAGAAGTTCATAACTACTAAAAAATTATTCTGGAGGGGGTAAAACATATGAGAAAACTGTTATGACTTAAATTTAAGCTGGGGAATTGGAAATGAAATTAGATTGATACATTAATATCGGTTGTTTATGCAAAAATTACAGTTATTTAAATAAAAACCGTTAAAAATATCAATATTTATTGAAATAATGTCCATGTGACTCTAGGAGACTACTATATGAGATAATGGAGATAATAAAAATTTTGGATTTTATTACAAAATTTCATCCCTTAAGCTAACCACATACATCTAAATGAATCTTTTATATTATTCAGGGGCTACAACGTTGTTTTATTTTCTAAAAAATAAATTACAGAATTACTTTGAAGGCAGTTATCTCGGAAATCATTAGAAATAAACCCCACTCTACGACAATGTTTTGTTCGCTCTGAACTTTCTATCAATCTTCGTTACCTTTAAGTTTCCCACACCCTGTACATGTATATTACATTGAAAATAAATTTAAAATGGAAATCTCATTAAATTGTATATCTCTTCACTTAGTATACATTTACAATCAAAATAATTTAGAATTCATTGATCTTAAGAATAATAGAATATAAATATACAAATATATATACATTATATATATAATATATGTACGAATAAAATTCATTATCCTATTATATTGTATCATATATAAATATACAATTTATATTGTATAAACATTTTTATTTAATATATTATGTATATAATATTATAAAATCTCATATCAAATATATAAGTAACAAACTTAAACTAAAAGTAGCTGTAACATGACCCATTATTTATTCTTCTTAAACAAAAAAAAAAAAAAAAAGGGAATTAAAATAAAAGAAACACATAATATACAATCCGTAACAAAAACGGAAAGAATTCATTCAAGTGCATTTTTTTCACATACATGTACAGTACATATGTATTATTTTTTTGTAAATTTATTGTAGATAAGTTTATATAAAATGTATACAATTTAAACTTAAATCCTTTTCCGTTCTGATCAGTTGATCCCTATAATTTTTTTTTTTTTTTGTACTCTTCATTTCTTTCCCTCTCATTAAACTTGACGTATATATTGTACACACACATATATAACACATATATACTTAATATTTATTTAGCACGTTTTTCATGATAATAATTTATTGCTTTAGATAATGAACAAAAATTCACTTCTATTCCTTTAATATACATTTTAAAATAAATAAAAAATACAAAATTTTATTTAAACTTTAACATATATATATATATATATATATATATATATATAGATATTAGATTTAAACTTTTTTATTCCTTCAATGTTATTTTCTTTCTCTAACATTTCTGTTGTTTTTTTTTTTAACATGTAGTTATCTAACATGTATTGAGATAGATTATAAATTGTGTAATTTAAAAACTTCTACTACACTTTTATTTATTTCATTCAAAGTTGCACGATTTGAAAAATAAAAATGAAGTGAAACTAATTTTTGAAAAAAAAAAAATAATTTTGAAACTTAAAAATATGCAACAATTGTTGTTTAATCAAAAGTTATCTTAAAACTTAAAAACAAAAGTACAACTTAAAAAATTATATAATTTTGTTCTTATTCTTAATATTATTAGAATGATTCAAAATGTCTTCAATTGAAAAATTTTAGAACGATTATAATTACTTCAAGATATAAGAATAGAATTATCAAGAATATTTATTTACTTATAATATTAAAAACTTCATTAAAGATATAGTTATTTCATTGGCTATTGAGTAATATAAAAACAAAAGAATCATTTGCCCCTTTAAATATGCAATTTTTTAGTAAATGAAAATTCTTTTGAGCAATATAAGTTTTAAATAGGGGTCTCTGTGGCGTAGTTTTTAAGCTCATGACTTATTACAAGTGAGAAAGTATGTTTAAACCGTGCATGGGTCCGATCATAAAAATTTTTTTTTTAACATATCCCCATTGCTGCCACAAAATATATGACTAAGTATTCAAAAGTTGTGTAAATAAATAAATAAAAAAATATAAAATTTTTTCAATGCAATCACTTAAAAATAGAAGAAATATTAATTCATTGGCTATTACGAAATTTAAGAACAAAATAATTAATTGCTCCTTTAAATATGCAACTAATTAATTGATACAAATTCTTTTGAAATAAAGGCCTTAGTGAGTAATCATATGTCTTATTACATAAGAAAAAGTGTGTTAAGGCCCTATTGCAACTCAATATATTATAAATTTAAAATATGACGTGCTTATAGTATTCGCTTGGTGCTAGTAGATACCTAAATAACAAAATACAATTAATTTTAATGCAATAAATTTTACCAAAAATAAATAATTAAATAAAATTTCATATATTTCAACATAAAAGTTACAAATTATATTATTTTTTTTGCAAAATTAAAGTAATTAAGTTGAATTAGGTCAAATTACTTTGTATAGATAATTTATATTTTATTTGAAAATTTATACTAAACTTTTTTTTATTTTTATAATTATTTAAAGTCATTAAAAACAAAATCGTAGTTAAAAAGAATTTTTTTGCCACAATATAGACACAAATGAAAAATTACATTTTACTAAAACCAACATATCAGTTTACACTTAAATTGAACTGCATTTAAATATTAAAAAGTTCTCAAAAAAAAACAAAAAAAAATTTGCCATAAATTAGGATTTTTAGAGTCGAAAATTCTTTAAAATATTAATTAAAGTTTTTTAAAACTTCACTTATTCAAATATATATTCTACCTATAAATAACTGTTCCAAATTTTCTTTCATATTTTTAATGAACGTAGATATTCAAAAAAAAAAACTATTTTTCAATTTTCCATTTTAAAAATAAATAGTTCAATCATTTTATTCTGAGTTGATTTTAAATTTGTAGTTTTTTTTTTTTTTTCTCAGACATATGAGTATGTTACATGTATATAAATATACATATACCTATTATATATAATACCATTATACGGTTCAAACTAATATAACAATCAAAATTCTTACAAAAATTCTAAAACAAAAGTAAAGTTACCATTAAATAAAATTTGTATATATATATACTATTTGTATAAGGGTAAGTAACATTAAATTCTAAAGAATATAAAAAAGAAATGTAACAAAATTGGTAAACTTTTTTTATTTTTATTTTTAATTTTCTGAATTTCAAAAGTAAATTAAGTTTTTCTTTTGTATTTCATTTTTTGCTTTTTTTTTTTTTGTTGTTTTTTTTTTTTTGTTAATTTTCTGACTACAGGCAAATAAAATAAAGAAAAATATTCTTCATCGTATTTTTTCAAATACACAGGTTGCACAAATCAGGTATATATGATTGCACACATGTATGCAATTCTAACTTAAATATACGTAAAAGTAGTAAATTACAGTAACTTTTTAAGTTCAAGCCTTTTAGCCTATAAACATCCATAAGTTTGTTAAGTAAAATGTAAAGAAATAAAAAAAAAATACACAAAATATTTTTATCCAAAAAAAAAATGAAATGAAATTTTTTAAAAGTACGATCACGTATTTATAAATAATATGAAAAAAGAAAATTTTATGTTACCTATGTATACATATAAATTCGATATGAAAAAGTTTGTATATATACATATATGCATCTGCAATTCTTTTAAACAAAATGTTTACAAGTTTGAAGAAGAAAATTTAATAGTACCGTAGTACACTTTTCATTTTGATTGAAATAATAACCTAAAAGTATGCAATATTTTTATAAATTATTTTACTTTGAAGTAATGACTAATGGCTGAGCACGTGGCTTAACTCCCGAGGGAATGCGGTTTCGAAATCACAAACAATTTATAACAAATAATTTTTTGACACAATATATATAATATAATTTAAAGCACATAAAACTTTAGTAGTGGCCTCGGTAAAGGAAAGGTTATGCACATGGCTTATTTATTGAAGAAGTGTGTATTCAAAGTCTGAGTTTTTCTTAACAAATCCTCCTTTTAACCACATTTTATATTTATACTTTTCTTTATTTAGAACTATAGAACTAATAGACTTTTCATTATTTTGATTTTCAAATTTAAAAAATTTTTTACTATTCCATAGAACAATTTCATTATCCAAAATATTTTATGCAATATCTTCAATGCAATTGTACTATAAACAAAAATTCTACTAAAAAAATCTAAATTGTTTTTACATATCTGAAAACATTTTTTGAAAAATTAATTTCCATGAGTACATATTGTACATCACTGGACCACTAAATAAGGTCATTTTAAATTTAATTACGATATTATGTCGTTTAATACTATAAATTATTAAAAACAAATGGTTTTTCATTCTAAAGTCTAGAATTAGAATTCGGGTTATATTAAAAGGGAACTTAATTAGTTAAAGAAAATCACAGACGAATTCATTAGAATTTACAAATGAATGTTACTCCGTAAGCTATAAACATTATGATAAAATAGTATAAGATTTTTTTAATAAGATGTTTTTTTATATGAAAAAGTACGATGACACTTTTAATGGAAGATGACACTTTTAATAGTAAGATGACACTTTTAATAGTAAGAGAGTGGTCTAGACGGACAACTTTTTTATGATGTCACTGAATTTTTAGAAAGTAAAGCAAGATGTCCTAAAAATATAAAAATGCATAAAACTGAGAAAGAGCTCAAGTGCCACTTTTTGCCTCACTTCTTCAAGTAAAAATTCTTTTGGTTTGAAAATTTAGGTAAAATTTCCATTTGATTATGTAAAATTAGGTAAAATTTTAGTTATATTTGGAAAAAAAATTCAATAGCATTGCATTGAACACCAAAAAAATATTTGACAACAATCTAATGAAGTTTGATTGGTAAAAAACACTTACTTATCAAAAAAAGATTATCTGGATTAATGAAAAGTAATTGCAGCAATAGAGCCCAGTTCCTTGTTTTATTAATTAAAATTTAAACTCAGGTTTTTTTTTAATTGGAACTCTTACTAAAATCCAACTTGGGTTGGAACAATTACTAAAATATCGAACCCATTAAACCTATTTTAAGCCACATCATATACATTAATCGACTTAATCGGTCGCAATATTGCCGGTTGCGGCTCAATTATTTAAAGTTAATAAGTATATTTGAGTGCCAAATTCGCTTGAATTTTGAGCATCTCGCAGCATTTTTTAAATATAGGATTAGCTATTTAATCAATTTCTTTTAACTAAAATAAAATTAATTAAGTGTTATGAAATTAAAAATCCCAAATATTAAAACTAAATTATATATTTAATTTTATCATCAAAATAGTTAAATAAGAAAATGGTTCAAATATTAACCGGATAAATATTGTATTTGGTTTTTTGCTTTTAGTTGTATTAATCGGATGCATTTAACCCAAAATATCTTCAGCTGTATGTATATATTATAGATACAATTACATATACATATGCATTCCATAAGTACAAATGCATATATTACAAACTCACATTCTTTACTGATGTTCATTACAAACTGATTTGTACAAAATCCTATTCTATATTTGTACCTTAAAAAATGTTTTTTAAATGTTATAATCAACTTCTTCATTTTGTTAAAGTTTTTATTCTTTGCAAATGCAAAAAATTCTCAAAAAATTTTTTGAAATTTCTAATTAAAGAAAAGTAAATTTGTTACAAAATTTAAATTTTCAAAAAAAAAAAAATGAAATAAATGAAATGCCAAACTTTCAAAATAAAATTCATGAGAAAATTTCATTTTTAAATTATGTTATAGAAATTTTTCTCATCTTTCATTTCATTCATTCATATGATCTTATTATATAGTTATGTCAAATATGTATTTGTACTATGTACTTATGTGGTATGTACATATATTTATACATATAAGTATACAGAGTGTTTCGCCTAAGAGTGCAAGTATTCCAATGGACAATTCTAGCTACCGAAACAAGAAACATACGTATGAGAGGGGCGGGGATAGTTTCCAATAGTTTTCGAGATATGGGGACTTTCATGTTTTTTATCGGTCGACATTAGAAATTACCGTATAACGCTGGTACTCTGCTGGTAACACATGCTCTACAGAAACTAACGTGATGCTATTTGAAAGCCTTATTATTCAAGTGTTTATATGCAGAAATAATTGCTTTTGTAGGTAAAATTCTTATTAAATTAAAGCAATATTTTATATTTTTTAAAATAACGGTTTTTTCACAAAATATCCAATTAAGGTTATATTATTATTTCAAATCTAGAAATATGTAGAGCGTACCTTAATTTTTTATTATGTTTATTTTTTACCTTCAAGTCTTACGTTTTTCAGATAAAAATCCAAATTTACGAACACTCTTAGATGGACCACCCTGTATATACTCAGTTCATATAAATTTGTTGATTTCACATATATATATGTATAGGTGAATTGAATAAACTACAAGAGTAATAAAATTTATATAGGCATTTTGTTCATTTCTCTTAATGGAATATGGTTTTTATACAAAACCACACAAATTATGAAGATACAAAAAACCAATTTTTTTTGGTTTTTTCAATTTTAAATTTTTTTTTATTTTATTTCATTTTTGTTCTAAGTGGATGATTAGATTATTTTGTTATATTTTTTTTTTCATTGTGAATACCTATATATAAAGGTATATAATGTGTAATACACCTGGTTCATACAGTGAACTTAGGTACTACAATAACTCAAAATAATGAAATTTAATTTTTTGATATTTTGAAACATAATAAGTAAATTTGTTATTCTTTTAATTTTTTGATAAGTTTTATGAATTATTATCTTTATTTTATGAAATTTGAAATCATTTTGTTGGTTAATTTTTAAATTAGTTGTTGGAAGAAACTTATGTGATTTTTTTCGAAAAAAAAATGGGGTAAAAAGAAGTTATAAAAAAAAAGTTTGAATGGATATATTAAATTGATATTTAATTACTTATTATCTCACAAGTACATGTTTTTGATTTTGTTACGTCATGTATGTCATATGACTGTATTGTGAGTTATTTGTCAGTTAAGAGTACTTTCATATGAATAGAATATGTATCTTATTTATTTATTTATTTACTTATTTATAGTACCAAATAGTAGTAAATATTGCCTGATAATAATAATCCTTTGCCTATTTGACATTTGGACTTCCTTATTAAATTATTTTAATATACACTATTGTATATTATTTGACTATTTTAAAAAATTCTTAAAGTAAGGAGTTTTTTTAAATAAAGGATAAGGCTTTATGACTTTACTTAAATGTGGGATAAAGTCATACATATTAAAATAGCTTAATTTTTGTATTTGAATTGAAAATATTTCCATAAGGCTTTTTTAACAAGATTTAAGTATAGGTCGCCAAAATATATATATATATGCATTTGCATGTTCATTCAAAAGGTTTCTAGCAAAATTAACAGCTAAATGTTATCCAGTCAAATGATATACTATAAAATGGTTACACAAGCAACTTGTAAAAGACGGAACCAAATGACATATAATACCCAGTGCGCGTCGCTGCTCATCTCAATGGGTTTTTAATGGAAGTTGATTTTATTAGAAAAAAATTAACACAAAAAAATTTAATTTATTCAGAGCTATAATATTTAAAAATTATTTTGTGTGAATAAATTTTTTTTTAAAAAATAAAATGAGCTTCAAGCATATGCTCTCCAAAAAGTTCTAAAATAATTTTAACACGTCCATGTCAACAACTTAAGAACGTGTTTTTTTTTTATGAATTTTTAAAAATAATTTAATTTAATAATAAAATTTAATTCAATAAAAAAATTTTTTTTTAAAATAATCAAAGGACGTGAGAACTTATGATCTGAAAAAGGACAAAAGAGCAATCAAACATTCTGTTTTATAACAGTACCATCAGTTTTCTAGTATTTTTTTTTTTGCTATTTTATGTTCATTGTTAAGGTTTCATTAAATATTTAAGAACTATTTCAGCTAATAAACTTATGATTGTTTGATTAAATTAATTTTCTATATTAAAATTTGAAGAATCACTGAAATATTTAAATTGTTCTTAAATATTTTCATTTGAAAAAAATATCTATTACATTTTAAATCACGTTTTTGAAATTATTAATAAATTTTCATTTTTAAATCTAATGAACTTTAAATTAAAGTTTTGAAAAATAAACTTTTAATAAAAAATTAACTGTGTCCACCACAGAACAAACTGCTTTAACAGAAAAATCAAATAAAGTTGAAACATCTTCTAAAAATTTTTTTTATGATACATAACTTTATCTTTATTTAAAAGAATCTCTTTATTGTGTTAATAACTTCTACTAAGATTTTTGAAAGATTGCAATACAAACACACAATAATTTTTTTAAATCTACCACACTAGCTTATTCAAAACTTACAATCAGTGCTTAGCCGCTTTTCTCCAAAAGTTTATCAATTCAAGATATTAACATCTAAATCTTATACACAAAATTTGAAATATTCCGCTTAGTCGTTTAGGCTCTACACGTTTACTCAGGATCCAATGTATATATGCAAAAAATTTCATGAACCAATTTTATAATGCGAAAACAATATCTACCGCTTTTTATATTTCATATAAGCGGTTGTTAAAAACTATTAAAACAATATTTTAAATTTATTTAAGAATTAAAATGGGAAAAACCCAAATAAACATAAAAATATAGTCATATAAAAAATGTATGAATTTAACCCCACACATAATAATTTATGTAATACTATCTCCGATTCATAAAATTTCTGTTATAATTTTATATTTCTATATAATTGAGAAGTTGGGTCAAATTTAAAATTAAATTTTTTATAAATATAAGAATTATAAACTTGTAAAAATTTCAATACAAATAATGGATTCATAGAGATATATAAAAATTTATTTTCAAATTTTTTTATTAAGTTTGGTAAACCTTACAAAGTGTTTGATATAATGCTTTTTGCTAAGTACATATTTTGTATAAGATGAAGATTATATCGTTTTTAGCTCAAAAGTTCTTCAGGGATTGGAATAAACATTTTTCCCTAACTAATTTCGAACGTGCTACAAAATTTTATCTGTATCGAATAATTTATTTTTTGTAATTGTCCTGATGTAATATGTACAGTACATTCTGACAGAATAAGATTGCTAAGCTTTAATATGTAGTCATGGGTGTACCTAAAAGAAACTTATAAGTTATTAAATAATAAATTTATATAATAAATCTTTTACAATTTGCCAAGGCCAACACCAAGTTGGAAATTAAATTTGTTACTCCTTGGAAATACTTTTAAATAAAATTCTTGACCATTAGAAACGTTGAAAAGGATCCTATAACATGATCCAATGCTTTGTAACTAATTTTAAATCTCATCTGAATATATTTGATTAAATAAATTAACTTTGTTATCTATCTATATATATAAAAGGGAAAGTTTGTTTGTTTGTATGTTTGTTTGTTTGTTTGTTTGTTTGCTTGTTTGTTTGTATGTAGCGAATAGACTCCTAAACTGCCCAGCCGATTTTCATGAAAATTTGTATATAGAGGTTTTTGGGTACGGAAAGAAATCGTGGCCCAAAAATTTTGCTCTAACGGACCGCCAAGTTGGGGCTGTGGTGCAAGTATTTAAACTTCTTTGTTCTAAAATGAAAACGGTTTGACCGATTGACTTCAAATTTTGTATACGTGATGCTCTTTGAGAATTGACTTGACACTATTAGCAGTTTTGGAATTTGTTAACCCATGTCGAGCCGACGGGTGGTCAAAAAACATTTTGGGTCCAAATTTTGTCCGATCTTACAAAATTCTGCTTTGGCTAAAAAGAAAGCCCCAAAAAAAATTTTGTTGAGTTCCATTAACCCATTGCGGCCCAACAGCTTTTTATACGTTTTTTCAATACTTTACTCTAAATTTGAAATGGTTTGGCCAATTGACTTCAAATTTGGTATAAGTGATGCTCCTTGAGAATTGAGTTGACAGTATTAACAGTTTTGGAATTTGTTAACCCATGTCGGGCCGACGGGTGGTCAAAAAAAATTTTGGGTCCAAATTTTGTCCGATTTTATGAAATTCTGCTTTGGCTAAAAAGAAAACCCCAAAACAAATTTTATTGAGTTGCATTAACCCATTGAGGCCCAACAGCTTTTTATAGGTTTTTTCAATACTTTACTCTAAATTTGAAATGGTTTGGCCAATTGACTTCAAATTTGGTATAAGTGATGCTCCTTGAGAATTGAGTTGACAGTATTAACAGTTTTGGAATTTGTTAACCCATGTCGGGCCGACGGGTGGTCAAAAAAAATTTTGGGTCCAAATTTTGTCCGATTTTTCGAAATTGTGCTTTGGCTTAAAAGAAAGCCCTAAAAATGTTGTTAAGTTCCATTAACCCATTGCGGCCCAACAGCCTTTTATTAATTTTTTGGTTATTTTACTCTAAATTAGAAACGATTTGACCGGTTGACCTCAAATTTTATATGTGTGAAGCAACTTGAAAATTGAGTTGAGTCTGCTAACAGTCGGTCCTACGTTTGGTCAAAAAAAATTTTTTGGAAGTAAATTACGTCAAATTTTGGAAAATAATTTGTACTGCTTTGAATTACAGAAAGTTTCAAAAATTACTAGAATAATCCTAGAAAAATCGTTTTAAAAAGATTGCTTTCATACATTTTTAAATTTACGTGTGTAAACCGTGGGTAATTTTTGTGTTAACTTTTTGCAGTAACATCAAATTCAATTAAACCTCCATTGAAAGGCGCAGCCACGCGCACCGGGTACTAGCTAGTATACTTATAATAAGAACTAGTAGATTTATGACTGATAACTCAAATACTTAAGTGTTTCAAGTCATTATACCCGTATGACTATATAGTCAAAGGGTATAATAAATTTGCCATTACGTTTGTGACGCAGAGAAGGAGGGGAGGTAGATATAGACTCAAGTGTATGGATCGGATCAGAATCGAAAAAAAAATCGATTTAGCTATGTATGTCCGTCCGTCCGTCTGTCCGTCCGTCCGTCCGCACGATAACTCAAAAACTAAAGAAGCTAGGATCTTGAAATTTTCGCAAATTCGTTTTTTTGCAATAGCCGTCATCGCTATTTAAATCCAGCCATTTTGGTCCATGGGTTCAGGTGGCTGCCATACAACTTCTTTTTTTATATGAGTATTTCTCTGTACCTATTACAGCTACGTGTCTGAAATTTTGGCAAAAGTAGTTTAGTTTTATGGCCAAAGTTTCTGCAAAATTTGGTTGGTCTACTGCTGAGGGTTCGAGTAGCTGCCATACAACTTCTTATTTTATATGAGCATTACTCTATACTAATTGAAGTTGGGTGTCTGAAATTTTGCCAAAAATAGTTTAGTGTAATGGCCAAAGTTACTGCAAAATTTGGTTGGTCTACTGCAGAGGGTTCGAGTAGCTGCCATACAACTCTTTCTTTTATATGAGCATTACTCTACACCTAATAAAGGTGAATGTTTGAAATTTTGCCAAAAGTAATTAACCGGATGATATAATGTATATGGTACGGTCATACGGGTATCTCAGAGTTGACACAGTCTACTCTACTACACTCTTCCTCGTTTTCTTACTATTCTTACCTTTAATAAAAACAATGATTCTTTGGTTTTATTCTTAATAGATTTTCTTTGGTTTTTGGATAAATAGATTTATATAAATTTATAGAAATATATAAATATGTATAATTAAATATATCCGTACACGCATAGCATATAATATAATACAACTCATACGATTTGTAATATAATTAAAGAAATATTGTATTATGCAACAATTTAAAAGAAAATATAAAAATAAAATATAAATTAAAAATAGACACACAAAAATATGGTAAGACATAACATGTAACATTATAGTATATGTACACATGTCACATTGCCTTTAAGTTAAATTAAAAAAAAATTAAACTAAAAATAAATTTGTTACTCCTTGGAAAAACTTTTAAATAAAAAGCATAAAAAACTTAAAGGATCTCTCACCTAAATAACATTTGAGTTACTCTCTTATAGGTCATTAAATTTTAAGAGAGGAAAAATTTAATTTAATATTATTTCTTTTTATATTTTAATTTTCTTTTTCTGCTTTTTAAACATATATATATATATATATATATATATACAAAAGATTTAAATAAAATTTTTTGAGAATCTTTATAGTTTTAAATAATGTAAGAACATACTCATAATATATAATTCTTTATACATGTAAAGTACATGTATTTTAAAATATAATTAAAACATTTATAAAATTCTTTAAATATCCTTAAAATGACCACTTGATTGTCATAAAGAAAGTTTCTTTATTAAATTTATAATTTTTGTACAAAAAATTTAAAATTGCATAAAATAATTATATTTTAAACGTAAATTCAAGAGAATAAGATTATTATAAAGGATTAAGCTATATGTAATATTTTTTAAGGGTAAAATAAACATCTTTAAGTTCTTTAAAATTCAGTTGTTTCAAAAAATTTTATTAGAAACTGTTCTTTTAAAATAACCACTTGATTGTTATATTAAACTAGACATTGAAACTAGATTTGTAGACCTTTTTTAATTAGACCAAATTTTCATAAGAGTTTTTCATTTAGAGGTTCATTTCCAACTTCATAAGATGTATAATCGGAACGTTTGATTTATATGAAATTATAGAAATAAATTGGAAAGTTACTCTTCTAATCGTTAATAATTGAAAATACTAAATTTATATAATAAAGTTCCTTCCAAATCTTAATTAACACTTAAGTGAGCAAATTGAGTACCACTTCACTTTGAGGATATTCCGCTAATTCATTTATTAATACCAACTATTAATCTTAGATTTTTTTGAAATCCTAATATTGCAGTTAATCTTTATTATATAAAAATTACAAGATGGGTTTTATTTTGTGTTAAAGTAGTTAATTGCTCTTTTCAAATGAATTTGATCTTTTTTAAAATTAAATTGATCAACAACATTTTAAAATGAAATTGGTCTTCTTTTAATATCAAGTTGGTTTTGTTTTTAAAAACGCTCCCTTATTTTGGGACTCAGAAGTCAAATCGACATAATTTAAGAAGCCTAGTCCCGAACTCTGAAATGAAATTTACAAAAGAAAAAAAGAAAATAAAATTCGAAAATCCGGGCACTTAAGTTTTTGTCTATGATATCGTGATACATGGTAAACCAAACCCTTTTATCAGCCAATCCTTTTACCAAAACCTTTTATAGTAACCTTATTTTGCTAGTTATTTAGTTTTTTTATACATTTAAATTTCCCTGGCTTGTTTGTTATAAAAGCGCTTCAGTTTATTTGTAATAAACTACAAAATACTTTTTATATATTTTAATAAATACGTATACAACATATGTGTATATACAACTTCTGATTTCTTAAGAAAAATGTTTTTAAAAGCAAAATATAAAAAATTAAAAACAAATTTAAAAGAACGTGTTCATATACTCACTTAAATTTTACCTTCATAATGTTACAATATAACTTTAAAAATGATTTTACCAAAATGTTTAATTAGTTAATGAATTTACAGCAGTGGTGAACCGTATAATACATAAAGTTTAAGTTTGGAACACTTTTACAATTATAATTATGTTTTACAGTAAACCTAAAATCAACTAATAAGTTGGAAAATGCTGCTGAGAAGAATTTCAAGTAATTTAGAATCGTTGTAATTTCTCAAGATAAAAGAATTGTCCGTTTCTAATGTTAACATTAATTTGGAAAGATTACTTGAAACAAATATACTTCCTTGTTAAAATCAACTAATAAGTTGAAGGCAAGAAAGGGTTGGATTTTCTTGATTTGTGTTCCTTCTAGAAAAATATCATTAATTAAAATTCTCCATTCCGAAGAGCATTATTAAAATGTTTTTTTATTAATAGAATCGAATTTATATTATGTTTTTGTTACACTTACGCTATATTGTACCAGATCATTGCACAATTTATTTATTTATTTAATAATATCGCATAAATGATAATGGAATATTTTAAAACCATCGATTACTAAGCTCGTTATAGGTTAGGATACTATTATTAGCCTACTTCTCCGTTATTAAAAAAGAAAAACATTTTTTTTTTTTTTTTTTATTTAAACTTTATTTTACTCTTTTTTAAAATTCTTAAATTATCTTAGCTTATAAAAGTTTAGAAAAATAGCTTATTTTATATAATTCGATTAACATTTAAACTTAACCTATTGTTTTTATTGTTAATTTTATTAATTATTTTATTCCTAAATATCTAAGTAGTATTGCCATTTAACAATTTTTTTAATAATCTTTTTTGGAAAATTCAGAGTATTAAAACCAAATTTCTGCTCTTTTTTTTTATATAAAAACTTAGCCTAGCTTAATCTAACTTAAAATACTTAACCTAGCTAAAAATTAATTGTGTCTATGACTTAATGCTAATTAATTGGAGTTATCTAGCCACTAATGGTTTTTGTTTACTGATTTGTCTTTTTCTGGTATAGACATATCATATTTTAAATTTACTCCGTTAATATTGCCCGGATGAAAATCTATAACCTTGCATGTAGCCCTTCTATTATAGTGATATAACAGAGGGACATGGTTTTGGTTTTGGATGTAACCTTTTTGATCTAAGAAAAGAAAAACATACACCACTCAAGCACCAAGATTATATTTACTTAAATTATTTTGCATACTTTTAGGATTGTAAATTCTTATATTTATTTATTTAATTTTATATTATATATTATATGCTTTTATAAATTCATAATATGCTCAATTACATGAAATTAAAAATAGACATTTTACGTAATGTATATATACATTTAATAGTTAAAATAATTACATCATCTTTGGTGTTTTTGTCATTTTTTTAATCCGACAATTCAGAAACTTCACCACTGTTTTAAGTACACATGAGACATGTTTGTATACATATTTATATCGATACATCTACAAACAAGTTAAAGTTAATTGTGTTATGGGCAGCAAACATCAAGTAACTCAATAAGGTACCACCGGACTTTTAAAAAAAATTTTTAAAAGTTTTACGGACCAACACTCTAATAATAACATGTCTAACATCATACATGTTATATAATACATAATAAAGTTGACATTTTTTTTGCAATATAAAATATTTTAATTAAAAAGGTTAAAAAGTAGGACTATGCCAATTTTCTGTAAAATATGTAATATGTAAAATATTTTTGAAAACAAAATTTTCTGTAATTGAAAATGCAAAAAAAAAAAAAAAAAACATTTTCATTTTCTTTAAGTATTGCCATATAAGAACAATTTTTTTTCCAAAAAGATTGTATTCACATATAGGATCCATTTCAATTGTTTTAATATTTTATGAAGAGTTAAATAACTTTGTTTATGACCTCTTTTATGGATGGTATATATGGTATAATTGAGAAAATTTTTAGGTGCAAGAAAAAATATAAAAAAAAAAAAAAGTTTTTACAAAAATAAACTTTTATTATAGTTTAAACAAAAAATAAATAAATTTAAAAAAATTTCAGTGCCATATATGAATAATATGAATTTGAAAAGTTCTAAAGTGTTATTTGACTTTTTCCAAAAAAAAAGTTTTTTTGTTTTTCAAGAATAATTGGAATTAAAAAAGAGTCTTTCAGTTTTTTTTTTTTTTTTAATTTATTATATAAAATTCATATTGTATAATATATATGTATACGAATTCTTAAAAATAAACTTTCATTAAGACGAAAACATTTTTAAATATTAAAATAAACTTTTATATAAAAAAAAAAATTTAAATGTAAAATAATAATTAAAATTTTTTACCTTATGGCATGCAATTTTGTAAAAACTTTAAAAGTTTTTTTATTTCAAACTTTTTTTTTGAAAATGATGAAAATTTTTATTATAGGAAAAATAGAAAAATGAATAATTGTATTTACTTTTATATTTCTATAAGATATAATAGCACTTGTTCTACAATATAAATTGGTTGAAAATGCAATCGTCACTAAATAAGTTTTTTTTTCTTTGGTTAGTTTTACATTTCATTAGTTTTCAGATGTCCATTTAATATTCAAAACTATTGAATTTATTTTAAACGTTCGTTTAATTGAAATATTTAAAATAACTTTTATAATTTGATGCCCGCTTATTTGAAATTTTTAATATACGTTCTTTATAAGTTACAAAACTATTAACAAATATAGTTAAACCCAACCTTTAATTAAATATACACATTTTACAAATACATTCCGAAAATGGCTCTCTGAAATACCTCCACAATAGGAAATAATACCTCATTTTTAAAAAAATAAATATATATGAAATTATATTCCAAAAATTGGGAGATTATTTTATAATTTTAGGAATTTTATATTCCTCCGAAAAAAAATAATATAAAAAGTGAAATAACCTCTCAAAATTTTAAAATATAATAAAATTTGTTAAAAAATAATATATTTTGATATCGAGCTCCCCACTAATTAAATTAAGGGAGTTAGATTTTCCAATACTAAAATCAAAAGAATGGTATTAAAATTTGGTAAAAGTTTAAAATATGGAAAATGTTTATTTTATGATTTTCCATTAATAAATACTCCTCAACTTTTGAACGAAAATTGTATTTACTAAAATCTATATTGTTTTTAAAAGCCTTGGTTGATTTTTGTTTATATTCTTGAAACTTGTTTCTAAAGATCTTTTGGTTGGTCCTATATAAATTTTATTGCCCACCAATTCAGAATTTCGCACATGTTGATCCCTTAATTAGTATATGTTATTTATCTTACTTACTTACTGGATCCTAGAACCCCTGGTGGGGCATAGGGCGTCAACAAAAATCCTCTCAATCTTTCAGGATCCTTAGCAATTCCTTTTAGCTGTAACCACGTTTTGCGTTGCGCTTCTGCCTCTTTCAAAACAGTACTTCTCCATGTTTTCCTTGGTCTACCCACTCGTTGTCTGCCTTGTGGATTCCACTCAAAACTTCCACTCCTGCAATTAACCAACGAACCCTTAAAATGCGGCGTAGACAACGGTTTTATATACCTCTGCAACTTTTTGGTGATAATGGCGGATACCTTCCATGTTTCACAGCCGTATAGAAGTACTGATTTGATGTTTCAAATATTTTTAGCTTATTTATCTACTGTCTCTTATCAGTTGTTGAATCTCCATCAAATATTATTAGAATTTCTAGTGTTTACCGTATAGATATCAAACTTTAATCTTTTGAAATTAATGAGTCTACGAAAATAAATGGGACAGTGAAGGATAAACGAACACACACACAGCAAACACACATGTTTGTTTAAAAGAGAGATAATTTTTAAAAATTTCCAAAAAAGGCTTTAATGCACCAATCTCTTATAAAAAACCAAATATCCAAATAATAATTTTATTTATAAGTTTTGCTTAGGCTGCTTGATAAGTGAATTAAATTTTGATTAGTAAAAACTAAACTCTCTTATTAAGAAATTTATTATTTAATTAATGATAAGTGGTTAAAGCAATTGGATTCATGTCTATCAAATTAATTAAAATATATTATGCCCAATCTTAATATACACTTTTATTTCACTTTGTATAAGATAATTTATATATAAATAATATATTTACTAATTAAAATTCTAAAAACTATCCAATTACACAAAACTTTAATTACGAAAATCTTCTATGTATTGAAAACCTAAAATCAAAATTAATTGATTACATTAATGAAATAATCAATAGTTTTTCACTAATTAAAAGTCCATGCTACCAACAAATACTAATTCATATCATTTTCAATTAAGACTATTAAATATCAATTTTAGTTTTAATTTTAATACTAAAAAATTTTCATTTCAATTTCAATGACGACCTTTTCTGATTTGAATTTCAAATTTTCGTATATAGTTGTAATTTATTTTCTAATTAAAAATTTTTTTTGTATTAAAAACTTTCAAAAACCATTTAATCCTGTGATTTATTTTTATTTTTTTTTTTTATTTTATGAAATTAAAAAAACATTTTTTTATTAAAAATTCCATTTTTTTTTATTATTTTTGCAGGCTTAGCAGCATCATGTGAAACATTATTACTATCAGAGATGTCAGTTTCACGTATACTACCAACAATAATTCAAAGTGGACAAATATTTAATAATACTTTAAAACATATAAGCACAACCCCATCATCAGAAACTAATAGTAATAGTAGTAGTAGTAATAATAATAATACTCGTAATATAACAAGCCCTAGTAAAAGTAAAAATTATGGCAGAATAAATAACAATACTAATTCTTCTAATAATACAAATGATCAAAATTCAAAAAATACAACACAAGCATCAGATACAACTCAAACAATAGAATCTGAAATAAATAGTTATAAATTTTTTGTACCACGTAATGTTGGTATTGTAACAGCACGTCTAATAATTGCTTCAATATGTTTAAAATGTCCAGATTTAGGATTTTATGTACAAGCAAATGCTTTACCAAGTGATACAAATTTTATTCATAATGCAATAATAAAACCAAATCAAACTGGTGCAATTGAATTTGAATTTTATGTACAATCTGGTACATGGCATTTTATCGATATAAAATTTTTAAAACATCAAATAACATCAAAATCATCATCATCATCAGCAACATCATCATTATTATCATCAACAACAATAAAAGAAACTTTAAATCAAAAACATAATAATTTTGATAGTAATAATAATAATAATAATAGTGATGATAATGGTTATGGTAATAATATTGGTTATGTTATTAATAAAACATCAATCAAACAACATCATAAATATAATTGGAGAAGTGTTGACAGTTCAAGGGATTACAACACAATTTTATCAGAACCTTTAGGAATATTACGTAATTTTATCAATAATAATAATAATAATTCAACATCATCCCAAACATTTGATAACACATTATCATATGAAGTTAATTATTCAATTGAATTAAATTTAAATGTTGAAAATGAATCAGATACCTCAAGTAGCAGTAAAAACACTAATACAGCAGACAATGAAATTAATAATAATAACAGTTTAAAATTACCTGAGAAACTAATCAAATTTAGAAATATTGAATTTTATCCATTATTACGTCAAACATATCGTGAATTTTTCATGTTTGATTATGATTTAATACCAGATTCTAATGGTACTGTACTAACAGTATTAAATTTAACAGCTGGTCAACCAGCTGGTTTTCGTTTTGAAGTTGGTGATGTTTATGATATTGGTGGGACATTAAGTTTTGGTTTATCAATGAAACGTCTTGATACTGGCAATAAAACAAATTCAGATGATAATAATAATAATGATAATCAATCAAATGATGATATAAAAAATGGTATTATAGCTGAAAAACTTGTTGATAGATCTTTTAATAATGCTGGTTATTTAAATAATGATGATATGGATTTATATTCGGAAAATGGTTTAATGGATGGTGATAATGCAATATATGATAAATCATTATCATCTACACCAAGAAGTAATCAAACCATTATAATATGTATGAGATTAGGTGAACCGGGTGAACCTAAATGGCCAGATAAATGTCGTTATGGTGGAAAATTATTACCAGCATCTGGTATAATAAATAATACTGATGCTGAAACAAGTACTGGTCTAATACATGTACCATTTCCAGAAAGTGGACAATGGTATATTACAGTTGGTTTATTTTGTCATGGTGCTGAAACAACAGCACGTGTTACAATTATTGATAGTGTTAAAGAATTTGTTAAAAAATATTCAAAAATGTTAGATAACATGAAGTTGCCATGTTCATGTGCTAATTTTACTGAATACTATAAAAAATGTATTGATGAGCGGAAGTGTTTTCAACAAATGAATGAAACTGAAACCCTTAAAATTAAAGAATGTTTAATGGATTCAAAATGTACTGATGATTATATTGAAATGACAAAAAAATTCGAAATACATCATAAATTTGCAACGGAACAAAGTGTTGCCACAGATAGTTCATGTAATACATCACTTGTTTTTACAATATCATCTAGTCCATGTGTTGCTGGACGTTGTGGTCGTTATGGTAGATGTTATCATTATATGTCTGGTGGTTTTGTATTTTCAACATGTTTATGCATTAAAGGTTACCGGGGATGGGATTGTACGGAAGATTCACAAGTACCATCATCAATATCAATATTAATTGCATCATTATTATTAACATTAAGTAATTTATTATTTATACCAAGTATATATTTTGCTGTTAAACGTAAATATTATACAGAATCTGTGATATATTTTTTTGCAATGTTCTTTTCGATATTCTATCATGCATGTGATTCAGGTGAAGATGAATATAGTTTTTGTTTAGTTAAAATCAATGTTTTGCAATTTTGTGATTTTTATTGTGGATTATTAGCAATTTGGGTAACATTAATTGCAATGGCACATATTCGACAACAATTTGTATCATTATTACATATGATTGGTGCAATTGTATTAGCATTTGGTACAGAATTAAATAAACAAAGTTTATGGGTATTTTTAGCACCAGCATTAACTGGTTTATGTGTAATATCAGTTAGTTGGGGTATGAGATGTCGTAAAACACGTAAATGGTTTCCATCACGTAAATATTTAACAATATATATGCCAATTGGTGCTGTATTAGTTATGATCGGTTTAGTTTGTTATGCATTCCTACAAACAAAACAAAATTATCATATTGTACATTCAGTATGGCATATGGTAATGGCATTAAGTCTATTATGTTTATTACCAAGTCGTAATTCATTTTTACCAAAATGCTAGCATTCATTGGCATCATGTACAAGAGAATTTTTATTAATGGAACAAGAATTCTATATGTGAAATTTTATTTTTTTTTATATATATATATTTTTTACATGTATATACATATATACATATATTTATGTAACGTATATAAATGAAAAATGGTTAATATATTAAAATAAATTAAAAATATGTATAATAATATCTAAGTTATTTATATGTATATTATATACATGTATGATGTATATATATATATATATATATATACATGTATGATGTATATATATATATATATATATATATTTTTAATATTCAATAAATTCAATTAATTTTTAGAAATTTATTTCAAACAAAGAAAATAGAAAATTTCATTTTCATTCCTTTATTTTTTTTTTTTGTGATTTTTTTTAACATTCCTTTAACACACACACATATACAAATAATATGTTTGTTCCTTTGCTTTCTACATAAAATTCTAATTCAAGTTTTTTTTATTATTAGAAAATATTAATGGAAAATTCATGAAAAACATTCTTAAAAAATTATAATAAATTTTTTGGGTATTGCTCAAAGTTTGTGTATTATTAATTCTATAAATTAATAATAAATATTAAACAAACTCAAAATTAATTCGTGATTAAAAATAATATTTTTATAATGTGTTCATTTTAATTAAGAAAATATTTTACTAATATTATTAAAAATAAAAACAAAACAACTATAAAGAAAGAATTTTATTAATTTTATTAGAAAATTTTTTAAATGATCTCAATGAACCCACAACATTGTATATTCTAAAAAAAATTCTTCTTTATTATAAAAATTTTCTTTAATTTAATCGAAAACATTTTTATTTGAAGTGAAAATATTTTTAATTCAACCCTAGAACAGTAAGCTTATTTTTATTCTCTTATTGCTAAGAACACGTCGAATCGACGAATATGTGTATTAAGGCATTATTATGCCTAGAAAAAATACAAAAGTTTAATTTTTTTTTTATATTTCTTAAATTATTATTTATATTTCGTGTTTATATTGCTTAACGTACATTTATTTTGAATATTTGCTGCATAATTTTTGTTATGCAAAAGAATTTCTTCATTTGTATGATCAACAACCGTTGTCAGTATATCAAATGAAAAAAACAACAAAAAACAATCTAATGGTTCTGTTACGTGAATATCGTTTCCTTAAGGTCCTGGTTTATATATATAAACCACTATATTCTTTGATTTAGTTTTAGAAGTAGGTGGGACCATGTAAGGTTGACTTTTCCAAATAAATCCATTTTTTCCAACTATATCATTGCTTACAAAAGATATTAAAAAACCATTTGACTGTTCTGGCGTTTCATTAATATTGGAAGATTGTTTTTTTCTACTCATATTTTTTGCATTTGTCCCAATCACATTCTCTATGATGTACACATCTTCTATTAAATTTTCTTCTTGAAGTGGGTAATAGTCTGGATCAGCTACATTATCATCATCATCTTCAATATACTCTATTTGATCCTCAATTTCGCTATCATTTTCTTCATTTAATATTTCATATATCTCAGAGTCATCCATTACTTAAATATCGTTTTCCAACTTATCCTATATAAATACAATTTGTGAAAATGAGTTATTTGTATTGTATGTGATAACACAAAATAAAAATTTACAATTATTTCGCACAATACTTAATTTTCAAAACAAAATTTCACATATTATTACTAAACATTCGTCATTGCGACGAACAAAATTTAACATTTTATTAGTAAATATTCGTCATATCGACGAGTAAAATTTTACATTTATTACTAAGTATTCGTTTATTTGACGATGTGCATTTTACTTACTTGTGCGTAGCTCAATTTCTGTATGAGACTATGACCTCACACATTAAATGTAAGTACAATTACAATACTAAATGATTGAGAGATACACAAAAAGTAGAAAGAAGAACGACAAAAATTCTAAGAAATACACGCAAAAAATGTTCAATGTTCGTCGAAACGACTAATACTTACTGTTCTAGGGTTAAGAGAAGATTTTTTTTATTTAGTCAAAGGAAGAGAAGAAAAAAGAAGGGTTGCTATCTTAAGTGAAGTTATATTTATTTTTAAAGTTTTTTTTTTATTCCTTTTCCACTCCTTTTTAAGGAGTATAGGACATTCACCAAGTTTATTTTAAACTTGGCTTCAGTTTCTTTTTAATCATAATATTCACTAAGCCGTTGATTACTCGGCTGTAGCTATGGTATAAGGTTATATAATATGAATGCCCAAATGTTAACTTTGTGCGCCATCTATTATCTTACACAAGAATTATTAAAAAAAACTAGCTGAAACGTAAAATCAGTGTTTATACATAACAAATCAAAATAATATTTTAATTAAATTAATACTGATTTTAAATATACATCAAATTTTGTGTCCTTTTGTATTTTATGCAACACTGCGATACAAATTCATTAGTTCTTTTTTATGTATTGTTGAATCGGAAATTTAAGGTAACTTTTAAAATCCAAAGCAATAAAAATATTGGTTAAAGAACATAAAAACCTATCTTATACAGTTAAATAAGCGCAATATATAAATTAACCTAAATTACTAAAATAATCCAGTTTTTAAATAAAAATGTTTTCACTTAAACTAAATATTTTTTTAATTTTAATAAAAAAGTCTTCTCTTAAAATAAAAAATTACAAAAAAAAAGCTTCAATTAAAGTAAAAATAATGTATTAGAAAATTCATGACCTCTTATGACTAAAACTTTTTTTTTTATTAATAACTTCAAATTTTCTTCATTTAATTTTTTTTAATATGTCTTCTACTAGTCAAACAATTTTTCAATCAATTTTCCTAAGAAAAATAACTAATGACTATATAAATTTTATTAACATATAATTAGGTAATAAATAGGTAGACATATTGTTTTAATTTTTATTTTCCAGTTTTTTTTTTTTAAGTTTTATTGAAAAACACTAAAACATTCCGCCTGTACATTTAATTAAAAATATATTAAAAACTTTTAAATCTATGTTGTAGTTAAATATTTTATAATAATTGGGTTCCATTGTCTTCTCAATCATTTCATTCTTTTCAAGAGTCTTCGACTCGCTAACACGCTCAAGAGTCTTTCAATTCAAAAAAAAAACGTCAAGAATCCTTTAAAACTCTTAAAAGAACCAAATAATTTTTAATTCTTGAATTTTTACTTGTGGGTTTTACAAAATTGCAACATTACTTTAACTTTAACTTAAATTCCGTCAAAGTGTAAAGCAATCTTTAACCAAATCTTCAAGTACATTTTTATGAGCCATTAAAATAAAATATTTTATATATTTTATAAATTTTATTTTGAAAATATTAAAATGCTTTTATTTAAAGTTTTTCTTTTATATACAATATACATACAATTATGTATTCTACATATTATATATAATTTTTAATTTAGAAAAGTGTACATGTTACTATGAATATAAAATTAATGATATATATATAATAATTTAATAAATATATATATATATATATAAAAATAAAACAAAAAAGTAACAACTGAAAAGCCTTATTAGCAAAACTAAATTGAAATTAAGAAACAGAATAACAAAAAAAAATAAAATTAAATTAAATTAAATTTAATGTGTAATTAAATTAAAAATATAAAAATAAAAAAAAAACAATGTAGAACTTGTGTATGTAAGTAAATGTATATGAACATTTTTTTTTATAGAAAAGAATTAAGTAAAAACAAAAAAAAATAAAGCAAAAACCCAACAAATGTAATTTTTAATATAAAAGAAAAATAATTATAAATAACAATTTAATAAAAAAAAAACAAAATTAATTTGTTAAGCTAATATTCTATATATAATAATATATTGAATGTATATATATAAAATTATATTTGAAAAAAAAAAAAAAAAAATTAAATTAAATTAAAAAAAAAAAATGAAAATTGCAAAATATTTTAATATAAATAATTATAGCTTCAAGAACTCATAAATAACAATTAAAGCTTTGATAAGAATGTATTTGATAAGATTGAAAAAAAAAAAATATATAATATAATTATAGTTATAATATACTAATATTTTAGTTTAAAAAAAAAAACCAAAGAACAAAAAAATATATAGGTAAAGTATTTAAAAATGCTTAAATATAATATTATTAAATAAAATTATAAATGCAAAAAAAAACTAAAAAAAAACAATACTAGTATGTATATGTATACATTAGTTATGATATGTGTACTTGTGAAAATGTATAAAAATAAAAAAAATTTAAAAACAATACAAAAAATGTTAAAAAAATAAAAATTAAATCTAAAAATGGAAATATTAATTTCTATTTAAATTAAAATACAAGTCAAAATAATAAATAAAACATAATATAATTTATATATATTTGATAATTGTTAGCAAAAACTGAATTTCTCTTAAATTTCAATGAATTTCAAAAAAATAATTTACCATAAATATAATTTAATTATATTGTTCAATATATATATATATATATATATATATATAACTGAATTGAATTTGCTCAATTTTAACAGTTTTTGATTTATTCGGTTTCAATTTTTGAACAATTTTTTTTAAAAAAACATAAATTTTATGGTATCCGGTCAGTTTACAGAAAAACAATTCACAGAAAAACAATTCACAGAAAAACAATTCACATAAAAACAATTCACGGAAAAGCAATTCACAGAAAATTTATAAAAAGCAATTCACCGAAAAACAACTCATTAATATTTTGTGGAACTGTTACTGTTCCTTGCCTGATCCTTTGGATACTTCTTTTCACACTATAGAAGGCAAATATTTAACTGCGTTCATTACTTTATTTGAACAATTAGCTACTACTAATTGATTAGAATCTTTAGTCAAGTCTGCTTCATCCTTTAAATTTTCAATACATCTTTTCGTTATAAATAAAAATTACCTATTTAGTTCAATAAATATTTTACCTATTTAACTATATCATTCTTTGTTTTTCTTTGTAAATAGTTTCTTATTTTAAGGAAGAATTAATTTACAGAAACGGATTTTACGGAAAAAATAATTTCTTGAAAGTCGCACGAAATCCGTTTCTGTGAATTAAGCTTCTGTGAATTGTTTTTCTGTAAATTGTTTTTCTGTGAATTGTTTTTCGGTGAATTGTTTTTCGGTGAATTGTTTTTCTGTAAACTGACCTAAATTCAAATTTTATATTGAACCAATATTAATTTGAACCCTAGTGCACTAACACTTATCACTAATCAAGTATTTTTTTTTGATAAGTGAATGTGTTTTTTAATCAAACTTCATTGGTTTGTTGTCAAATTTTTTTACAATAATTTATCAAAAAAAAGATAATTTGATTATTTCTTGGTTGATAAGTTGTTGGAGCAATAGGGCTTGGGTCTACCTAATAATTTTATTTTACAATGATTACTTTTCATGCACATAATTTTATTACGTTCCTTGAGTTGAAAATTCAGAAATCTGAAATCAGTTCTAACTTCATAACGAATTACAACTACTAGAAATGATTATTTAGAATAGTTACTATTCTAGTTACTACGTTGGTTAACTGTACATGATTCTTTTGACAAAACCACTTACATACGAACTGTATTTCTTTATATGTTAGATAGTTATTCGGCTAGAAATAAGTTACACCACAATTCCATAACCTAAAAATAAATTAAAAAATTTTTTTAATTTGTCTAGGTATATAAATAAAAATCAAATTTATCTATTCATTCGAATAATGTTATTTATGGGTTTTTGTTTTAATAATTTCGACAGTCTTTTTCCAAAAAAAATTACTTAAAATTCATGATGGGTAAATAAATATATTGTGGTCTAAATTTACATTTTCTAAAATAACTTCCATTATTTTTGCGGTAACGGTTTAATTAAAGTAAAATAAAATATTTCAACAAATGATTTTAAAAATTATGACGGGTTTATTAATATATTTCATTGTGTATGTGTATATACATCATTTGTCACAAAAGTCATTAAGAGTTACCGTACATATTTTTGTAACCTGTCATGTATGAAATTGTAAAAATTTTTAAGTATCAATATTTAAATTAACTATTACTTTCTACTACTATTGAGCAAGTATATTATATATTACATTATTATATATTATATACTTACTCAATGCGCTAATACATATAGTTCTACTCTAATATTATAATTTCTAACTAAAAATCAAAATTTGCATGAGATTTGCAAGTGCATGAGATGTTTTTATCTAATTAATTCTCATATTATAACAGTAATTAAAACCGAACAATCTTCCTAATATATATTTATTTTCAATTATATTGATGTTATCCAATATTAATTCATTAATTAATTTTTTCCAATTTTGCTAACATTAATATAGTTTACAATTTTAAATTTGTTTTTTTTTTAATAATAATTTATTAATATTTATATTTTTTTTTTTTAATTTAAATCATACTAATTTTAAAAATACTAATCAATATTACTAAACAAAAGACAAAGTAAATTTTCTACTATTATAATATAAAATATATATAATATATTTAAATATATATATTAAAATATATATAAATAATAAATTAAATAAAAATTTACATAATATTATATTTTTGAAATGAAAACTATAGTAATTTTAATAATTTAAAAATTAATTGTTTATTGTTAATATTTTATTTTAATTTATTTTTTTTATATTAATTTACGAAAATATGTATTAAAAAATGTTACATATAAATTAAATTAAAAAAAAAAAAAATTAGAAAACACTGCAATATTTAATATTACATTTAAGTTACTAATTTTTAATTTAATTTGAAGTTACCTTAAGAAATGAAAAATGTTAATAAAATCAAAATATAAATTGAACTGATTTTCGTTAAATAGCTAATTATTAAATTATATTTTTTAAAAAAAAAAAAAAAAGCATTGTTTATAATATTTTGTTAAATTTATTTTGAATTTAAATAATGTGTTGAATGAATCATTGAATAAAATAATAGAAACATATACAAATGACTTTTAACAATAATAGTTTTCATAATTTAAATCCAAACTGATAAGTAGAAGGAAAACGCAAACCGTTCCAATAAATATTCAATAAAAATTATTACCTATTGAACTGAAATATAAAATTATTATTATTTATTTTGTTCATTTAGGGTACATTGGTAAACTTATTTTAGTATTCAAATGTAAACCAGTTTAATGAGTAAATCTGTCTAGGATAATGAATGATTGCCTTGACACTTGCATTCCAATAGAACTTACAAAATTAACAGGAAATACAAATTCACTTGACGAAACCCAATGAAATAATTTATATATTGTTAAATTTTTTTAAAAAACATTTAAATTTTTAAATTTCTAAAATCTTAAATAAATTTTACGACAATACTCAATTATGACGAAATTTTAATGTTCAGCCCTGATTTAAACTATAAGTTTTAGTCATTTTTCACATGAATCACAGATGGCGCAATGACATCATAATTTTTTCAAAATTTGATAAAAAAACAACAACAAAACAGGCAGTAAAATTTTTAATGTAAACAAAACATAAGCTGAATACGCAATGCAAATTAGTAATTCCATAACTTATAAAGTTATTTAAATATCTATAAGTAAATATCTAGAAAAAAGTTTAATTTTATAATATTATTTAATATTTATATCTAATATTTCTGAGAAATTTAAAATTTAATTCGAACAATAAAAATCCTGTGCTATGAACTAAGTAAAAAGAAAAAAAAAAAACATAAAATTAATTCTAAACTATAATTATTTTATAAAAAGAAAAGAAAAAATAAGTATAATAAAAAAAAAAAAAATTAAATAAAGAGGCACATCGAATGACTTAAGTGAACATAGAGAATTAAGTATATCATTTGGCATTTAATTTTTATCATTCTAAAGAAAAAAAATTTTTAAAAGTGCAAAATCTTGTGTACCTATTTATAAATAGAACGAACATTAATTTTTGAAATTGAAACTAAGTGGAAAAATGAATATAATAGATAGTTTAAGGCAAGAGGTTGAATCTCTTAAAAATACAATCGAAGATGCAAGGAAAGAGGCATGTGATGCTAATTTATTGCAAATTACTGCTAATATGGAGTCAATAGGTCGGCTTCAATTAAGAACACGGCGACAACTAAGAGGTCATTTAGCCAAAATTTATGCAATGCATTGGTGTAGTGACTCTAGAAATTTGGTATCCGCATCTCAAGATGGTAAATTAATAATATGGGATTCTCATACAACAAACAAAGTGCATGCTATCCCTTTGCGTTCTTCATGGGTAATGACATGTGCATATGCACCATCTGGTAATTATGTTGCATGTGGAGGACTTGATAACATTTGCACTATTTACAATTTAAAAAACAGGGAAGGTAATGTAAGAATATCTCGAGAATTTTCTGGTCATACTGGTTATTTATCGTGTTGTCGCTTTTTAAATGATCATCAAATTATTACTAGTTCTGGTGATATGACTTGTTGTTTATGGGATTTAGAGACAGGCCAACAATTATCTACTTTCATAGGACACATGGGTGATGTAATGTCACTTGCTGTATCACCAAATTTGAAAACATTTATAACAGGTGCCTGTGATGCAACTGCAAAATTATGGGATATTCGTGAAGGTATTTGCAAGCAAACTTTTCCAGGTCATGTTGGTGATATAAATGCTGTTACTTTCTTTCCAAACGGTCAAGCATTTGCAACAGGTTCAGATGATGCAACATGTCGTTTATTTGATATCAGAGCAGATCAAGAATTAGCTATGTATGCATATGAATACATTATGTGTGGTATTACATCGGTTGCATTTTCAAAAAGTGGAAAATTACTTTTTGCTGGGTATGATGATTTTAATTGTAATATTTGGAATACCCTAAAATCTGAACGTGTTGATGTATTAGTTGGTCATACAAATAGAGTTTCTTGCTTAGGTGTTGCCGAGAATGGTATGGCTGTAGGAACTGGTTCTTGGGATTCTTTAGTACGTATATGGAATTAAATACGATTAGTAAAGATAAAAACATAATATCAAACGTAAATTTTCATTAGAACGAAAGATAAGCGAAAACAATTAGTTAATAAAAAATATTATACGTATTATTATAAAAGCTTTTTATAAGTGTTAATATCCAAAATTTCAATGATTTAATTGAATTTATTTGATTTTTATAACAAATTTAAAATCTGTTAAATTCTAAATATAACTATCTTGATAATTAATCGGATATATTAATTGTCATTGAAAATTTTTATTTGAATCGAATTGTAAAATTTAAAATATGTTAATATCGTAGTTAAAAGTCAAATAAAAAATTTTATAAGTTTTTTTTTCTAATAAAAATATAAATTGTTCCGAAAGATAAATGATCGTAGATATTTGTCTAAAACGCCATATTCTTACTAATTATTGCTTTTGCATTTTAAATTTGTATCTCAGTAATTTTTAATTTTTGTTTCTGTTATTTCTAATATATAAGTGGAATTATTTTACTTTTTATTTTTGTGAAAATTTTTTTTTAATTACTGTGTTACTATATATTATTATTGTATAATTATATTCTGTTTAGGCCAAAAGTATTTAAGCTGTGTTAATTGTTTAGTGTGTCAGTATACAAATATTGTATGTTACTAATAAAAAAGATCTTGCAAAAAAAAAAAAAAAATAAGTAAATAAAATGTTATCTCAAATAAATATATATAGTAGAAATTTTATGGAACATAAAATAAAATTTATTTTAATGGGATTTTAAGTATTTTTTTATTGTTCAAACAAAGCCATATATATATAAAAAATACCTCCTCTGTTATGAAGTAAACTAGATATGTACTTTCAGCAAAAAAGTATAATTGAAATTGGATAGACAAAGATAAAACTTTTAATAAACTGATTTTGATATTTATCTGAAACAATCTATATTCTTGTTGCATTGTTGAAAATATTAACCTTTAATTATCTCAAATAATTTCTGTTTAATTTTATTAAAGAAATGAAATCAAGAAATAAGTTTATTTTAATAAGCTTAATCTTTGGAAATACAATTTTCAATAATTTGTCATATTCAATTTCTCTTAAATTATTTATACAAAAATAAATTTTTTTTTAAATTAAAATATATTAAACATCCTGTTGTTATTTTGCGCAGTCTCAAATTTTTTATTTTCAAAAATAATGATAGAAAGAGAAAGAAATTTTAAAACAAAACGGAAATAAATTAAAAACGTGAAATCCTTTTTTTTAATATTCAATGCAAAATAAAATCTTTAGGAATTTAATTCATATGCTTTATGACTCATCTTGATCTATTCCCACATTCGTCAAAGGTTCCTTTGTCTTCTTTACAAAAAGGTCAAAAATATTTTAAACTTTAAAAACCACTAAAAACGCTATTTTAAAAATGCTAATCAAAAAATTGTAGAAATTCTTAAGGTATCTTCAAATGTAATATGCTTCCTATTATCTAAAAGCAGATAAAAAACTTTTTAAGTTGTCTTTAATTATGTTATTGAATTAAAATATGTTATTAAACTTTAAAAAATAATGTATGTTGTGAATAAAAATTGACTTATTTTATTTATAAAATAAACAAATATTAAAAAAAAATAATAATTGTACAGCTTTTGAAGTCACAAAATACATATTATCTTTTAAGATAAAAAAAAAAGAAGAAACAAATTAAAAAAAAAATTAAATAAATAAGAAAAATATAGCAAAGCAAAAAAAAATAAATAATTACTACCATTATATAAAATAGAAAACATTCATAAGTATATAAAAAAAAATGTATGAATATATTTTTATTAAAACTTAAGGCAAAAAAAAAATCTTTTGAAAAAAAAATTTAAAACTATGTTTTAGCATACAAAACTATTATAGTTGTAATAAGTGATAAAAATAATATAAAAAAGTTTGTATTAATCTAAAAAAAAAAAAAACAAAATACAATACAAAATAATAAAAATGCACTTTGATGTAATAAAAAACGTTTTATTATTTCATTTTTAGTGTAGTTTTTATTTATAGATGATTTTAGGATCCATTTTTTATCATGCTTTGGACTGCTGCCTTTCCTCCAGAGATAAAAGAATAAAAAATTTTAAATTTCGTTGTTAAATCTTTGCAGATTTCTTAGAATTGTTTATATTAAATTATCTAAGTTTTAGGATGTTAAGTGATTAAAGTATTTATTTTAAACAAGCATAAGAATTTAAATTTATTCAAACTTAAGTTTATGTCTACATATTTTGTTTTTTATTTATTAATATTATTATGTATCATAAATTTTTAATATTTTATTATAGTCACATACCTATCTGACCGAAAGCTGTGGTAAAGTGGCGGCTTTTCAATCGAAAAGTCTCGGCATCAAGTATTATATCTAATAAAAAAAGTTTAATAAGTGTATATTACAATAATTTAATAATAAGTCCAGTCAAATTGGCAAAGGATAAATACTATCAGTCAATATTTACTATTGTCTATACTACAAATAAATGTCAAATTTAATAGAAAAAATAGATCATTAATATAAAATATTTACTGCTAAGTACCTTTAACCTCTTTGCAAAGGGTTTTTTTAACTTTTCAAAACATATATACAAACCATCTTTTAAAATCAATACTTTTATCACTTATTTAAACTAGTGCAGCACAACATTTGTCGCTTGCAATAATCCGAAAACCATTTTCAATTAAAATTCAAATACCATATTTTATGTATAATGAATATATTTTAATTTATTAAAAATATATGTTAAAACTAACATTAATTTTAAACATGTAAAGAATATTTTTTATAAAATTAGTATAAATTAAAGCATTATAAAAATAAAATTTTAAAATAAATTTTTTATGTAACATTAATTGGACCATAACGTATTTCTTGTTCAAATTGTTCAGCTTTTAATGTACCATCAATACTTTCACAGTTTTTATTAAAAACACTGTATGCACTTACTTCACCATCTGTTTTGGGACCAGTTCTTGTATTAAAATAGAGTCCAAATAATGCTGAAAACATTAAATAGACTATTCCAAATTTTAATTCAATTGCAATAGCATAACAGGTTGCCCAAAATAAAAATAAAACTATCCAATATACGTAACGTAAATATTTACTTGTTGGTACAATTGGATTTATTTCTTTTGGTCTTTTTGGAAATATAACTTCATCATCTTCAGAAGCAAAATCAGAAGCTAATTCACTACATACCGGCGATCTGTTATTTTCTTCTCTTGCTTCTTCTTCTTTTGTTTTAAGTTTTGTGTCCTAAAAAAGAAAAAAAAGTTTTTCGTAATTGAAGAGAAAGTTTGCACTACATAAACTTCTTATTAAACGTTACTTCTTTTATATCCATATTTACTTCTTCTGATTTTATGTTATTACTGATGTATAAAGGTATCATGGAAATAATTCTATTTTTGAAATATTCAAAACGCTCTTTTCTTCTTTTTCTTAATCTGTATGCTTCAAGTTTATCCTCCATTTAGGTACAAATAATTAATTTATATGCTTTGTTCTACTAATTTTATAAAATTTCATGCCTATTTGTTACAAATTTCTGATATCTAAATTTTAATTTTTATTATTTACGTGTTCTTTTCTTATTTTTATTTGAAATGTCAAATTTTATTTTAAAGAAATTAAATTCATATCTACCATGGCGCATTTGACGGTGAATATTAAAAATAAAATAATGTTTAACTCTATCGGAAGGTATTTGCATTAATTATTTCATTTCAAAAGATTTTACATGTTCCTATGCAGATGAAACAGAAACGAATAATTTTTCAAATAAACATGAGAAACGAAACATAATATATTTAAACAAATAAATTAACCACATTAGCTAGTTCACAAACCTTAAATAAATTATTATATTCTTTCAAACTACAAAGGCGACATTTTTTTTAAATGAAATTATATTATACTGAAATGAAATCATTTGAAACTTCAAAAAAATTTTCAAAATAATAGAAGCTCGTTAATAGCAACTTAAAAGCAGCTACACGGCCGGTACCAAATACCAAACGCAATAATTTTAATTTCAAATTTAATTTAATGGCATTGGTAGTAGCTTAATATAAGCAATATAAGTTAAAGCTCTTAAAATTTGGTACAAATTCTTAGTTGTTTCCCTTTGTTTTTGATATGAAGTGTAGATGTCGCTCGAATATTAAAATTTAAATTTATTTTTTTTTAAATTAATTGCATTAGTTTCGAATTTTAATAGTTTTTTGTTTGAAATTCTAAATTTATTTATATTTGAAAAATAAAAAAATATTAATGAAAAAGAACCAAAAAATATTGAAATTAAATTTTTTGCTATTTTTTTCCAGTAAATCATAAGGTCTTTATCAAAATTTTTTTAGTTTTCGGTGTTCATGACCTGTTATAGGATTAATATGCAGAGGAAATTTACAAATAACAGATATAACTTAGAATTTTAAAATGTAGTAGTGTAAATTTTTTTTTATGATTGTCAGTCCATTTATTTTTTAAAAAAAAATTGATAAATTTTATTTTTAAAACTTGTTTACTTCAAAACCATAAACCTTACAAACTAAAATGATAATGGGTTATAAAGTTTATTTAATGTAAGTATTTCCAATTCCCTATTTTAATTTTTCCAATTTCTTTGTACTAATTCCTCAAATATAAATACAAAATAACATAATTTAAAAGTTTTAAATCTTTAAGGCTACATAACGCCTTCGGGATTAAAGTTAGACCCCATTTCTATAGAACTTTTGTTTTAAAATTCTCTATAACTTTATATTCTATGTAAATATCGCAGAACACCCGGTATATTATATAATATTATAAAATATTATTGTTATATCAACATTTATTTTATTTTCTTTTAATTTAGTTCTCTTCTTAAATAAATTTACCTTAATTTTTAAAAAAAAATTTTATCAGTCAAAAACTATGCCACTACTAAAAAAGTGGAAACTTAATGGAAGGATTTGCTGCAACTAATATTTTATTTATAACTAAAGAAAACAGTAACAATTGGTACTACAATGTTTTTTAGCAGAACATTAAAGTCCTCAATAATAACTTAGTATAAGGTCATTGGTGGGAGCCTTAAAATTGAAGTTACTGCCTAAAATAAAATCGATTTTAAAAACCTCATTATAGTAAGCAATTTTGGTTAGTAAAGTATTAAGTCATTAATAACAACTTAGTGAGAGCTCATTAGTAAGTGCCATTGAATTTAATCTAAAAAATAAATATTTAAAAAATATTCTTTAATTTTTTAATTATCGTATGAGACTTAGTCTCAATTAGCAATTCAATTCTTAGTTAGCAATTCATTAAATTAGATAGTAGATACACTGATCCATTAACTAATATAAATCCAATTTTATTTAATAAAAGTAGGTTTTTTAAAATTATGGATTTTATCATTTTAAATGTTAAGATTATATCTGAAAAGTTGAACATACATTTTTGAATTAAATGAAATATACTGTACCTAAGTCCTACACATATAAAATACATATAGACTATATAGGTTTCGTTATTTTCAGAATTTACATTAGTTTTACCCTTACTAGAATCTGAAATTTGTGATTTCAATTTAAATTTAAATTCAACTAGCTAGCAACTACCTGTGTTGTCAAATAGAAAAAAAGAGCTTTAAACCCAATCAATTTAAACTATATATAACACAAGTCCTATATAAGATATATTTTCAATCTGGAATAAATTATGTGAACATTGCCTAGGTTCTATTTAGAATGTGTTTTTATTCAAAAACTCCTGGATATCGAAGGAAGAAATTAAAGACAAAAAAAAGGGCTGTAATCTGTCTGCTGAAATAAAAAAGAATAAATTAATTAAAAAAACTTTATAATTTTGGTTTTTTTACATTTATTTATTATCAAACAAAATAAATTTTTTTTTATCATTATTAATTTAAATTTAAAATAAACGAAAAGAAAAAAAAAAAAACTTTACATAAAAATTGTATTTAAAACTTAAAATTACAAAAAAAAAAAAATACAACTTTTAGTCAATTAAATGTAAAGTCAATTAATTGTAAAAAAAAATAAAACAGAATTTAAAAATAAAGAGTTAACAAAAATAAGAAATTTTTAAATTCTTTTTAAAACAGACATACAATTTATTGAATATGTATTAATTACTAAATATATATATAATACATATATATATATATATATATATGTATTGTATAAATTTCTTAATATATTTTTTAGTTTTTCTAAAATTTTTTTATAATCCATATTTTATTGATGTTATATTGATTAAATTTTTAAATATCAAATGATTGATTTTACATAATATAATAAAATTTAAATCCTATTTTATTCTGATAATTGGTTTTTTATTTTTTAATTTTTTTTTTTTAGTAAAGGATTTTTTTTTTCATCCTTTTTAATTTTCTGTTTTCTGTTTTTTTTTTTAGGATTTGTTTTGATTTTTTTTTTTCTAATTTTTCAATGTAAGAATTTAATAAATTTCTATAAATGCTCTCAAATTATTATTTAAATATTCCCATTAGATTTATTAATGTAAATTTTAATTTATTTATTTAATTTTTTTTTTTTTTTATATATTTTTTTTAATTAAAATTTGAAACAATTTTCTTAACCTACAAATAAAAATTACAAAAAAATAACTTATATATGAGAAAAACATAAAGGGATTATTCAAATATTGCAACAAGAAATCAAAGGTTTTATGTATTTTTTTCAGCTTAAAACTAAAATTTATTTTTTTAAAATTAAAATAAAAGAAGAAAATTAAAATTAAAACTAAAAATTGAAAAAAAAAATTGTTTTTAAAAAATTAAAAAAAAATGTAATTTCGAAACCATTTAATTAAAGGGGATTGATGTTTCATGTTTTACTATTGAAAATTATTTTATGTTCTGAGCGAATCGTTATGATTCGATCACTAATTACAAATAGGAGGTCAAAAGTCACTATTGAAATGAATTATTATTAAATTGATGAAAATAAATATTATAAAATTTAAAATTTCTAGTTTTTTTTTTCCTTTTTTTTTTTTCAAGTCAACAAATTTTTATTTTAAATATAAAAAAATTTCAGAGTCTCATCAGTATATCGCATTTAGTTTTAGACCGACCACTTAAATATTTAACAAACTCTCGACTTTTTATATTTTCCTTTAATTTAATTAATTTTTTTTTTAATTTAATTAATTTTTTTTTAATTTAATTAATTTTTTTTTTAAATATTTGGTATAGTAATTTCGGATTTTATTATAGTTTTTGTTTTTTTTTTTGTTTTTTTCACATATGAGATCAATCTAAATATAAATCTTTGATGATTTATTTTACATTACAAACACCTATACGTTTTCTAATAAATAAATAATAATTAAAGCAAAAAAAAAAATAAATAAAAATAAGTTAACCTGAATATTATAATTTTTTTTTTTTTTAGTTATTAAATTTTTAATTAAATGGTTTCCGTTAAAGTAAATTAAATATTATAAAAGTTCGATATTTTTGTAGATGGTGAGATGATTAGTAAAATTTATATATTGATAATTTCGAGTTGTGTAATGGTAGATTTTCCTGAACCTAAGAAGGATCATGAATTGAAATATTTGGGAAGAAATTTAAATATTCTGTGGAGCTGTAGCAGCTGTCGTTTATAATATACTATGGAGCTGTAATTGAATGTATTTTATATAAAGAAGCTGCTCCTTAAATATATTTGCCTTATAGAAGAAACTACGTGATAATTGAAGAACTAATAGGTTCTATTTGGGTCGTAGGTGCGTACTCTAATAAAATTTGAATTTAAAATTTTTTGAATTGAAAGCAAGCTATTTTAATAGGTAATTCAAGGTAATTGAAGAATTATTGAATTTAAAGTGTAGTTATGTAGTTTCAATTATACCATTTATGTTAGAAAATGTAAGTTCCCCTTACAGCCCAGTTTTATGCTTTGCTTCCAAAATTTAATTTTGTATTATAATTTAGCAGCGTTAATATCGAACATTTTACAAAAAAAAAAAAAAAAATTTTTAAAACTAAAAATAAAATTTTGAAAAAAAAAAAAAAACTAAGCCATCACCAAATTATTTATAATAAAAAAAAAAACCTAAAAACAAATAAATTTTAAGTAAAAATTGAGAGAAAAATTAATCTTATACTAAAAACAAAAAAGAATTTTTAAAAACAAACATTAGTATTATTATTTATTAATATAATTATAATTTTTTTTTTTTTTATTAATTTGTAAATAATTTTATTTTTTATTTTTATAATATAATATATTACAAATTAATATTTAATGTAATGAAGAGTTTAAATAATAAAAAGAATCAAAGTAACATGTTCAACGACAAGATTTTAAAAATTTTTTAAAATTAAATATAATAATTAAATTTTTTCCATTGTTCTTTATTTAATTAAAATCGAAACTATTATAATCTTGTATCTTGAAAGAACAATTCATTGAAACAAGTTCATTTATATTGTATTTTGAAAAATTAATTTAATATTCTTTAATAATATATATTTTATTTTAGAATAATTATTTTTTGAAAAAAAAAAAGTTGAAATTTTTAAATTAAAATAATATTTAATAAAAATTATATGCGGGCAGTATATAAACTCTATATTTAAGATATTTTTTTTAATTTATATTATATAAAATATGTAAATTTTCCCATTTTCCTGATTGATAATAAATTTGATTTTGAGATTTTAATAAGACAATTTAACAAAATATTATTATATATTAAATAATAAAAATATTATTGTTTATTATTGTTTAAAATATAGAATTTAATAAAAGTATTATTTAAGACAAAAGTTCGAATTAATTATTTTAATTAAAGAATAAATATTTCCAGAAATCAATAATATTGTCTGTCGTTAATTCTTGAAGACTTATAACAAAAAAATTTATAGTTAAAATAAGAAAAAGTTATAATAGAACGGTTTAAAATCCTAAAAAATTATTTAATTTTATATAAATTAAATTCAAATGAAATTTTTTATTCAAAAAATTGATTTATAAATAGATTAATTTGAAAGATTTTCAGTATTTAAATCTGAATTAATGAAGTTTGATATATTGCATACTTTACGGCGTTCACTTTAAAAAAAATTTTTAAATTGTCTTATACATTTTGTAATAGGAAAATTATTACATATTTCATTATAATTTCACATTTTCTTTTTATATTTTATTTGTTTTACATTTAATATATTTATTTTTAACATTTGTTTTACAATATTTATACATTTTATATATTTTAAAATAAAAAAAAAATTGTATATTCATATTTTTTCATTCGATAGTTGTTTTTTTTTCATTTATTTTCAAGACTTTTTTCAACATTATTAATTATATAACTGTATGTATATAACTTTTCTCTGAATAAAAAACAGTACTTTTATTTAATATATTTAGAATGATCGTTTTTAGAATATGAAAAATGAAATATTCCGCCGTTTATATTCCATTACTTCGCTATCAATTTTTAGGCCATATTACAATATACAAAAAAACTACAAACACTTTCTTACAATTCTAAATTAAAATTTTGTAAAAAAAAAAGCTATAAACTGAAAAATTGATTTATAAATAAACGAATTTATATTAAAAGCATTTAAATCTAAACTTTAGATATTGCCTATCTTGTTTCTTGCATACTTGAAGGCGTAATTTTAAAAGAATTAAAAACTGTCTCACTATTTTTACAAATTATAAAGAAAAATTTTAAAGTTATAAAATTATTTAAAAAAAAATTGTTGAAGATTTGAAACAAAAAAAAGAAAAGTGTTGCATAATATTTTTTTATTTTATTTATGTATTTATTTAACTTCTAATCTCAAATGAGCTTTTAATAGTTCGTACAAAATGCATACTTCAAGGCGTTAATTTTTTTTTAGAAAAGTTATAAACAGTTATACAATCAATATAGGTGATATATAAAAATAATATTCTTTTAATATTTTTAAGTCAAATTATATAATGTATTTTGTTATTATAAATTATGTATATATATATGTATTTATTGTGAAATATTTTCGTTATACTTTTCATATATATATTGCAATATATGTAATGTTTTTGTGTAAATATATAACTAGGTATTTTATTATGTATGATTATTATATATCAATATTTACTCAAAAAAAACTAATATTATCATGTATTTCTGTAAAAACTATTGAATTTAGTTTTTTTTTTTTTAATTTTTTGTATATTTTTGAAATTTTATGTGTTTAAGGTTCGAATTGGACCACACTTTTTTTTTTTTTTTTACTATTTTAACAAATTATATGTGTTTGTAACAATTCTCCAAACCACTCTTATTAGTAATTTTTCCTTTCTTAAAAGATATATGAATGGGAAGAAGGAACTATGTACAAAATGTTTTTTTTTAACTGGTTAAAAAATTTTTAAAGATTAATTAACAAAAAAAAAAAAATTATCTTATCAGTCCAATTTTAAGAGGAAAAACTCCGCTTCAGTTATCCCGCTCTTTTACAATTAACTTGTTTTTAATATATGAATTTTTATATTATATATTTGAATTATGTAAAAAATTTGAATTTGTTTTTTTTTTTTGAATAAATATTGAAAAAATGTTTTATATAAAAAATTTTTTAATTATTTTTTTTTTATATTTATATCAAAATTTAATTTGTCAATTCAAGAGTTTTGAATTTTTTTTTCTAATTTAATTTTGACATAAATTTACCCACCTAAATTAGAGAATTTGCCCAATTATCAGTTAAAAAATCATCAAAATCCATAAGAAATGTATTCTCAAAGGGACTCGTTGATGATTCATCAATTAAAGGTAATGTCGTCGACAATTTGACATCATTTTCAGTTACATTATCATCATCAATTATCATTTTTTCATCACCAGCGGATTTTATTAATGGTGGTATGTTGTCATTATTTACGGCGGAGGATTGATTATCAAAATGATTTTTAAAATAATTTTGTTGATTTGAAATTGATTCTATCATTGGATTATTTTGTGAAGAAGATGATGTTCTATTTACTGCTTTATATTTTCCCCCTGAATTGATTGTATTTAATCTGTTGTTCAGATTTTGTTGATTTAAATATGTTCCACCACCACCACTACCACCACGACTGCTACCATCATCTGATGTATAATTCTCATTTTGATTATAATCATTATTATTTTGTTGATTATAATTTCTGTTAATGTCAATCGACATTGGTGATAATAATGATGTTGTTGTTGTTGTTGTTTTATTTTTCATTTCTAATTGTTTTTGTAAATCAAAAGCAATTTCATTAAATGTTATTTTTGAAAATGAATTTTTATTAATATTACCATTACCATTACCAACATCATCAAAACCACTATCATTACTTAAATCATTTTCATTATTAGAAAAATTTGATATTGATGTTGTATTAAAGAATTCTGATGGTATTGGTGGTGATGGTAACATTGTTGGACCACCAATCATTGGATTTGCACCACAATTTCGTATTAATTGTGCTGTAACATTTTTACAATTGTATGGACGCTGATAATATGTACATGGTGACATTTGATTTGTATTAATACCAATTGATTCTTGGCTATTTTCATCATCTGTTATTAGTGGTGGTAAAGGTGATGTACCCTGTATTTTGTAGAAAAAAGGAATAAAAATAAGAAAAAATATATATTAGTACTTTTTGTTTTGTTAATGAAAATAAGAGAATAAAACAAAGTTTAGATAAATTAAAAATTATTTAATTTATCTTAACTTCATTTTAAACTTATTATTATTATATAAATTAATTTTAAGGTTCACTTTAATTGCAGCATTTTTATATAAAATATTTTTTTGAATATTATTTATTTAAAACTTAACTTTAGAAATAAAAAAAAATTAATTACATTAATTAAAATGTTAACACTTATTTTGTGATTTTTTTAATTGTTAACTTAAAATTATTTAAATGGATCAATTTTTCTTAAAACTAAAAATAATGTTCAATTCTCTTGTTCTTAATTTCTAAAAAACTTAATTATATATTTAAAATTATTCTTATAACTAAAATTTAGAATTAAAATTGTTGAAAAATTTGTTCTTAGAATTAAAAACTTAATTTTACTTTATTATTAAAAAAAAACCTACAAAAATAATCATCAATAATCTCAAGTAAAGAGCATAATTCATAATCTTTATTTATTTAATCCAAATATTAGATTTCAGTTCTTAAACTCTCAAAATGTCACGTGATGTTCAAAGTAATAATATATACTGACATTAGATTTTAGTATAATTTTAAAATTACAAATAATGGTAAGTTTTTATTATATATGATTGCACTTCAATTAATCAATTATAGTGATAATATATAAAGGAAATAATTTTAATCGACACCTGTACAGCCAATCCAACAAATTATCAAGGTAAATACCAAGGAAAATGCGAAAAATTACTAAAATATTATAAGACCAATTTAAAACATAATAAACAATGAATATATGATGTGTATATGTGTATATAATTTAATTAAATATTAAAAATGTTTTATTTTTCTAGGAAAAAAATTTTACAAATATTTTATGGAAGAGAGGTTTTTAAAAAAATAATAAACATAATTAAAGTGTTGACTTCTATTGAAATATTTAAATGGTTTTAAAAATAATTTTTGTAAATTTTTTTAAGTTTTTATTTTTAATACATCATAATTGTTTGAATTTTTCGTTTATAATAAGCTGGGTTTTTTTTTTTTTTAATTTGGATCAGTATCAAGCTTTGAAAAAAAAACTATGTGGGTCATTTAAATATAAAAGACTTAAGTTTGAAACGTTGCTTGCATACCTTAGTTTTAAAAATTCGAATATCAAATGTCAAATGTAAAGTGTCAAATGTGAAATCAGAATTTTATGTACAAGACGATTTGTAACAAAAAGGTTTAATTCATAATAAAATAAAACTATTATTTTATTTATATATATATATACATAATTAAATTTTTTTATTTATATCAAAAACAAAGTCTGTGTCATGTTTTGCAATTAAATGTTAGCTTTTTTATTCAAATCATAGACATTGACTCACATAAATATATGGGTTACATTCGCGATGTTGTTGTTGTTTTTACGTGTTATACAGTAAATCTTGATTTTGAACAGAATGAAAAAAAACACAGCTAATGTCACTTTAGCTACGACTTTAATCAAAAAGATTAATTTAATAAATTTAATTTATTTGAAAAATGTTATACTCAAATGCTATTAAAATAATAAAAATAATTTATAGGGGTACAAGGTAATGTATAATAAAAAAAAAAAACCTTCACTCAATATTCATTTTTCTAATTTAAAATTATAATTTCGTGTATTTAAATTTTTATATATGAAAATTATTAAAACTATGTACAATTGGGTGCAAAAGTATAAGATAATAAAAGAACTCTACAAATATATGTAATTTAAATGTCATTTGGATCAGCTGTGATCATAGAAATATAATAAAAGTTCAAACAAGTTTGTCAGAATTAATTTTAGAACAAGTTATTATTTTAATTTTTTATTTTTAAAAATTTATAAATATTAAGTGATCTAGTGTCGCGAAGCACCCTAAATTTGAACGAATTTTGAAGTCAGTTATTTATATTTATAAACAAATAATTGAGTTGCGACCGGTAATTTTGTGACCGAATAAACCGATTAATTTATATATGATTCTTTTTTCTAAATTTTTACCGTTATTTTGAAAACCTTATCAATACGAAATATACCACTAATATATCTGAAGTGTATCAAAAAAATGTTCTCCGTTTTAAACTCTACAAATAGGGGAAGTGCATAAACATTGGGCCGATTTTACCTTGGACCATTCGCGATATATCATGTTTTTAAAAATATTAGAGAATGAAGTTATTTTACAGTTAATTAAAAAAAATTTTAAAAGTTTGACAAATCCAATCCATATGAGAGATTTAAGTATCTATTTATCAATAAAACGAAGAAGATGTGCTTTTTTCAAGTGCGCTGTAAATTTTTTTCAAGAAGAGTTTATACTTTGAAGTTTTAAGTGGATAATTATAAATACAAATGAACAATCTGTGTTTCGGTCCAAGGTACACACACTTCCTCTATAATAATATAAAATATGGTTCAATAGGAATATGGTTCAATGTAAGTGAAATAATGCGTTCACTAGCTATCGTATTAAAGATTAAATAAAATTATTTTGACATAAGAGACGAATTAAATACCATTTACAAATTCTACATTTACATCACATGTACACATATATAATACTAGCTGTTCGCCCGTCACAGAATGACGGAATGTCAATTGAAAGAAAAACTTTTTCTAATAAGAATTATTTTTAATTTCATTATATACATGTACATGTATTGTATATCAATATTATTTTCATAAATAAAGTCGAAACTGTTACATTTTGTAATACGTAGATTATATTTCGATTCTAGTAATTGATACACAAAAGAAAATGATTTATATAACTTCTTGTTGTTTCTTAAAAATTTGAAGATGAATAATAAGTTATGTAGTCTACCTTTTGTATATTTTAAATTTGATAAAATTTCGGGGTCGTTAGTTCAAATCCTTTCTTGGTGAATTTTTTTTTTTAATTTCAATTAATTTTTTTTTTATTCAATTACGTACTTGTTTAAATTTAAAATTTTTAAATTTAAATTCGATAAAATTGTTTGTTAAAAGATTTGAAATTTTTTAATAGGTTTATTTTGTTTCAATAATAATCTATTTCTCCATCTATTAACTTTATGTAGACATATTTTTAAAATGTTGCTAAGCTCTCTATATTGTTTCAAAACCTTTGTTTAGATTCAAATCGAAATACTTGTATGTTACCAACATTCTACAATGTACCTACTCAACATGTTTAATTATGTGCCTATTTTTATGGACATAAAATTTAATTATGAATTGAGTTTTGCATTATCAAATGCAAATTAATTTTTGATTTTTTTTATTATACCTACCTAATTAAGTAAAAAAAATATATTTGCTTTGATTACTAAGGTGCAGTTCATTTGGCTTTATTTCAGGGATGAGATGAGGGAAGCTTTGAAATTGCTTTGAAACATTGCTTGCTTTATTTACTTTCCAAAGCAAAAAGCAAGCAACGCAACAAAGCATACATTTGGCCTTCGCCATTATTTCAGGTTTTAACTGAAACTAATGAAGACTTACTACAAAACTATTCATGTGAAGCATAGTCTTAGTTTTTAATACCAAAATGATTTACTATTTATTTAAAATTCCCAGAAAATCTTCTGTGATTTTTAAAACTGAAATCAATTTTTTCATAAACTAAAAAAAATTTTTTTTTTGTTTATTTTTTTTTATTAAAAACTAATAAAATATTTTTTGGCCTGCTTATGATAATTTATGATATTTTATTTTCTAAAATAAAACACATTCAACAAAATATTAATATTTTATTTTTTAATAATTGAACACATCCAACAAAACACATTTAATTGAATGCGTTTGTTACACCTCATTCTAGACTAGACAAATATATTAATAATAATTGTATATAAATATATTCAAAAAAAAAAAAAGAAAAATGAAGTGAGTTCTACTAATTTGCAGTGTACTGTACAAATGTTACATTATAAGAACATATGAATTTGACAATTTTAAAAACCATTAAATTTTGAATTACAAATTTTATTTCAATCAAACAACATCAATCTGAAGTGATGTACTGTCGTACTGATAACATATATGTCTGTATATGTGATATTCAAATTCACATTAAAAAAAAAAAAAAAAATTCTGTCATTTTCCTTTTTCTCCTTTTAATTGAACACAAAATAATAAAATATTATGCAAATATACACAAATATATATATATATATATATATATATAGCTATTTATTTCGAAAAAAAAATATTAAAAATAAAAAAAAATATATATATATTGACATATAAGTATGTACCTAATACCAATATAAATAGATCCTTGAACAATCATCCATTGATTGTTGGCATATTTTACGTATGTCTATTCTAAATATTGTACTTATATATGCAATATTATTAATGTCAAATTCTGTGACAGTTTTTTCAATTTTACTGTTATTTTTTTTTTCTTCAAGATATTAAAAATTTCCTTATAAGCTCTTGATTTTTGCTATTCATCAAATTTTTTTTTTTAATCTAGTGCCTAATTTTTACTTTGAATGAATCCTTAAGAAAATCTTTTTATTTATATGAGTTTTTAAAAATTACTTTCATACACACATACTTACAAAGTAAAGAAAAAAACAATTTACAAAATATAAATGTTGAGATTTGAGAACACTTGGAAAAAATTGTACATATAGATTTACATTGTAATTATACACACAAACATAAGTGGTTAAAAGAACAACAAATAAGGAAATAACATATTTTTCTTCCGCATAATGGTTGTACACATATATTATATGTATATACATACAATTTTGTTTTTTTTTTCAATTTTCTCATGTCCAATTTTTCGAATAAAAAAAGTTTTCTAGGTCAGGAATGATAAAAAAGAAAATCAAAATTTAATACAGTGGTATTTTTATGCCTTGTTAAAAGTAAGATGTTTAAATTTTTGTACAACTTGTTACATTGAAACAAATTATTAGTGTATAAATTAACATTAAAAACATTTATTAGAAAGGACATGAGTGTGTTACAATGTTTTGTGGTATTTAATTAAATATTAAATAAATCCTAGGGACTTATTATTCCCTAAAAAAGTCCCTAAAAAATGACACATAATTCCCTATTATATTTTTAAATATATTATTAAATTTGAACTGCATTTTGAAAAGGAATAAAGGTGAAATTTAAAAGGAAATAGAGTCCTTTTAAATTACTTTTATTCTGAAAAACATTTTGAAAGTCTGATAATACAAAAATGTATAAGTTAAATATTAGCTGTTAAATAACAAGTATTAATACATATTATATAAAAATATATATATATATATTTCGAAAAATATTAAAGATGCAAGATCAAAATTGACCTTTTTTCCAGGGTTAGTAAATTTATAAATTTGTTAATGCAATATTTTAAAAGCGAGTTTAAAGTGGCTTATAAATATGAATTTTAGAAAAAGGGACATTTCCTATTTTCAATGTGAACTTAAATTAAAATTTATTATTTTATGCTAATGGTTGTGTTTTTATAAATATTTAAAAATTATTATTATTATTATTATTATTATTATTATTATTATTATTATTATTATTATTATTATTATTATTATTATTATTATTATTATTATTATTATTATTATTATTATTATTATTATTATTATTATTATTATTATTATCATTTTATTATTATTATTATTATTATTATTAATATATTTGTCTAGAATGAGGTGTAACAAACGCATTCAATTAAATGTGTTTTGTTGGATGTGTTTAATTATAAAAAAATAAAATATTAATGTTTTGTTGAATGTGTTTTATTTTAGAAAATAAAATATCCAAAATTATCATAAGCAGGCCAAAAAATATTTTATTTATTTTTAATAAAAAAAAAAATTTTTGATGAAATAAAATTTATTTGTTTATGAATTAATTCATTTCAGCTTTAAAAATCACAGATGATTTTCTGGAAATTTTAAATAAATAGTAAAACATTTTGTAAATAAAAATTAAGAAGACTATACTTCACATAAACATTTGTGTAGTAAGTCTTAATTATTCGCTTTGATGCATTGCTTGTTTTGCTTAAGCAAATAAACCAAGCAATGTTTCAAAGTAATTTCAAAGTTTCCCTCATCTCTCTCACATCTCGCTTTTAACTCTCCCTCATCTATCCCCTTTCCCTGCATCTTTCCCTCATAATCCTTTGAATATTTTTCTGTTTAAAAAAAGTTAAAAAAGGAAGAAAATGGTGTTAAGTTTGGGCAAGTGGCTTCGGGTATACAATACCTGCGTTCAATGCACCATAGAAGCCAAACAAAATAAATTTTTTTTAAACTAAATTAGATATATTAAAAAAACTCCAAATAAAATTTATAATTTGCATTTGATAATGCAAAATTCAATTCAAAAATCAACATTTATTTAATACAATATTACGTACATATAAATAATAGATACATGATTTAGCAAGGTTGAGTAGCTACATTATAGTATGTGAGTAACAAACAAGTAATCATTATTGAAACAAAATAGGCCTATAAAAAAATTTAAAATCTTTTATTAATTTATTTACTTAAATTAATTGCTTAAAGTATGCACTTAAATAAATAAAAAATATTAATTGAAATTAAAAAAAAAATTATACCAAGAAGGGATTTGAACTAACAACCCCAAGATTTTATAAAATACGAAACATATAAAAAGTAGACTAACTAACTTATTCATCTTTAAGTTTTTAAGATACAACAAGAAATTATATAATTCATTTATTTACTATTATTATTGTATCTATTACTATAATCGAAGCATAATATGCGTTATATAAAATGTAACGCTTGCAATTTTTTTTAACATACTTTTACCATAATGTACATAATGAAATTAGAAATAGTTTTTAATTAGAAAAAGTTCTTCTTTCAATTGACCTTCCGTCATTCTGTGACGGGTCAACAGCTAGAATTTAAAATAATTAATTATGCTTCCTAAATATTTCGCCTCATTTTAAAATAACTTTGATTACTTTGAATTAAAGTCTTTAATGTAATAATAATAATTTTATTTTCTAAATTATATGGAAGGATATTGTCAATGAAACGAGTCCTTTAAAGGCAAAAAATATAATATTTTCCGGTACAGGACAAAAAAAAAAATCAATCGTTAATACTTTTTCTTTTTCTCTTTATTTTTTTTTTCTTTTTTTCAATTCTAAAACACGCAAAACTTGACGTCAATGAACTGGAGAAGGTTTTTTTTTTTTTTAAAAAAAACTAAATATTTCATTCAATTATTTTTATTTACCTTAATATATAATATATTAATATATAATTATACATATATATATTTTTATATGTGTATAAATTATTCAATATTTAGGTTAATAACAATAAAAGGAAAGAGAACAAAATAATATTATAATATTATAAAAGAAAGAGAGAGCGATTTGAAATAAGACAAAAATATTTAATTTCGAAAAAAATTTTATTTTCACCTAAAAATAAAGGAATACATAAAATAAAAGTATTTGAAAGTTGCACTTTTCCTTAAAAACGAAAAAAATGTGTTAAAGATTGAAAATTTTGATTATTTGATCCCCGATTGCTGACTATTAAAATATAAAATTTTTTTGTGAAATATATTGTTCTTAGTTCTAAAATATTTTAGTACAAACTTTTCTATATTAAAACATTTTTACATATTTACATATAAATTTACAAATTTTTACACTTGACGTTGTAAAATAAAACAAAAGTTTTTAGAAGTCGTGGTTTGAACATGCTATTTTTGAAATACTACTTTTCTTTTTAAAGTTTAAATTTTTATTTATTTAATTCCATTTTGTATTTTTTTATTTTAAGGAGAGTTTCTCGATTTCTCGAGAGTTTTATGGTTTTATATACGCACATAATGCTATTGTACATGTATGTGTGTGTTTTACTCATAAGCAAATTCTACAGCTGAGAAATTACATCCTGTGTAAAAATAAGAATTTTCTGAATTAATTTATTCAAAATTTTTTAAGTTGGGTGGGTTGAGTTGAGTATGTTAAAATATCAACATTTTCTATATTGGTTTTACAAAAGTTGTAATATATAAGAGATTTACATTTTATTTTCCCTATATATTGGTTTATATTTTGTAAATTATGATAAGTTAGAAATTTAGAGCCAATATTACAAGATTTAAAAAAAATAAGAGTATACAATTAGATCTTTTAAAAAATTGTTTTATGTAATATTGGAGGGAAATAGTTCACTTTTTTTATCCATGGATCTTGATAAAATCGTTTTTCAAAATAAATATGATTTTAAATTACAATTTAAAATTATCAAAATCTTCGTTTTACAAGCAAAACAAAAAATCTTTGATTTTACGAAATTTGATGAAAATATTTATAAAAATTTATTTGACTCAAGCCTTTATATACTTTCATTATAAGCTTTTCATTTAATCCTGTTATTAAGATCATAACAAGATGATACCCATAAGTGATAACAATAAATGAAACTGCTTCATTATTGAATTTCACTTTCATTTTCATTTAAAAAATAAAAGCTTTTAATCTTAACAATTTCATCATTGCTGGATTTTTATACACATAGAATATTCTTTTTTATTCCTTCAATGTTTTTCCGAGTTTTATTAGTTTTTCATTGATTTTCTTATAGAAAAAAAGTTTTTATTCTCTACCTACACAACAAAAAAAAAACCAATACATTCTTAAATTTGCAAAAAAAAAATTTTGCAATGGTAGATTGATATATACAGGAACAGGATTTGAGATCCTAAGAAATTTTAATATGTACTTATTTTATTGGAAAAATATAAAAAAATTTTTTTATCTCAAGAGAATTTAGTATTAAGATACAATGAAGGAGAGAATAACAAAGTAACAAATACAATTTACAATTACAACACACACACAATTCAAATTTGAGAAAAAAAAAATGAGAATAATAAATTAAGAGAGCATTCAACTCTCAACACAAATGTATTAGATAGACCTACAACTTATATAATTATATAGAAATAGAACTAAATAAAATTTTTTATGATTTTAATATTGTTATGCTTTTTCCCTCTTTCTTGGAAAAATTAGCAAAAGAAAATAATAAAATTAAAAAGCCTAGGAGAATATACATTTATTTTTTTGAATCTTTATTTATTTAACCAGGGACGTCAACTTATAAAATTTGAAACAATAATAAGAGTCACTTATCTGTACAAACAAAATGTACTCATACAGAATATTAATGAAAAATTTGAATGAATGCAATTAAATTAAAAGTTTATTCTATATTCTTCAGGTATAATTAAGTAAAATAGGTATCAAAGATGTTCTTCTATTAAAACTTAGAATTTAGGTAATTTTGTAAAATGTCAAAAATACGACAATGATCAAAAGTCACATATTCATAAACGTCAATCTGAAATTCGAACATTCTTTGATTGTCAAAATGTTGCAAAGATTAACGGAATTCCGTAATTATTTCATTCTTACGTCATCAGCAATTATTTATTGTTAATGAAATGCAAAAGTCAGTAATAGATGATCGTCAAATTAATGACATTTTAGAAAAGGACTAAAATCAGTATAATTGAAATAAAATTAAAATAGAAGCGTACATATAACCCGGAAAAAATAATTTATAGGTAATGTGCAAAAGAGTTGAAGCTTGCAGGAACCGATTAAAGCTATAATTTTTCAACTCAAATTTATGAGATACAATGACTACTCGACATATTTCTTTATATTAAATTTTTGCCACAAAACATTTCACAAATTTTCGAAAAAACCCAAACGCAAATTTCTTGTATGTACCTATAAACATTGTTTGGAGGAGCTCAAGTACATCAAATCCAACAGAGTATCACATTAAATTTTTCTAATACTAATTTACCTTTTAGTCAGCACACTTTAAGGTTCAGTATACAGTTTAAATCTAAAATAAAATTATCTAAAATTTTCCTAAAAAAACCATTTTCAGATTTTCAAAACAATTTATTTAGACTTTAAAAGCTCCCAAGAAAAATGGCATTACACATATTTAATACAATAAAATTTTCATATCTCTGATTATTATATCCTATAAAAATATTTAACATCTCTATACAAGTAAGTACATATTTAATATTAAACTAAAGAAAATGAAAGTGTTTCCTAAATTAATGTTTCTAAAGAGAATACACTTTATGTTGCCTATGTTGAAGCCTGGAGGTGCTATATAACAAGGGAAAAACATTGACTATAAGGTGTTCTATTTCTCCTTTAAAAAAAAAGCAAACACAACATATCCATTTAAACTTATAGTAATAAAACAAAATATAGACATCATACTTTTATATTTGATTATATGTTTCTATTTTAAATCACATACACACTCACTCACAAACACATGTATACAAGTTTTTTTTTCACTTATTAAGAAAAAAATTTAAAACATAAATTTTCACCTTTTAAATAAAAGCTATAATGAAAGTGAAAGTTTAAATATAAAAATTGCATTAAAAAAAATATAAAAGGTATGTAAAATATTTCAATATATTTCTAGTATACATATACAAATACAATCTATATACAATACTAAGTAAATATATAAAGTATATTGTAAAGGTACGTAATTGTAGTTAATGACATCAAGGAACTTAAATGTAATAAAATATTTATTTTGTTTCCATGTTTCCTGTTAAAAAAAAAACTGTGGGGAACTAAATAAAAAAAAAAACTATTAATTGTAATATCAAGGATGAGATAATTTTGTTTTTATTGTATTTTTTTATTGTTTCGTTTTTTTTTTTAATTACATATTTATGTAATTTGTTAGAACTGAAGAATTTGTTTTTTTTTTTTTTTTTTTTTGACATGAGAAATTTGTTCATTTTCTCAGTTCCGTTTGATAATCGAATTAAAATTTAACTATTAAAGAAAACCTAATTTCATTTGTAGCTATGAAATATGTATGAGACATTATGAATTGAAAGGGGACTAAATAATAAACAATTTGGGATCATTTAAAACAGCAGATTAAAAATACCATTAATTAATTATTCTATTTTCATTATATTTTGATTTGCTTTAAAATTGATTGGAAAATATACAATTTATATTGAAAAAAATTAGAAATAGAAGTTATATAATTAAAGTTTTAAAGTTGTTAATGAGTATTAAATTATTAATTGTTCTACTTCAAAACTGACAAAGCTGGTCTAAATTCGGAAATAATAGTCCTTATCGCATGGTAGAATTTTTTAAACTTGATTCTGAATAAACATACATAAGATATTAACTTTGTTATATTTTATACTCGTAATTCGTTAAACATATTTTATTTTTCAACTTTTGTTCTATGGTTTATTGAAATTGATAGAATAAACTTTGAACCTTCCTCTATAAGGTGGCACTAATATATCAATTGATTGTCATCTTTTAGTACCTTAAAATTTTAAAAGTAGTTAAAACGAACAAAAATTTAATTTCTTTTAATATTAATATCTATATGTATATCTAATCGAACTAATATCGTATTCATGTTATATTTTTGGGAGTATATAAGTTGTAATGTGACATATTTGATTTTTTTTTTGCGTATCTGTGAGTTGTAAGTATAAACTTAAATTATCAGTTTAATTTAACTGAGCGTTTTTTTTTTTTGAAATGAAAATTTATATATTACGCTACCTTATTATCTATATTTTTTTTTATTCCTTTTGCAATCCTTTAAGGAGTATAGGGCATTCACTAAGTTTATTTTAAACTAGGCTTCAGTTTCTTTAATCATAATATTCACTAAGCCGTTGATTACTCGGTTGTGGCAATTGTATAAGGTTATGAAATATAAATGCACAAATGTTAACTTTGTGCGCCATCTATAATCTAACACAAAAACTATTTATATATTTTTATTAAATCTTATTTTATATTACGATATAATTAAACAATTTTACGATATTTTTTTTTTATTAGATATGATCTGACCGGGGTTTGAACCCGAGACCTTCCACATGAAAGGCGACGTCTTTACCACTACGCCACTGGTCAGATCATTATCTATATTAGCCCCCTTCTTTTTTCCTTCAATCAACTTTAAATGCTAATGTTTAAAAGTGTCGTTTTATTCTATATTAAATATCGATTAACATCTATTTTACCTTATTCAACAAATGTCATTAACTAAATTTAGAAGTAGTAATAATTACTTACAATCAATTTTTCTCGTTTAAGTTACAAAATGCTGTCACTTAAAATAAAAATGTCTTCACTTAGAGAAAATTTGTGCTTAGCTGAAAAAAATGTCTTAAGCTGAATTAAAGATGGATGTATGTCTTTTATTATCTTGATTAAATATATGGCTTTCTATATTCTTTATTATTGATAAAGATATATCGATTATTGTTTTTCATTATGTAAATTGAAGCTAATGAAAACCTGTAGCTGCATGAAGTCAAAAAGCAGTTAAAAGCAGCTATCTGAACCTAAAACCCCTGAATTAGAAGTAATTCGTATCCCCTATTTAATCCACATAAATTTAATGTCAATATATAAAAAAAAAAAGGAAATGTTTGTTTGTTTGTTTGTATATGGCTGAAAAGTGTTTAACATATTGCGGCACAATTTATCATGTGTAAAAGTCATTTAAACCATGCGTATAATAAATGATTAATTAAAACACATTAAGAGACGCAGTAACGCGCACTGTGTATAAGCTAGTATACATAATTTGAATGAAGTGAAGTAATGATTTTTCTAAAAAAGTACAGATTTTCCGTCGAGCAATGCTAACTTTTATTACATCAATAATTCTTGAATAAAATTTCCTAGATAAATTGAAACAGATTTAATGTGAACTTAATGCAGAATTTTATTACATTTCGTTTTTCTTTTAAGTTTATTTTATGAGATTTACTTTAATTTTATGATTTTAAATCATATCTAAATAGAAATTAAAAGATTTAAAATGCGGACTTAAAAAAAAAAAGTAAAATGATATGATAATAAAAATTATTTAGAAAATTCATAAAAAATCAAAAACAAAGATACTCTTTATTTTCTTATTCTATATTATTCTATATCTTACATTTATTACATTTAACTATAATTTTTAAGATTTTTCCTTAAAATGATACTTAAAACAACAAAATAAGGACTTGTATGTTTTCGGATAATAAAATTCAGTTTTATTGACTTGGAAAATTTTTAGTGTAGTTTTTTTTTTACAAAACGTTTTAGAACGCATTTTGTTTTTTTTTTTACTTTATTTTGATTTTATATTAAAACGAGATGGACTGGACCTCATCAAAAAAAAAAGAATGGTCGTTTATAAGATTTCCATGTTTATGTAATAAATTCCTTTCTTTTTTGTTTTGTGAGAGTCAATTCTAAAATCTGATAAAAAGTTTATTTGTGTTTTATGCAATTTTTATTTTATTACTAATTCCATTTTATTTTTGAAATTATTCAGAATTTAGATATTGTTTAAAATTTTAAAGAGTATTTTGATTCAAGAAATTTAAATTTATTGGATAAACGCATTTCTACTCAATTTAAGATATAAAATATGTTATTTCATAATTTAAAAATTGTTTTAATGCTTTTTCTGGGGATGAATTATTACCCTTAGGTTTCGATTAAAAGCCAAGTATAAGGGTCCTGTGTCCGCTAAAGGAAATAGAAATAACATAGAAATAGGAAATCTAATAATATTTTAAAGCTATCATTACTAGACCCTAATTAATGCTAGCTGGAACTTAAAAAAATTATTATATTAAACAAGTTGAAGCCAAATAAATTTACAACCTTTTATAGGCGATCTTGTAAATTTTTTAAAATATATAATCTGAGCGACCGGTCGAGATAGTAGTTAGAGGACGCCGGTAGTTCAATCAAGGTAAAACCAATTAACAATATTTTAAAGTTAAACCAACCTTTTTCACTTACTAAAGGTAGTTATTTAAAACCTAAATTAAGCTTGTAGTACCATCGGAACCTTATCCATAAATCCCATTTTTCAACATTTCAAATATATTTTAGCATATTAGAAGAACTTTGAAATAGGATTAAAAATATTAAGTCAAAATTAATATAATTTAGTCCTTTAAATTAGATTCTCTATCCAAATTCAATTTATAAATATAGTTTAAATTTCTTTCAAATAGATATTATTAACTTTTGTTAAACTTAATTAAATTTTAAATCGATTTTTATTCTTAAAGTTAATTTTAGATTTTTAATATAAAGTCATAAACACACACATGTTAGTAGAATTTTTTAAGAATATAAATTTAATAACATTTTCATTATCGCCTTTTTCTATAGTGAATTGATATCAATATGATATTTTAGTCCTATACATGCTATTGATGGAAAAAACTAAATTTTGTTTTTAGTTTTCCTTGATAGGATAAGAACAGGACATTCTAAAAAACAAACAAATAATACAAAACAAATACAAAGGTAATAATTAAAATTCTATATGCGTGTATCAAGGTCGATGATTAAAATACAAAAAAAAAATTATAACAAAAGTAAGGTTTCCTTGATTTTAATTTAATTTTTTTATTTTCTCTCTATAAAAAAATTAGGAATAGACTTTGTCAACTCTGGGATGCCCGCATGAACGTAATTATTATATATCATCCGGTCAAATAGTTTTATTAAAATTTGAAATGCACCAATTATTAGACTTCGAGTTAGTATAAAAGAAAATTAAAGTTGAATGCTAGCTATTTAAACCTCTAGCACTAGACTAATTATATTATTTTTAATCTTTCCTACTTTTCTACTTTTGACGAAATTTCAGATAGTCAGCTTCATTAGATATTAAGTTATGTTTAATATTAAAAAGGAAGTTGTTTGGCAACTCCTTTAAACCGATGAGAAAACTTGTTGGACTTCAATAGCAGAACTGACTGGATTTAAATAAAAGGCTTCAGAGCTGTAGCTCCTTTAGTTTTTGAATAATCGTGGGGACAGACGAACGGGCCGACCCACACACAGCTAAATCGATTTACTTTTCGATTATAATTCGATTCATAACTTTGAGTTTATATCTATCTCTCATCCTTTACATCGTCACAAACGTTATGGCAAATTTAGTATACCCCCTTTGACCCACGTCCTGATGTGGGTATAAAAATTAGAATCAAAACAAAAATACAGAAACTAAATTTAAATTCTTTTGTGATTGTTTTAGTCACCTACAGTCAACATATTTTCACTTAATTTATTTAGACATGAGGAAAAATGAAATTACAATGAAAGAGGAAAATGAAAAAGAAAAATAAATGAAAATTTTTTCAATCAATTTAGTTATTCGTAGCACAATCTTATAAATAATTCTAGGCATTTTTATTTTTGTTTTTTTATCTTTCAAAGTATATTAACTTCGAAATTTCGTTGAAAATCTGTCAGACCTAAGACTATCAAATATATATATATATATAACATGTACATACAATTTACAGTAAATATTTTTTAAAACTAACTGTAAATGTACATGATCCTACTACTAAATACTGACTGCAATTTAAAATAATCATATAAATACTCTAATGGGAATAATTAACATGTCCCAAGAGAAGGTATGATTAACTCCTACATTTCTATTGTATAGTGGTACAGAAGTTCAAAAAAACTCTTGGACACATTATACATATCGTAATTTTTATTTGTGACAATTATAAAACGCCTTGGAACTTAATGAAAAATTGGTACATAAAAGAGTGTTTAACTTACATTAAAATGTTCGTGATCTATTAGTCTGTACGACCCTTTCCAGTCTATTACAAAGTAATCTTAACTAATCTTAAAAATACCTAATATATGTTCCAAATTGCAATATTTAGAATTATAAGTATCCATTGTAGAAATTATACTGTAATTTATTATTTTTCTTCTCATTAAAGTTCTTCAAAACTTTTGATTATAATTTTGGATACAAAAAATATTAAATAACACGATTTTTATTCTTGGGTCTGATCTGGATCTGATGGTAGTTTTGAACATAAAATTACTGATGGTCAGAAATGGAAAAACAAGTTCATGCATAGTTAAAATTTTAAAATTTAATGATCGTTATAAGAATTGCCATTTTTTGAAATATTAGAAAATATTTTTTCTGCAAGAGTTTGAAACTCGTAATGCAGTTTACCTCTACACTATTTCCAAGTGTAATTCCGAAAGTATCAATTTGAACTGAGATAAGTCAATTTTTATTCAAAAAGCATCAATTTTAATTCAGATTAGTCTAATTATAATTCAGAAAGAATCAATCGTATTTAAAAAACGATAACATTTATTTAATCAACGGATTTACGAGTATGTAATGCACGCTATGGTCATTTTAGATTTTAATTGCCGCTTTCTGAATTAAAATTCATACTTTCTGAATTAAAATTGAAGCTTTTTGAGTTGAAATTGACTAAATTGAATTATAATTGACGAATATGAGTTAAAATTGATACTTGCTGAATTAATCATAGAAAGGGTGTAGTTTTGAACCAGGTATAGTTTTTAGGGTTAAAGAATACTAACTTTTGAAACATAAGTTGGACTAATAAATAATAAAAAATTTTAGAACCTCTTGGTAACTCTAAATATTTTAAATACTCTAAAATCTAATTAGTATAATTTCCTAAATCAAATATCAGTAACGAATAAAGTACAGATCTTATTAACTTGGCTTAGCCAGAAATGAAAGTGCAGATATGAACTTGTGTTTTCACATTAAAAACATGTGTCAGAGACCAAAAGAAAACTGAGATAAAAAGAGTACTTAAAAATTATTTAATAGAACTTTTGGGATAATAATCCAGGCCATTCGTAAAATTAGATATATTAATAATTACTGATCAGTAATGAAGTATGAAACTAATTGGGTAAATGAATGTCCAGATCTGAGCTTGTTTTCAAATACTAAGAGCATGTGTCACAGGTCAAAAGAACACTAGGAGAATAAACTACGGTGAAAAAAATCCTTGGACAGATTTTTAAATGTACAATTAGACAAAAGTTCAAACTAAAACACAGAAATTCTCAGCCAATTTTCTTGAAAAAAAACCCCAAAAGCGTAATAACTTAAGATAGTTCAAAAAATAATTGATGATAAACTTTTTTTTTTACTCAAAATCACAAAACAAAATTAATGAGACCATAATATTATAGTATCTATATGTTATATAGTAATCAAAAAATAACTGTTATATTAAACATTAGTTTATTATTATTAAATCAATTTATTATTTTTTTTGTCATCTTTTTGTTTTTTTTGAAGAAGGAGGCCTTTAACATGACAGATGATTTACAATAATTTATAATATCATCAAAAATTCAGATATAATAAAAAAAAAAAAGATTTAATTTACTATAAAATAAAAATCTTGAAAATAACTTCAAAATTCCAAAAAAATAATAAATTAATTTTTAAAACAAAATTGAAAAATAAAAAAATAAATTGTAAACCTTATTTTAAGATTTTGAATCAAGATTCAGTTTGCGAAAACAATTACTTAATAATTTACTACTACATGTATACGGATATACAAAAAAAACAACAACAAAATAAATAAAAAAATTTATTTAAGCTTTAAAAAAACAAAAAAAAAAAGAGAAAAAAGAAAAAGTAAATAATGTCAAGTTAATCAAAGTTTCTCAATTGGAAAATATTTTTCCCTCCCAATTAAAAAAATCTTATATAATTATATATACTTAGTTAACATTTAAATATATATATACAATACACAATAGATATATTTTAATTATATATTTATTTACATAAAATACAATAATAAGGATATTTAATCCTATTTAATTTCCTGATTTGTGTATAGGTCTGTATAAATTTCTGATTTTATATATAGATCTTATAGATATTTTGTTTTTATTACAGGTTGATGCTAATTTATTTGTTAAATAATAATAACGATGAGAAAATTTATTATTTGATAATATCACGAATTCAGTCATTCATTATTGTATGCATGTATTTTGTTAAATTGTAAAAGAGTGAGTGATGATAATCAAAACTGTTTTTAATTAATTTTTTTTTTATTAAAGGTTTATGAAATGTTGACGTCATTAATGTTATGTTTAGATTTATATATGTATTAATAATTTTTAATTGATTTTATGAAATACGTCATAAATTATGAAAGTTTTTCAAATATTTATTTTATAGAAACTGTTACATTAATAGGGGTAGTGACAAAAGTCCCAAAGTCATAAGTTTTCGGGGAACTTTTGACTTCATAAACTGTCATTTTTAAAATATAAGATTAAATATTTAAAGAGAGTTTTTCAGTATTAAAATAATTAATTACATATTTCCAAAAATTTATAAAAATATAACTATTATTGAAAGCATTGAAAACAGGGAATTTGTCCTTTTTTTAGAACTTATATTTTGTAACCAAATTAAAAATAGCTTCAACATGAATTCATAAAAACTCTGGATAAAGGTACAAACAAATTTTGTATCCAACTTTAATATGCTTCGTAATATAGAATCTCCTATGTAGATACAAATTATATAATTGCTTATTGTTTCTAAATAATATTTAAAGCTTAATCACATGTTTCAAAATATAATAGGGGGTCATGTCGCATATATCTCATATGGGGTCTTTTGGCTCACTCATCAGGATCATAATTAATGCGAATTTTTGGCTTATTTTTTTATAAATAAATATTTGACTTATTTTGATTAATTTATTCATAAGGAAACCAGTTCTTATAAAGCAAATTATTAACCATTGATAACTTATATAGAAACATACATACATTACACTTTAATAACAATATAATATGCAAAAATACATGAATTACATAAAAGTCTTTGAAAAAGTCTCTACAGATCTACTAAAGTGTTTTGTCGTTGTAGACAAAAAAATTTCTCTACTTGAAAGTTTTCACGGTAGAGAAATCTCTAACAAAAAATCTTTCGTAGAGTCGATGTAGAGCTCATACACATATAGATCGCTCTACCTAGATTGTCTCAACAATTTTTGTCTCAACTCTACCTAATTTAGTCTCTCGTGTGCACTTGGCTTAATCAATATTTTGACAATATTTTTAAAAATCTCAAACCCAACTAATATTATTAACAACTTGTTTTTCTCTGTGAGTAAATATAGGGCCAAATGTTTTTTGTGAAAGTTTTTTGGGTGATTGGGTAATTAGTAGTTTTTCTCTCTAATTAATATGTTCTCAAGTTTAATTTAAAAATTTTAAATTCAGGCCTAATTGAGTTGTACTGTTATATTAAATGGATTGATTGAACTCCGGTCTGTCATCGACTATTGTCAAAATCTATGACTCTTTTCTGTATCTACAATCAGTTTATTCTCTTTCATTCTAAATACCTTCTAAATCGTTTCTAATATACAATAAATGATGAACAAAAAACCAAAAAGTATTTGTATTGTTGATTACTTTGATAAATGAAATAAATGTTTCGAATAAACTGTTAGCTTGGTATTTTTCTCATGAGGAAACTCTATCTCTTTTTTGCACTTAAAAAGAAAAGTGACACTGGTATTTTATCACATAATAACAATGTGTGATTTTGTTTTTGTTTTTATTTTTTTTATTTTCCACGTGTATATCGGAAAATCTTTATTTGACAGAAACTCTTAAGTTAAATTCAATACTATTTATTCTTTTTTTTTTATTATTTTATATATGTATTTACTTTTTGTAAATACATTGTATTTATATTATTAAATAAATATATCTACTACTTATTTGTATATATATATATATTATATTTTTTAATCTAAATAATCGAGTATTATCCTTAGATTTTTCAAGTTGTTTCTCTCAAAACTAAGTTGATATATAAATAATTTATTCTATAGTAGAAATCTATAAGATACATTAAGAAGAAAAAGAGATTTAAAAAATAAAAAAAATTTAAACTGGTTTTTTTTTTTACAATTATTCTTTAACTTCTATTTTCCTGTTCCTTGTTTTATTTTGTGTTGACAATTCAGGATATAATGGTATAGGTGAAAAAAAAGGATACCAATTTTCTATCATATTATGATCTTTTTTGTTTACTGATTGTTGTCTTTTTTTTCTTTAAAATGAAGTCAAATAATAATATATATATATATATATAAATACAATTTATATACAAAATAAATTTCTGAAGTGTAATGTTTTAAGAAAAAGTTTATTTTTACTTTTGTGTCCTTTTTTTGGGCTGCACAAAATAACTTCCAAAGAAATAACTCTCAATGTATGAAATTGCCAAATAATAAAGCATGATAAAATTAGTCCTGAAAATAGTCAAAGATTCCAGAATCGCTTTAATAATGACTAAATTCAATTAAAGCTTTGAATAATTACAACATTTGATGAGGGGTTTTAGAATGTGGTATCCAAAGACCAATCATTTTCCTTTTTCAGAGAATGTGTCATGAGATTCCGAATTGGAACGGAATTTAGAGTTAGTTATAGCTATGATACTCCTAATACTCCCATTTCTAGAAAATTAATATATTTGTAATACATACTATATTCTTAATTTGGATGAATTTTTTTAGATTTCAATATCAGGGTTTCGTAAAATTTTATGGCGGGACTTTTGACATACTCATACGAAAATCTCAATTATTTTGTATTCAATTCTAAACTTTTTAATTATTTTCACTTCTTAATGAAATAATTCGCACCCTTCAATGATAAAAATTAAATAACTCCCAATCATTCGGTAAATCGGTAAGTCTCACAATATTAAATAAATTTTAACTTCAGGAATTAATTTCAATGAAAAATAACTGCTAACTTCTATGAAAAAAAGAAATAGTCATAATATGGTGAATTTCAAATTGGAGATATTTCTTTGAGATTTTTTTTGTACCGCCAATTTTTTTTTATTGTACAAAATTAGATAAAAACAGAGTTTTCGTTTACTTTTTTTATATTACTTTGTTCTACTTTTCCAACTTATATTTTTATAGGTTAATAAGAATTTTAAAATTTTTTTGCAATTTGATAGATAAATAATAAATTTAAAAAAATTTAATAAAAAAAATTTAGTATATTTTTTTACTTCCAAAGAATAAAATCTACGACCTACAAATTTAATGAAATTATTAGAATTTAAGCTGGATTTTTAATTTATTTTAAGGTTATTCCTAAGTTAGAAATAGACAAAGGTTTGTATATTGTATTCACAAAAACCGGTTTTACGTCACTATTTCGTCAAAATTACGTCATTACATGATGTTATGACGATTCATGTACGCTACCTGAATAATTTTTTATTTGTTTTTATACTTCGCAGATTATAATCTCATTTTTTTATACAATTGATAAGAATAATCGGAGTTTTAAACAAGGATTTGTTCAAACAAAATAATACTACACACCTACTTGAGAATCCAGGAGTTTTCTAGGAAGATATACCCCTGAATGTGAATATCTAATTTGGTATGGATTTTGTATACAATGTAAAAAATTGCCATAAAAAAACCAAAATTAATTTAAAGTTTATACAAATCCTTGACTCAATGACCTCTTTATGGTTTTAATAGAACATTGTTTTACTTTTCCATAATAAATTTCATTAAATAAAATTTTCACCAATAACAAAGATGCTTTTAAATAAAGAATATCCGTATACATATAAATATCAACTTGAAGAAAGGATTTAATTAATTAAAATACAAAATAGAAAGAGAAAGAAAATAATATTGAATTACTTTTATAGTAGTAAACTAAAATCAACCCAAAAACAACATATTAAAGTGAGTGTTATCGTGTGAAAAGGAAGAAAGTAATGGTCTCTTTGTTTCTCACTCTTATTAACTTTTAATAAAATGCCTTTTTTTCAGAAGACAAGTTTTCTTTCAGAGGATTTTTAATAATGGAAATGTTTCTTAAATAGATAGAAGAAGATAAAAATATATATATTACATAGTTATATAATATATAACAGGATATAAAAAGTGTAAATATATATTATATTGTATCTATAACAGGATAAAAGAAAATATTGAAAACCGACCCTCTTACGGGAATTCTTTATAATTTTTCATCAATTTTTTTTTTTATCTAAATTAAATCATTTTGGCTTGATAGAAGCTTTTATGATTGAATTATTTATAATTTAATGATAAATTATGAAATTAAATTCACAAAAGTGCAAAAAAAAAAAAAAATTAGGAGAACTTGTAAAAAATATCCATTTAATGGGACGACATCATACATAGATACTTTTGAATTTATCAAAAAAAAATATATCTTTAGATAACTTTAATATAGAAGCTAGATAGAAACGTTCTTAGCAAATTCTCTGTTTAAAATTTTTTTTTATTAATTTTATCAACTAAGTTTAACTAAAATTGCCATTTCCATCAATTAAGTGTCTATCTACGCTAAAAATAGTGTCTAAAATTTTAATATACATGGCTGTTTAAAACTGAAATCACCATTTTATATTTCACTTTACTAAATGTTTAAATTCAAAAGAAATGTCTTCTAGCAATCGATCGGAAATCTTTAAGGGGCTTGGCGGTTATTTAAAAAATGGGACAATCTTTGAGTTTTAAATTGTACTTAAAGTAAATTCAAAAGACAAAATTAAAATAATTATGTTGTTTAGAAAGCCAACTTCTCATTCCAGGTGCCCCGATTTGAATTTTAATTTTTCAAAAATTTATCTGGCTAGAATTGATTTACTTTCCATTCGTTATTGGGTTCAAAAAATTCGCAAGAGAATTAACATTTCTTATTTTTTTTTTTATTTCCTTTTCCACTCCTTTAAGAAGTATTGGGCATTTAGCAAGTCTATATAGACTAGGCTTTGGTTTCCTCAATCGATATATTCACTAAGCCGTTTATTACTCGTCTGTAGCTATTATAAATACACAAGTGTTATTTTTATACGCCATCTATTATTTTATATATATATATATATATATATATATTTTTATTAAATCATATTTTATATTACGATATAATAATAAAATTTTACAATATTTTTTTTAATTAGATATGATCTGAGCGGGGTTTGAACCCGGGCCTTCTATATGAAAGGTCGACATCTTAACTACTGGCCGCCATAGGTCAAAAATACGCCATTTTGATACTGGTATAATAAAATCAAATTAAAATATAATAAACGGTTAGAATTTCAGATATTATACATGTGATAAGGCATAATACTGCCTCGTACAGTAACTTTGTATGGAAATCATTAATACCAATTCTAATAAGAAAATTGTGAGGAACGTTTCATCATTGGTGTGAAACATTTACTTCTCAAAATATGTTCCTCTAATATGTTATGTTATTATTTGACTCTCACCAGAATATCGCCACAATATCAATTTACTAAAAGTGTAATTCTATACACTGTTCATATATTAAATGTAAAGAAATTTTTTTTAGATATCTATTTTTTTTTTGATTAATTGATTAGTTTGTAGTTTCATACAATTAAAATGGTAAGGTCAAAAATGTTGGCCATTTACGTTTTAATTCGTTAAAAAAAAAATAATATAATATTTCTAATTCCACAAAGAATGACTAGACAGAAAACACTCCAAAACAGAAATGAAGAAAAAAAAGAAAGTTTTTCTAACCCAAAGTTATGAGCTAATATTTACTATAATATAAAAACGACATTTCAAAAATTAGAAAGGGGCAATTGATTAATTATATTTAAAAAGTATTTTTATTCTAAACAATTAATATATATATATATATATATATGTAGATAAATATACTTGTTGCAAATAATTCCTTTCAATGCCGTTTCTTGTCTAGACATACGCATTTCCAAATTTTTTGTCATGACAGTCAAAACTTGAAACTAATTTTCGATTAGTTAGATTAAATTTAAGGGAAAATTTAATTCAGTATTAAAGTACTTAACTGTGTGTTAAATTTTAAAGAAGTTTAAATTACAACAAACCCATTGAATTAGAAATGAGAATTAGAATTATCATGATATACAACAAATATATGTTATGTCCACCACAGAACCAAACGCTATTACAGGAAAAGAATAATGTAAATTTCATTTCAAGGATTTTTAAATACGTATAATATTATTCAAAACAATATAACGTTTAATGATTATAATTTTTTTTATCATACATAATTATAAATAAAGTAACTTGTTATTGTGCTAAAAATTTTAAACACGATTTTTGAATAATTTCAAATTCCAAAAGCTTAGCAATTTAAAATATTAACATCAATTTGAAATAAAATTTGAAAACATTCCACTCAGTCGTTTAGGATATTCATGATTACACTACAGTCAGACAGACACACACACAAATAGTCATCCCATAAATAAAACGCGTTTTTTTGGTTTCTGCGCATTCTGCAAAAACCTCAGGTTCCAATTTTGGTGGGAAAAAAATACCAACCCCTTAATATATTTCATACATACCCTGACATCGTAAATGTGTTTGCGACGTCGTGAATTCAATGTCGCATGATCGCAAATGTAAACTTCAAAAATTTTACATTGACTCATGATCGTAAACTCATTTTACATTGTATTCGCGACCCATTTTCACGACGCGTGTTGTTAAATTGAGTACCGAAAATTTTTTGTATACACAAATAAAAAAATTAAAAGTTATTTGAATTTTGAAGTTTTAATTTGAATTTTGGTCAGTTGAATTTTATTTTTGTGGTGGTGAAGTCCCTAATTTACAATTGTTAAAAATATATATATAAATTTTTGAGATTTCATTTCGACGCAATCGGAATAGTAAACAAAATACATTGTATTTTCGACACAATATGTTCAGAAATTTTACATTGTGTTATTTTCACATTGTATCAGGTTGAAGTTTTTTTTACGATATCACTGATTGGTCAAAAATTGAAAAAATATATTCATTAAATATTATTTACGGATGCTGTTAACACCTGAAAAATAAGATAGCCAGATATGTTGATAAATTTAGGGGTAGGAAAGTACAACACAAAGCCTAACTGTACAACAAAATGAATCAGTAAATTATAGATAGCGAATGATAAAATAAAAAATTGTATTTGAAAAGCATAAACTGAAGACTATTTAAAATTTTCAACAGTGGGTATAAGAGAGATGCTATAAGTGTGTTAAATGCAATTATGCCATCATAATTTAGGAAAGGGTCTATTGATCGTCTCAGAACACAAAAATCCATTTTTATTCAGAGTTATGAAATGTATTCCTAATTTATAGAAACATGGACAGTAAATAATTTTGCAAAAAAAAAAATACCAATCTTTCATAATAATCAAACTACAAAAGTTAATATCGTTTTTTTATTTCGCTATTTTCAGCTATATTTATTTAATTTTGTTTTAGTAATACAGCAATTTTTATTTTTATTTTATATATATATATTTTTTTTTTTTTTTTTTTTTTTAATTTCGATTTTTTTTTTTTTTATTTAATTTTATTTTATTATTTTTCTAATTTAATATTTTCTAATGTTTCAAAAACGAGGCTTTGCCTTTTTTATATAATATAGTTATGATTTAATATTAGTAATTGTAATTTTAAAATTTTATTTTAAAAATTCGGGGGTATCATTTTTGTTTTTTGGATTTTTTTTTTTTTTAATTTTGAATTATTTATTTTACTAATTTTTATTTTTTAAATAATTTAAGTGTATCTCAGCTTAAATTAATTTTACTAATTTATAATATTAATTTTTTTCGAAATATTTAATATTCGCATTTGAAAATATTTTCTAAAAATTGAATTTTATGATTTGATTAGGTTTATAAAATATTATTTTTTTTTTTTATATTTAAATTTATTTTAATATGACGATAGACATTGATTATTATTAGATTATTATTTTGATGAAAATTTAAGAATATTTTTTTTTTTGTTAAATTTAGTGGTTTTTTATTTAAATACTTATTTTTCTATAATATGATGCTAGGCTTTTTTAGTTTTTTTATTTGCTAATAATTAATTTAATTTAATTTTTTTTCTGTATAGTATGTTAATAACATTTTAAGTTATTTATTTTCTAAAATTTAAATAAATTGTTTTTCCAGTTCATTTTATTATTTTAAATTTTCTTTTTTTTTAAATTTATTCTGATATAAAATGGAATTTTTTATTTAAAGTAAATTAAAATTTTTTTGAAATATCTATGAAAAATTTTATCATAATGACGTTTTAAAGTACTATACCTTAAAATCATTATTACATCATTATTAATTCGAAGAACAAAATTTAAACAAAATTAAAACATAAGATATTTTTCAAATATTTAATATTTTACTTTATAACTAATATATGTATAATATATGTATAATTTATTATATTAATAAATAAATATATTAAACCGCTTTATCTTTATTAAAGATTTTAAGAAGATTGGAATTTTTTTTAATATGTAATAATTATCAAATAATTATAGTTTTAAAATTAAAAAATTTATATAATTTGTTAATTAATTATTTAAAAGAATAAAAACAGATACAAATAAATTCCATTTCAATCAGAAAATTTGATCAGTTCAATATTTGAGGTAGATTGTAAATTATATTATTATTGTTCGATTAATATTATGTTATATACTTTTTAGTATGTAGTTTAAAAAAATTTTCTATTAGTTTTTCTTGTCATATAAATATTTAATAAAGTTTTCTTGATTTAATTTACGTTTATTATTTTAATTGTAAATATTTTGAAATAATTATTATTTTTTTTTAATGTAAAATGGTAATATGTATTTTATATGCACGCGTAAAAGTTTTTTTTTTCAATTGCATAAATTGTATTCAATTTATTTAATATTTAATTAAAATTTAAATATTTTTTTTTTAAGAATTTTAACTATTATTTTAATTTTTTTTTTCTATTTTTACTATAAATATTTAATTTTTTAAATATGGTTGAAGAGAAAAAAGATGGGTTTTTTGTTGTTGTTAATTGAGGTAGGTTGTTAATTTCCGATTCGATAGGATAAAATTGATTCTTTTGTTTTATTTATAAATTCTTGTTACATAAAATATTAATACTATATGGTATTTTAGAATAAATATATAAATATTATTATAATTTAATTAGTATTGTATAACAACATTTTTTTTTATTGATATAAAAAAAAAACGACATTAAAATTTTTAAATATTTTTTTTTTTAATATATATGTATATGTATGTGTGTTTTATATATTTTAGTTTTGTTTAAAAATTTTTCTATTAAATTTATATACGTGAATATATTTATTTATTTCTTTATATTTATGACTATGAGGTAAGTATATTTTCAGTTTACAGCGTGTGTGTGTATAGAGATATAATTTATTATATAAAATATTTGAATATATGTATGTGAATATTTTTTCATATTTTTTTTTTAATATAATTTAATTGTTTTTTTGTTTTTGTAACCATTTAGTTTTTGAATACCGAGAATATAAAAAATTTTAAGGTATAACATGGTTTCAGGATACAAAATAAAATTTATTTGCATTTCAGATATATTAAAAAATAATTGAATAATAAAAATAAAATTCAATTCGGGCAATACAAAACAATGTTTCCAATTAATACCAAGGGTTTTAAAACAAAGCTTTTCTGACGTTTATTTTTTGCACAGTGGTAACACTTTTCGCTTTATTTTTACAAAAGTCAATAATTTTATTGGCATTTTATATGCGAAAAGGATTTTCAAACCTAACTATTCTATCGTTTATTTTTTGCATAGCGGTAACACTTTTGTAATAATTCATATTTACAAATGTCATTTGAGTTGACAGCATGTTAAGACGCAAATATGATATATACTAGAGTAATTTTAAATTTTTGAGCTTAAACTGTGTTGAGCTAAATGTTTGATGAATTCCTACCAAAATACAACACGAACAGATATTTTGCGTATTATAAATAAAAGTTTAATTGTTTTATGATTTACAACGAATTTTTTTTCTCTGACAGAAATACCGCTTGTTAGAAAACTTCAGAAAATTCAATATATTCTGGAAATTTACCATAGAAGTGTGTTAAGGACTTAACATATTCAAATTAATTACAGAATTTATACTTGTATTGAACATTAAAAGAAATTCTTTATATTTATCAAAATATGTGAATTATAACAAAAAAATTAAATAATAATAATAATACATATATGTATATACCCTTTGGTTAACTACAATCTGGAATTTGAGTTATATGTAATAATTCTATAGGATGAATTTATTTAATTGTTAAAAATGTAAAATTTGATTTATTTTCATGTAATAATATATATGTTTTTGTTTTTTTTTTTTTATTTAATTATTTTTCTTTAACACCGAGGTTCAATAATTTTTAAAAGAATATTCTATGAGAATTACATAAATTTCAACATTTGCCGTTCAATGTTATATAGATATAATTATATATTTATAAATATATGTACATAGATATATATTTAAAATACTATATATTATGTTTATTGTAATGTTAATTTGGATTTTTTTTTAAATTTTTCATATATATACAAATATACTTGTATTTCAAAAATATTAATATTCATATACATATATAAATATAAAATATTTTTATTTGTATATTTATTACAAGAGGTAGTAGACTTTATTATTTGTTTTATTGAATATTTGTTCTATAAAAAATTTTTTTAGTGGATATTTAATTTACTAATATAATTTTATTTATATATATATATATATATTTTATTCATAAAATAAAAAATAAACTAACCAAAATCAGGAATTATGTAATTTAATTTATTAATATTTTCCTTTTCATGGTTTTTCCGAATAACTTTGCAGTTGATTGATTTCAAAAAGGAAAAACTTTTTTTTTTACTAATTGAAAAGGCTCAAGTTTTTCTTTAGATCTCATGAATTTTTTTTTTTTTTTCTTTGATTTTTAATATTATTCAGAGAAAAGTTTTTATTTTATTTTTTTTCATATTTAATCACATTTGTGATGGTTTGGTAATTTGAATATTTTTTTTTCTATACAATGTAGGTATATATTAATAATGTGTAGAATATATTGTATATATTTATCATATATCAAATTAAATATAGATTTTAAATAATATTATAAATGTTTAAAATTTAAGTTAATTAATTAATTAATAAGTTTTGCATTAAAAAAATGTTCCTAATTCTTTCGAACTTATTGAATTAACAAATTCTTGAAAATAATATAATTTATAATTTTAATATAAATTTAGGAATAAATTCGAATTTTCGAAATAAACAGCAAAACTCTTGAAAAATATAAAATAAATTTACTATCATTTTTTATTATAAAGAAGTCTTTTACTTAAATCGTATTTAAAAAATAAAAATTTTAAAACTATGAATTTGATTTTGATTATTCTTACAATCCTTCCTGAATTATTCTTTTATTAACTAACTTATTAAATTAAATTTTTTTTTTAATAATTTTGATAAGTGATACAAACATAAACAGAGAATTGAAATTCAGGAGATAAGTTAAAATTAATGTACGTACATGTAGTTAAAACATGTTTTCATTGGACGGATTGCCTGAATGTTTATGTTTTCTAATAGAAAATTAATTGTTTTTTTTTTTGATTTTACATAATGTCCCTGACATCGTAAATGTGTTTGCGACGTCTTGAATACAATGTCGCATGATCGTAAATGTAAACTACAAAAATTTTACTTGTCTCATGATCGTAAATTCATTTTACATTGCATTCGCGACCCATTTTCATGAAGCGTGTTGTTAAATTGAGTATCGAAAATGTTTTTGATACACAAATAAAAAAATTAAAAGTTATTTGAATTTTGAAGTTTTAATTTGAATTTTGTTCAGTTGAATTTTATTTTTGTGGTGGTCAAGTTCCTAATTTGAAAAAAAAAAAACATTGAGAAAAAATTAATTAAATATTAATTTATACTTTTCAAAGATTGTTTCTGTAGAAAAAATTTTAATTTTTGACATATCATTTTGACGCAATCGGAATTGTAAACAAAATACATTGTATTTTCGACACAATGTGTCCAGAAGTTTTACATTGTGTTATTTTCACATTGTATCAGGTTGAAGTTTTTTTTACGACATTTACGATGTCACCCTGTTTAAATAAGGAAGGTGTGATGTGATTTTGAATATTTATAAAATTTTGAAAAAAAAAACGTAATTAACGTACAAAAAGATTTGTTTTTAATTAATAAGTAGGTAAATTACAAAATATATAAATTACAAAATCTAAAATATTGAAATTATTATTAATTGGTAAAAATAAAAAATGTTTGCTATAATATTTTCCTATATTTCTATTCTAAATTATATAATTATGTATCTAAAGTACATTTATATTATATATTAAATTTTATATTGAATTTATTTTTTTCTTTATTTGTGAAAATGTTTTTTTTTTATTTAAAATTTCAATTTCTTTTTCTCACTTAATTACCAGTCTTTCAAATTAATTATAAATTCCCTTCATCACACTTTTTGGAGCTTAACATTCCAAGTTTTATATATATATGCATATTTATATATTTTATATATATATGTATATGTAAATATTTTTTTAATTTCGTGCTAATTATATTATTTGTTCTAAACTTATCACTTTATATTTATTCAAATAGCTTAAAATTCATTATTTTATTTTTGCTGATTTTCTTCTCTTCTCTAATTCTTATTTAATTTCATTTTTTTTTAATTAGTATTTATTTATTTTATTTTATGGGATAATTTTTTTATTATACTAAAATTTTTCTAAGTCCTAAATTTTCATTAAGAAATATTTTCATGCTATCGTCATTTATGCAAACATTGAAGATATTATTGCATACTTTTTTTTTAAAAATAATTATTTTGTTAAATTTGAACTAAATCTTTGAAAAAAAAAATAATAAATAAAATAAAATAAAAATATTAAAAATAAAATATAATAAAATTTCAGAGTACAATTTATTTGAATATTATTAAAATTGAGATTAATGGAGAGATGGTTTGGTTACTTACAAAACAGGATGCATGTCGCTTTATTAAAATAGGATGTATATCTTCTTCTAAAAGAAAACTCTTTTGCGGCTAATTTAGTATTATATTTTGAAGAATATGTATTTTTTATATTGAAAAAACGAAAATGAAAATTTAAATTCATTGTTTGTCTAAAACAACCCAGTTATGGAATATTATTCATTACAACTATTGTCAAATTTATCCTGCAGAGTTATTTTTAATTAAAAAATCGTTTAAAAAATACAATACAAAATAATTTTTAAGAATACAACTGTCATAAAAAATTTGGTACAAAATAATATACCTAATGGTAAATCAGCAGAAATTGAGGCAACATCATAATAATAGCGTTACAGAGAGAGAGTATCTATAATAATAAGACGAAGAATATTTAGGATATTGGATTTAAAAAAACAAACAATTTCAATTACATAATCATTTTGCAAAACCAGATAATTTTTAATAGAATTTGATATACATAATACAGGGTGGCGCAAAACGACCGATATTGTTTCAATGTTTAAGAACTTTTTAATTTTATTTATATTTTTTTTATATTTATTTCAGAATTTTGTGAAGAAAACTTGGGAAATTGGAAATGGAACAGTACACAACAGAAAAGCGATCAAAAATTACGAAAAGTTATGGAAAATGTACTGGAAAGAGTAAGAATGTGCGAAGCCGAAAATGGTCACCACTTGCGGAATATAATTTTTCTACTTAAGCTAGAAATATTCCCCATTAATATACTGTATAACAAAAAAAAATAATAATAATAATTAACCATTAAATAAAAAAGTTATTAAACATTCAAACCATATCGGTCGTTTTGCGCCACCCTGTATAAATTTTCAATGGGGAATTAATCAGTTAAGATTCAATTGAAATTAACTGATACTAATACAGAGAAATTAAGACAGTCAGTAAAAAACAAATGAATTGAAACAAAATAAAAATTTCAAATCAATTTTTTTAATTTTTAATAATAAACCAAAAAAAAAATATTAATATATATGTATATATATTAAAAATTAAAGAAAAATTATATTTTCCATACAATAAAATTTTAAAATTATACTATACAAATTAAAATAAAAAAAAAAACAAACTAATAATTTTCTATATACACATATTTTATACATTTTTTAATATATATATATTTATAATCTAATTTGCAAAAAAAAAAAAAAAAAATTAAAACACATTTTCTAAATTCCTAACATTAAATATTAAACATAAAAATTTCGATAATCATTATCATAATTTTATTTTATTAATTTTTTTTTTTTTTTTTTATATTTTATTTACAATTATTATCTTTAAATAATTTTTTGTATGTGCTTTTAGTTTTTTTTTTTTTTTTTTTTTTATTCTTCTTTTCGTCATCAATGTTTCATCTTTATTTACTAAAAAAAAAAATACAATTTTATCATTTCGATTCACAAATTAAAAATTATTTTTGTATTTGTTCCATAAAACATACGACACTTTTACACACTGAAACATATTGGAATTGAAAAGAGTTTAATGACATAACCTTGAAAATTCTCATATGTTTTTAAAACTGTATTTTTGTGTGTTTTTTAAATGTCAAAGGCTATTTTTTTTTTTAACGGTTAAAATTTAAGTTTTCTATGTTGTCAAATCTAAAACTCATCTAGATTTGATTACTTCATTATTTTAATATATATATTTTATATACATATATATAAATATATATATTTTAATGTGTTCTGTGAAAATGGAACAAAATAATTGGCTTTATTTATTCTTGGGATCCATTTTGAGTTTAGTCGAAACGATTGAATTATATTATGTCCACAAGTGTTAAAATTTTATTTTTTTATTTGTTTTTTTTTTTTTAAATTTTATTTTTTAAAATTTATTATCATTTTTTTTTTTTTAATTTTTATTTTAAAAAAATTTTCTTTTTGTACCGTTTAGCGCTCGAATTCAAAATTTTTCTTTTGTTTTTTTTATTTTATTTTTTTTTTTTGTCTTTACTTGTTTTAAGAAAATTTAGAGCCAAAATAAATTTCATGAAACTTAACGAAAAAGTAAAAAAAATTTTGAAATTTTATGAAGTTTTATGCGGTTAAAAAGTGTTTTCCTACTTTTTGCAATTAAAAATATTTTAATGAAATCCAAAATCATTTTTATTTGATTGAGAAAAGAAAATTAAAGATTTTGATATTTTTTTTAACTAATTAAAATAATCATTTTTGAAAATTGTAATAGAGATGTGGCATACATAAATCAATTTTATAGTTCGTTTAATACCAAAATTTGTTAATTATTCGATTATATCGATTCGATTAAAATTTATAAATAATATTAGATTTAAAAAACTGTTCCCTGTATATACTTAAAACTGAAAGTGTATTTAGATAGATTTTCATTTATAATAAATAAGATTATTATAAATCATACAAATTCCATTTCTTCGGCCCACACCTAAGCTATTTGCGGTGTATATTAAATGTGTATGTTAAATGTGTATATTTAATTGTTCCAAATTTTATCTTATTTTTCTTTCAGTCATTACAGTTAGCCGTTACATTTTTAAAGTAAATTAATAAAAAACTGTTAATTAATAAAAAATATATAACTTATTTGATTTTTACAGTAAGCAACGAAAGTTTTGATGTTTATTCAAACTTAATTTTAAAACGTTGCTCGATTTCACGTCTGTCTTTTCGGTACAAATTTTGTAATCGATTTTACTCCATTTTTCCAATTAGAAACTAACTTGAAATTTTAAAAATAACTCAAAACTGAATGAAAACGCAATACTGACTTGCTTTCTTGTCTTTTAAAATGTTTTTTTTTTTAATTTACAATTTTTGCATAGTTTTAGGATCATTAGCATAAATGATAATGTAATTTTTTAAAACCATCGATTATAGTTCCGACCATTATAGCTCAGGATACTCTTAATAGGTACACCGAATCGTTAACTACTACAACACTGAGGCCCGCTGATACGCTTTTTTGTCTTGTGAAACGTTGTTTAGAACTTACAATTTTTGCATAATTTTAGGAGTAATTTTTATTTATATGTTTAATTGATAAATTGGACATAACTGACTGTTAGTTAAACATTTTTTTTTTGCATTTACAATTAAAATACACACCACTTATACGCACTTTTCTCTATTTAATTATATAATTTAAAAAACAATTAAAAAAATGGGAACAAGTGAATGAAATAGTGAAAAGAAATTTCTAAAAAAAACTTTTATATAGAAAAATTATAAAAATAAACTTTTATTGTGGATTTTTTTTTGTTTTTGTTTGTTTTTGTTTTGGTTAAACGTGTGTTTTTAAAAATAACACAAAAATAAAACATTTTTTTTTTTTTTGTTTTCTTATATCACAGTAAATTAAAGTCGTATTATATAATATATATTTAAATATATTTTTTATTTAAATCATTTTTTTTTTTTTTTGGATTTCTTAAAAATATAATCCATACATTGCATTTTTATTTTTTTTTTTGGACTACATAAAATTACAATTATGTACTTAATTAATTAATTAAAAAAAAAAAACATTAAATTAAATGTGATTTAATTTAATTAAATTAATTTAAAATATATTAAAGAAATTTTTTTTTTTGATGTAAATATTATTTACAGAAAACAAATAATAAAAAAAAAACCATTTTTTTTTTATTATAATTAGGTATATAAAAAAAAATTATTTAACATATTATTTAAATCATATACTCTTATAAAATAAATAATATAATTATATTTTTTTCGAATTTAATGTAAACTTAATTATAATAAAAAAAAAAAAAAAAAAACTTAAAAAAGAAAATGAGAAAAGAAAATTTTAAACAAAACAAAATTTTTTTTTATTTTAATATTTTTTTAATTTTTTATTTTTAAACTAATTTTTTATAAATTAAATTCTTCTTTTACAACTTTTATTTTTCCTAATTTATTTATTTATACTTAAAAATAGATTTATTTACTTATTTTTTTTTTTTTTATATTATGAATTTAATATACCATCATTTATATTTATTTTGATAAATCGATCCATTTAAATAAATATTGAAGCTAACATAGATTTTTATTTTAAATATGAGAAAAATATTATCTCATTGTATATTTAAATATTTAATATATAATTTGTTTTAATAGTAACTATTTAATTTAATAAATATTATATAAAACAAATTATTAAAATAAAAAACAAAGATAATTAAAAGAAAAAAAAAAAACTGTTTTTGACATTTCTGAAATATTATTCGTAAACGTCAAAACAAAAAAAAAAAACAAAAGAAATTTTAATTTCGGAAACGTCAAATTTTTTATTTGATATTAATTGACAATTTCTTTCTTGTTTTTTTTTTTTTTTTCAATTTTAAATTAAGATAAAAAAAAAATTTGAAAAATAATTTTAATCAATATACGCATTTTTCTAACGCGTTTACACATCATTTTATTTGTCAGAGTGAAAAATACTTTTAAGAAGTAATAAATTATTATCGAAATTCATTAAAGTCGTTACAAATATATATATACGTAATCAATATACGTAATTTTCTAAAATACTTGATAATATTTTATGATTTCGATAATAAACTTTGGTTTCAATATAATTAAAGTTTATATAATAATACGTTAAATGCTATCGAATTATCTTTTAAAGATTAATTTAGATTCGTTTTAAAAAATTGTCAATTTTCAATTCTTACATATATAATGTGTATATAATAATATGTTCGAAAATATTTATTTTTAAACAAATTGAAAATTTTAATAAATTAAAACTTGTCTATATTCACGATTTTATTGTCCCAAATCATATTCTAACTTAAAATTAATCACCCCGATAAAATTATTTTTCAATTTTCAAAAATTAATTATTTGGCATGATATGTCAAATTATTTTATTTATTTGATAATAAGCTATATTATACTTAAGAAACTGATTGAGAATTTTTTTTAAGAATTAAAAATAATAGAAATATATACGTTGCGGTAGATTTGCATAATTCGATTATTATTCACATATACTATAGTTATAATATAATAAAACAGAGTTTTCCAATTTACTTACTTTGTAAACATTTTATAAAAAGGTTTTATTCAAATTTGATTGAAATCGCAACTAATTTTAACGGAATTTAAAATCTCTTCAAGAGTTAGTTTTCGTAGTCAGAGTTTGGTCTTGCAATTAGAGTTTCAAAAAAAATTATTGGCAGAAATTTAATTTTAAATAATTTTCCATACAAAACTAATTATTGTAATTTTATTTTTGTATATATAACTGATAAATGTGCATAATAATTGAATTATATAAACTACCTATAACATATATATATTAATAATATATGATCTAGTTATGATTAAAATACATATAATATCTATGATCTAGTTTTGGAGATCCAGCCAAAAAATTGTTTTTTTTTTTTAAACTAACGAAAAATTAAGCAAATTTTAGGAGCTATATGTGTATGCTGCAATTAAAATAGAACCGATAAAATAAGATTGCATAATAAAACTGTGCAATACTATATTTTATTTTTAATAACAAAAAAAAAAAAAAAAAAAAAAAAATTCTTTAGGCTTTTGCTGTCTTTTTTGGCCGCATTGGCACAAGACAAATATAACCAGCACTTACATCACATCCACTAACCAAAAGATTCTTTAAAACAGAATTCGATGGTGAATGCTGTTGTTGCTGTTGTAATTGTTGTTGTTGACGTAATTTTAAATGTTCTAAATGATTATTATGATTTCTATTTATTATCAATTCATCATTATCTTTTTTACTGTTCTGATATTTATTATCCATTCCGGATAAATTTTTTTGATTTCTTTGATTATCTTTTTGCTGTTGTTTTGGATTTGGTGCAGCAATTAATTGTTGCAATAAATGTGGTGTTGTTTGTATTTCAACATTTTGCATTCTTGGTTCATTGTGTTGTTGATGTTGTTGTTGTATACCACCAACATTTAATTGCATTCTTGGTGTTGATGATGTTGTATTAGTGCCTGTTGATGTTACTGATGAGGTAAGTGTTGTTGTTTTTGTCAATAATGAAGAATTTTCACTACATTTTATACGTTTTGAATCTAATGTTGTTGCAGTTCCAATAATATGACGTTTATTATTTGCGGTTATATTTGAACCATTCAATATTATTGTTGAATGTGGAATTAATTTGACAGTATTAACTTGTGACGTATGTATATTGTTATTATTATTAGAAGAGTTTAAAATTCTTGGTGTTATTATTGATTTATTATTATTATTGTTGTTGTTGTTATTGTTGTTGTTATTATTGTTGATGATTTGATTTTCTAATATTGATTTTGTGCAATGATTTTCATCTTTTATTTGTATATTTATTTTATTATTTAAATTATTATTAATTTGATTATTAATTTTTTGATTATTTTGTATTGTTATTAATGGTACATGTATTGTTGTTGTACCAGTTGATGTTGATATTGGAGATATCGTTGATAATATTGGTGAAGTTGATGAATTTGATGTTGCAAGTGTGGTTCCAATACCATTTGTCAAATTTGATATTAATATATTTTGTGATTTATCATTAAATTGAATATTCTCTTGATCCAATTGTAATAAATCAGAAACAGACCAACAATCGAGATTAGAACCTGTTGAATATTTAAAAAAAAAAATGAAAATAAATTAATATATTTTTTAAAATTTAATTTTATATTTAAGTTAAGTGAACAACTATTCGAATAAAATTAAACGAAAATCAACAATATTTAATATTTTTGTTACACATGTTTCTGTTTTTTGCAAGATTTATGTTAACAGTTTAATGTTAAAATATTTATGTTATTTTTATTATTCCTTTATTTTTTTAACAGACTCACTTCTTTTGTAGTTGATCATTTCATTCAAAAGAAGATTACAAAATTTTTAAACATTGCATGATAAAGTTCAATTATTTGATTTGCCTACATAACATTTCTTGTCTTTAGATTTTTTACATTGAAAATGTCAAGAACTATTAAATTGTTAAGTTACTTTGCTTTGTATTGGAAATGTCAAAAGCTATTTATATATTTAGTTGCTTTGTATTGTGGATATGTCAAATACTAAAATCAAAATTTGAATTGTTAAATTTACGTACATATATATAATGGATTTTTATATGTAGGTAGTTAAAATAAAAGTTGATATTTAAATATAATATTTAAAATTAAAATTATTAATTATAAACGTTAAAATTAAATACAAATTTAAAATACTATAAGACCAACAGCTTAGGCTAGGTCGTAATTGAATCTTACTAGTTTATATAAACAATGTGTAATCTAGTTTAGTTAAATAATAAGTAAATTAATACAATGGAATAATAATTATAATAATTTAAAACCAAGAATTTGTAAAATGTAAATCACACAATTGTAGATTATGTATATTATATTACTAATAAAGAAAAAAAAAAAACTAAAATTTTTAAGTATGTTGTAATTAAAAGAAAAATAATTTAAAAAGTCCATTTTTAGTTTAAATTATTTTTACATAAATCATAAAATAAAATTATTTTAATAAAAATATTAGAAATCTCTTTTGCTTGGCTAAGTTTTTTTTGACTTCAGTTGACAAGTTAATTAAACAAATTGACAAGTTATTTAAGGGATACATATACGATTATCCCAAAAAAAAATTTGATTAATCGACAAAAATATCGATTAAGTCGAAAAAATAAGGTACACAACTTCAGAGAAAAACATGGATAAAACTTTCACATTTTGAAAGTAGTTTAAAACTCTCAATTTATTTTTAAACTTCAATTAGAGAATTTTATTAATCGAGTTTAACATGTTAAATAAAGTCTGAAAAGGGTATAAGAATCGGTAAACTCTTAAATTATAGCCCCTTTTTTATGAACAATAGAGTATATTGAGTTGTTTCTCCAATAAAAAAAAATTATTGAAAATTTATTGAACCTCAACTATATATCTTCAAATTTTTTTCTGTAGCCCCACCTGACACGGGGCTACAGCCCCCCAAAGTTGGAAAAAGCCCTATATTTAAATGGTTATAACAAGAGTTCTGTTAAATATATTTTCTAATTGGAAACGGCAAACGATAGCTGGTTTCATAAACTTTATAAATTTTTAAAAGGCAAATGTTTAGGGTTGCCATATGGTACTAAAATTTAACATTACACAAAACTCAATTTTTGCAAAATTTTTGACCACACATATCTTCTGAACGGTTTAAACTACGGTCTTGAAATTTTGGGAAAAGTTAGATAATCAGAAATTAGTAGGAGTCGGTTAACAAAATTTTTTTGTCAAGCCCCCTATTTAGGAGCTATAAGGGCTCCAAAATTGAAATTTTGCTATTTTTAAACACCTGTAACTTGAATACCTGTCCAAAGTTTTTTTTAGTGATATACAAAATTCAAAGCTCTATAATTATATTTCAACATGTGTCAAAGATTTTTCTTAATTTTGAAGGGTTACGAAGCTACAGCCTCTGCAACTTCCAAAAAAGCCCTAATTTAAAATGATATAACATGAGTTCTGTTAGGTTTATTTTCAATCGAAAAACAGTATAAGAGAGCTGCTTTTATAGACTCAACAAAAATATGTCGATCAAATTTATAGGGTTGCCATACGGTACTAAAATTTACCACTATATAAAACTCAATTTTTGCAAAATTTTTGGTCCCACATATCTCTTAAACGGTTTAAGATAGGGCCTTGAAATTTTGGGAGAAGTTAGGTCCTCAAAAGCTAGTAGGAGCCGGTTAACAAAATTTTTTTGTCAAGCCCCCTGTTTAGAAGCTATAAGGGCTCGAAAATGAAGTTAGATCCTTGAGAAATTTGGCAACCTTCCCCATAGAGGAGCTAATAGGGCTTAAAAATTAAAAATTTACTGTTTTTATAAGTAAGCAGTAACTTAGTCACTAACGTATATATTTCCTAAATTAAACGTTAATATTGAAGCTTCAACATTATATTCCGATAAAATACTTAGTATGAAACACTATATTATTTTGAAAATGTGCTTTTTTAAAAACCCTTGGTTTTTTATCATCACTTGTTTATATAAAAAATGAAAGAAAATTTACCAAAAAATATTTATTTCCCAAGGCTATTTTATAATATATTTTGACTTATATATTTTCTATTATTATTTTGCAAAATTTCAAAATGCCATACCATACGAGATAAATATATAAATATATATATAATGTATCTAATGTATATAATATAAATAGATACAACAATTAATATGGATATTTTATCTCATAAATGATTCAAAGTCAAGGATTAATAATTTTGGTTCATGATCAAAATAAATAAAAAAAATTAGAAATAAAAAACAGAAATTTATTATAAAAATTCGAAAATTGAAATTTTTTTGCTTTTTTTTAGTTTTAGGTTTTCTTGGAAAATCTATATATATATATATATTTTTTTTTAAAAATTTATTTTTCTTTAAATTTTCTTTGTTTTTATTTTTATTGTTTTTTGGGTGAAATATTTTTAGTTTGGAATATTGTACATTGGGGTTTTTTTAATAAAGTCACGTAAACAATTCTACGTCTAGCTAAAAAAAAAAATAAATTATTATTATACAAAAGTATTTTCGTATGATTAAGAAACATTTTATATACATAAAATAAATATAAAAAACATTCAGTTTTTTTTTTTTTAATAAGGTAATAAATTAATTTAAAACAATTGTTTATAATTATATGTTATTAAGAGATTAAAGAAATAATTTAATATTTATTACAGCCAATTATCTTACGAAATTTTAGTAATTTTAATTACGCTGGGCTATTTGCTATTCAGTATTGATATAGTAGTGGAAAATTGTGAATATATTCTACAATAAATTATACTATGAAATGTTGCTAATATAAGATAAAAAAATATTTAAGTTCCATTGAGTTGACAATCAATAACTTATAGTTTCAAGATTTTTTGAAAAATATTACAATTTACATAAAGAATCAATTAATCTGGTGAAATGGACCCTATTTCCAATGGTTTTAAAGTTGCATACTATTTCGAACAAGAATTTTTAACATTATGCTTATCGAAAACTTTGTGGAAAACTTTAAACTTGTGAATTATTAAAAAATAAATTAATAATTTGCTCTTAAACTAAAATTAACTTTTTAATTAAAAAATTAAAACTAACGCATTTAACCCCTATAAATATGCTATTTTTGTTTAGACTTTGCATTTTAATTTAATCTCAAGTAGAAAGTCTAATAAAAAGAAATTACTTTATCCGTCGATTTTTTGAATATATTATACTGACATAATTAACTATTTTCTATAATAAATTTCATTTAATATTATATAAATTATGGCAGATATTCTTAAATATAAAATAAAATACTTTCATTAAAGTAAAGTTATAAATTATTATATTAAATATTACTAGAGCTCTTAAATAGCAACAAAATGTATGCTTTAACATACAAAAAAAAAAAATTAAAGAAAGGTGACTTAATAAAAAAATCCTTGAATTATGGCATGTGTTTGGTAATTTAAGAATTTGGCACGTGTATCGAGACCAAAAATATTTTATGGATATTGAAAAACAAAAATAATAAAACAAGATTAATGAACAGACATTTTTGTGTATATAACATGCCATTTGATCTCTTAGGACCAATTAAAAACATTTTTTTCTATTAACTTCAAAGAATTTTGTTTTTGGTCAAAAAAAATACCATTAAAAAAGACGCACTTGACATTCTAGTACATGTTTATTTTTTTTTAATTAGATAAATTATTAATGTACACATATTATTTCTGCATCAATAAATATTAAAATTATTTATTTTTTTTATTAGATAAATAATTTTTTAATTACCATATAAATAATAATTAAATAATTAATTAATTTTTTAATTATTCGTCCCTTGGTTAGAGTAAAATTTTTTTTTGAAATTAATATCTTATTATAAAAACTATAATTAAATTAATATCTCATTTTATATGGGGGATGATTATATAATATTACCTGAATAACAATTTTTTTGTAGAAAATATTGTATGCGTCATAAACAAAACAAATTAAAAAAAAAAAAATCTTAATCCGAAAAAATCTGAAGATATATGACTTTAAATATATACGAGTATATTTACAAAAACAAAACAGCCTGAATGCTAATGAATGGAATCTTTAAATAGCGCGAAATAACAAAAAAGAAAATTTCAAAAATAAAATTAACAAAAAAAAATTGTGAAAGATTACAACTAGCCAGGTCTATAGTAATATTTTTAATATAACTTTATTTTAAAAACCTCAAAAATATCTTAACACATTTTCCGTCACGATGCCATGAAAGTTCTATAAACAACATTAAATAGAAAGAACGTTTTTTTTTGTTCTGAAAACAATTAGTACACATTCCGAAGAAAATTGTAAAAACTTGTATATATAAAAAAAAATTAATAAAATAAATATAGAGGAATAATAATAATAAAATAAAAACATATTTTCAACTTTTTTAAAAATTAAAAAATCAAAAATATTGTTTTTTTTTTTATTTTAATGTTGCTGTTACTTGTTGCACGTGTTGGAAAAATATTTCCACTAAAAAAAATGTAAAAACTTTAAAGAAAACAAAATTTCAAAAAAAAAAAACTTAATAATAATATTAAGATTGTTGTTTTAAAACACTTTGTTTTTGTTTTTAATACTCGTATATGTAAAGTTATTAGTTTCTTTTTTGAAATAAACCAAAGTGTGTCCAATGTGTGGGCACTATTGATCATTTGTATTTATTAACTTCTGGTTATTGAAATTTTAATAAGATTCGGTTCATTAGTACTTATACTACTGGCAGATCTAAATTCTATTAATATAAATTTTATTATAGCTTTAGAATTAAAATACTTAGATTAATTAATTAATAAATTTCAAGCTAGCTTTGCAACGCTCAATAGTCATTCTGAATTCGGATTGATCATATTTTTTAATCATTGATTTAATTCAATTCAAAAAGATGAAAATTGAAGTTTTAAACTAAGTTTTGGTCAAAACCATTCACCAAAATGGGAATGAACTCAAATTAATAATTTGTTCTAAGAACATGATATTTAATCTTACGGCTTATTTTGAAAAGTTTTCCTAAATATGCATTCCTAACTTTACAGTTATAAAAAACTTGCATAAAAATTAATTCGCAATTATGGCAACGGTGGAAATTCGACATGTTTTAATTTTATTTTTGAAAAATAGGTCTTCACCATAACAATATAATTAAATAAAATAAATAAATATTTTTGTAAAAGTTAAAAACAATTCTTTTTATAAAATTTAAATCTAGATAGATACATATATGTATGTACTATCATGTATATATATAGTCATAGATATTATGTATATACATACTTAATTTTCATAAGTTTTATGATAGGTTCCCAATAAATTTAAAAAAATTTTAATATTTTAATTTTTAAAAAAATATTTTATAATTACTTTAAACTTAAAATACATACACCCGAATATTTTAAGGATTAATAAACTTATTTTTATTTGAAATTTTTTTATTTTTGGTTGCAATGGCACATGCTTGGAAAATAAAAAACAAAAAAAAAAAAAAATGATATTTTTGACAGGTCAATTAGGATTGTTTCACATTAACAAAAAAAATTGTTTACAATCAGAATTCAGACATGCGTGAAAATGTGTACAGATATAAATAATAATTCGATGCTCTAAAAAATTCGGTGGCAACTTTTCAATTTTTAAATTTCATTAAAAAATGAAACAGATGAAAAAAAACTGATCTTATTATAAAAAATATTATCATGTATATTGTATATATATATAAATAAATATTGTGATTTTCGTTTTGTTTAAATTATTTTAAAATTTTAAAAAAAATTTTAACACTTACAGCCCTTATTATTAAAAACTGGACCAAATGCATCAATGGAATCGCATAAATTATCTTCAATATATTTACGTTTTTTGCAATTAATATCATCATCTGATTGTAATTTATTTGAAATAATGTTATCGTCATTATTATTACTATTATTATTACTATTATTATTATTATTATTATTGCATAATAAATTTATCAAACTAGATTCATTTAAATTTTGATTTAATATATTGTTATTATTATTATTGTTATTAATTAAATTAATATTATTTGTTGTTTGCAATATTGATGTTGCTATTATTGGTGTTGATTGATGTTGTTGTTGTTGTTGTTGTTGTTGAACATGTGTTTGTGCTATTGAATTTAATTGTGTTGTTAAACAATTACTATTACTATTATTATTATTATTAATATTATTACTATTACTATTACTATTATAACAATTATGATTCGTTTGATTTATTTGATTTTTTAATGCTGTCATATCTTGTATTTGCATAACATCTTTCATATCTTTATGCAAACTTAATTCTTCAGAGAATGTACTCCACATTAAATCATCAGTTAATAATGGTAAATCATCATTTTCATTCATTGGAATATATGGAGCACGCATTGATAAATCAATATCATCTTCAACATTCATTGTCATAAATGCAAATTCATCTTCTTGACTTAATGAATGTGGACTACATAATGATGGTAAACTGCTTGCTTCAGGACTCTAAAAATAAAAGCAAAAGAAAAAATTTATTGAAAAGAAAATAATAAATATTATTTAAAATAGTTTGATTGAAATAATTAAAAAACAAATTATATATATATATGTACCTTTGATAAACCACCTGGTGATAATAAATGCGGCGAACTAGCTGTATCACTTGTATCATCACGATAATTTATGAAAGGATCTATTGGTGCTCCAACACCATTTTTATTATTATTATTATTATTATTGTTATTATTATTATTACAATTATTATTCTGATTATTACTTTGTTGTGAATCTAATGAGTTAATCTCATCGGGTAATAAACTAGAATATGAATCGGGTAATATTAAACTTTCAAGCATTTCACCAAATAATGGTGTTGAATCATCTAATGGCAAACAAGAATCACCAGCTGATGATGTTAGCTGTGTTAAATCATCTGGTTCTTCTTTAAGCACTGTAAATTTAGAAACAAAATAATATATTTTAATTGTATTCAATTTCAATTTGTATAATTAATTAAGTATTTATTTGATAAAGAATTATTTTTACAATTTGTTTCTTTTGGTATCATATTAAATTTAATTGGATATTATAAATAGATTTTTGTTTAATAAATTGGAATTGGCATATAAAAAAACTGTTAAATTATAAAATAGTTAGATTGTTGTAAATTATAAATTTTTTTAAAGGAGAACTCATAATTATTTACATATAATATCTATCAGATAAATTATTTAATATGTACTTGCGAAATATATAATTATATAAATACTTAATTTTACAAATTACTTTTAAAAGGATTTATTAAATTAAAATTAGTAAATATTAGAGATATACGCCTCTTATTTTACTAATTCCAATTTTAATAAAATCTAAGTTTAATTAATATTAATTAAACATTTATTATTTAAGACTAAATTCATAATAAATTTATAGATACAATTTATTTTTTTTTTTTATTTAACCTAATTAAAATTAGCACGGGAGATATTTATATATATATATATAAAGAACATGTTCTATAGTACATTACTATTTTATTACTTTAATTAGTATTCATCAACATAACTAACACAGTAAATTTTAAAAATGTAATATTATTTTAAACAACTGAATACCTGAAGATGTCTGCATTACAAAAAATTGGAATGAAGTTGTTCCAAAAGAATTCGTTTTAATTTTTCAAATGGATTATTTTTTTTAAAAAGTATATTTACTTACTTATTAGATATTACCAAGTCTAAGACAATTTCAAACGTATTTGAATAAAATGTAGTAAAGGAATTTTAGTGTAATAAAGATAAATATACATAAAGGTACATATAGTAGAGATATCGTTTTTTTTTTTCAAATCTTGATACCAACCCAGATTTAAAAAAAAACACATCTATTATTCACCATGTCACAATACTTTAATATGAAATTATTTTCACATAAATAAATATTGTAATTTTAAATATAACATAATCAGATACTTTAAATGTGTCTAAACTCTTAATTTGAATTTTGGATAAATGGATTTAAATAAAAACAAAATATTTTTTTAAATAATAACAAAAAAAAAAAACGGTGAGATATTATAATATGCACGTGTTACAATAGTTATAAATTAAAATGTTATACATATACAGTGAAAGTTCTCTTAGCCGGACGTTCTTATATACGGACATCTCTTTAAGATGGACAGTTTTTTCAAAACGTATTCTTTTTTTAAAGTTTTCATACAAAACACATTCTTTTAACCGGACACTCTAATAAGCGGACGCGGACACAAATCATTCATTAAATTTCAAAAAAATCTCCCTTAAACGGACCGTTTTAATTTATGAGCAAGCTTTTTTTATTTAATGTGAGTAATATGATGTATAAGAGGAAAGTTAAGAAGAGGAAAGTTCATCAGTTCTTGAAGAATTAGAAATTAAAACCTGCAATGAAGCCTTAAAAACTGTTGATAGCTTAAAAAAATTTGCAATATAAAGAGGATCTTACATATTAATATAAAAAACTAAGAAATACATTTCGAAAATAATGTATCAGAATTTGACCAGGAAAAAATACTGCATTCAAAGATTTCAAATTATTTTCAAAAGTCTACTAATTCTTAAACTCTGGAATGGAAGGTACATACAGAATATATAATATAGTTGTATGTAATTTCAACAAATAATGTTAATCTGTATTGAATTTATTGAATTTTTGTTTAGGTTTTTGTAGTAATTTTTATTTTCTTTTGTTATTTAGTTTTTGTGCCGTTTTACCATTATAATTTTGTCTTTGAAAAACTATTATTAAAAAAATTAATAAAGAATTTAAGAAAAGTTATAAAATTTTTTTTTTCTATTAACCGGAAAATTCCCATAAGCGGACGAAAATTTTAGAACCGTGAGTGTCCGTTTATGAGAGCTTTCACTGTATTATATATTATATATGTATATTATTTACATTTTTTTTTATTTTTAAATTATCCTTTCGTATAATTATCATTCCTATATACATATATAAATTACAAAAATTTCTATAATTATCCTTTTTACTAAAATTGCTTTTGTTAATTTTTGTTTTTCTTTTTGTTTTTTTTTTTGTTTTTTTTTTTGTTTTTTTCTTTTGAATAATCATCTCATTTGCAAAAAAAAAAAATTTAAATATTTTGTAAAATACATATGAAAAAAAAAAAAAAAAAATGTAAAACATTTTATCAAGAGACAGGGAGAAAAAAACAACAACAACAACAACAACTTTACATACACTAATACTTAAAAATTGTAAAAATATGAAATTCCTTTACACACCTACTAAATTATGACCTACCTCAAAATAAAATGCCATTTCTTATTTACTCATTCTCTTATTTTTTTTAATCCAATACTCTCCGACCCCCTTCATTTTTACACCCACACCCTAATAAATAAAAAAAATGTCTAAAAAAAAAACCCTTTTGTTATTTAATAAACTGTTACAATTACAACATTGTCATAATAATGTGTTCGTACTACTAAAACTCCCCCTCTTTTTCCCCTTTTGTAATATAAACGAATTGTGAACGACATCTATTATTAAAAATGAAAATTAAAGTTAAAAAAAACAAAAAAAAATTTCAATGTATATAAATTAATGTTTATATAACTTATATATGTATACATGTGTGTTTATAAACGACACAATTTGATTATTATTAGTGAAATATACAATATGATTACATAACAAAAAAAAAAAAATATCAAAATAAAAGCTTTTAATATATATGTATACATTATTTATTATTTTTAGGCTTTTCAACACAATTACAACATAACACAACAAAAACAACAACAAAAATAATAACAATAAAAAGCAAAGAAAAATAAACATGAAAAATAAAAAAAAAAAAATTTAAGAGAAAAACAAATAAAGTGAAAGGAAAATATACATGCAAAAACAAATACAAAAATAAGTTTATTTTTCTTTTTTCTTTTCATTGTATTGAATTGGAATTGAAGAGACAACAACGCATGTATGTGTAGGAATTTTTCGTGTGTAAAAATATTTGTTTAACAGTTTTATTGTTTTTTTTTTTTTTTTATATTTACGTAATAAAAATTACAGAAGAAAAAATTAATTTTTTTTTTTTATTTAATCAAAAGCAATGGTATGATGTGACTCTCTAAGTCTCTACTACCAGTATAGAAATAACAGATGAAAATGTTAGAAATTTAAGGGCTTGAAAAGAAAAGAGGAATCATAACTTTCTCTTGTCACAACCAAAAAAAAAAATAAACACAAAAATCCCTTCCGGTTAATTCATTTGCAAAATTTATAAGGAAATTTTTTTTCCTTTTCTTCGACCACCATATTTTATTGCATCACACCCTTACTAGTTGGTGTATTATTAATTTTTAAAGAAAAAGCCTCCTACTTATACTGGGTCGGAAAAGGGTATTTGATTCTAACAAAAGTAGATTATATAAGAAATTAAATTTTGGTATATTAAAATTGGAACCGAAATTTTTTTAATTAAAATGTATTCATAAATGAACACCATTTTTTGTGATATAAATAGCAGACTTTTTGGTCGTTATAGCGATGTCCGTCCGTCTGTCAGTAAATACGAAAATAATTATGCAATCTTGATGAAAATTATACTGTAAGGGACTATAACGACAAAAGTACGACGGGGATTGAAAATTAGAGAATTCCAACCGTAGAATATTTTTATAGTCTGACATGTTCGGATCTTGAAGCTCTTGATCGAACCGAGACTAAACAAGCATTTCTCTAAAACCAATAAAGATAGAATCTTCAAAGCTGGTACAAAGATGTTCTTTCGTATTTATTTTCTGTTCTTTAAATTTGACATCAATTGGAGAGGTGGTTCGGGTACCGCCTACACAGCTCCCAAGACTTAAAAGCTTAACTTCGAATTTAATAAAGATAGAACATACAAACTTAGTACAAAGGTGTTTTTTCCTATATTCTTTGTGTTCCTGATTTTTGGGATCAATTAGAGTGGTGATTCAGATACGTCCCACGCAACTCCCAAGACCTAATAAGCATATTTTTCGAATTAATAAAAATAGAACTGGAAATTTGGTACAACGGTGTTCTGTTCTAATTTTCTTTATGTTTCTTTATGATTTTCTGAAATTTGGCAAAAATTTCATATTAGTAGTGGGCAAAGCTCCCACATGGATTTTTAGATTTTACCAGCATATCTTTGGAATTAATAAAGTTTGAAAATTGAAATTTGTTACAAGGTATTTCTGTTCTGTTTGCTTAATGTTCCTCAGATCAATTGAAGTGAAAGTTCGCGTAACTGTCAATTTAATTTTTCAGGTGTATAGTATTATTAAGTCTGTTGCATCAACTTACTGTTATTTCATTCTTGGTTTAATATAAATTTACAAATACAAATCTGAGTAAATTCATATAAACTGGGGACAAAAATTTGATAAGATATAATAGAATATTAAAACTTGAATGATCCAGAGAAATTTAATTATTTCAAATTAATTCTAAGCACATAAAAACTATTAAATTAATTCGTTAATAAAATCAAAGATATAAAACTCCATCAAGTTGATTAATTCTTAAGTTTCTTATAGATTTTATCTACAAACAATGTCATAACTTAATAAATTTAATTTTATAACTTCTTATTAAAGGTACATTATTTTAACATATTATATTTAATCAATTATTTATTATTTATTCTTCAAACTATTGAATTGCATATGAATCATCATAATACAGACATAAAGTTATTTATAAAATTTTTTTAAATTAAATTTATTTAATAAAAGAATAACATTCGAATAATAAAAAATAATATTGGAATAAAATTCTTTTTTATAGAATTTAAAAATGAATTTAGAAATGAATTAAAATATCAACAGTAAAATATCGTGTTTAATTAAAAAAAAATTTCAATAAAGTAGCTATCATTTAATATATTTTAAAAAAAATATATATATATACTAGTCACGACAAAATACAACCACGATATTGATTGATAATTTATTTGCAATGCCATTCATATAAAAAACGTGTTAATTTAAATAATTTTAAAAAAAATAAAAATTTTAAAAAATAACAAAAAAATGTAAGATTAATAAAGTAAAAATTTAAAATTTAAATTTATTAATAATTTAAAGTTAATAATAAAGTAAAAATTTAAAATCAACAGAAGATCACGTTTAATATTACAAATAAAATATTCAAAAAATGTCCTAATTACATAAGTAAGGAAGAGTTTATATTTAAATTAAATCTGTATTTTGTCGTATTCCTTCATTTCCTTAAGAAAATACACACACACACATAAGTTTTTTTTTTTATTCCTTTTCCACTCCTTTAAGGAGTATAGGGCATTCACCAAGTTTTTATTTGAGACTAGGCTTCAGTTTCTTTAATCATAATATTCAATAAGCCGTTGATTACTCGGCTGTAGCTATTGTATAAGGTTATGAAATATGAATGCACAAATGTTAACTTTGTGTGCCATCTATAATCTTACACAAGAATTATTTATATATTTTTATTAAATCTTATTTTATATTACGATATAATTATACAATTTTACGATATTTTTTCATTAGATATGATCTGACAGGGGTTTGAACCCGAGACCTTCCACATGAAAGGCGGCGTCTTTACCACTACGCAATTGGTCACACACAAATACTAAAGATTAATTTAAATTGAATATTTATGGAAAAATATGTTAATAAACATACATCTCTTATATTTTGAACGTTTAAAATAAATTAAATATGACTAGTACCGGATATATTAAAAAATCAAAAAAAAAAAATATTAAATTAAATTGAAATTTAAAAAATTTAAAAAAAAAATGCAATTATTGATGCCTTCTTATTATCTGGCCTCAAAGAAACTGATTACTTACTAAAAAAGTAATCAATTTATAATTTTTTAAAAATTAAATATTTTGTTAAATCGTGAATGCATGCATTCAATGTTGTGAGTGAATGCAAAATATGAATTTATGAATTTAGGGCACAGATAAATTTTAATCAATTTTAATATTGAGTTTTTTTTTTCACTTTTTCTTTTTGTTTAAAAAATTGTTTTTAAAAATTGTTTTAAAAAAAAAATTACTTAAACGTTTTTTTTATAACACACCTAAAGTGTTTTGGATAAATTAATTTTAATTGAAAGTTATTTTGCAAAAAATCTACAAAAATACAGAAAAAAAAAGAGGCTGAATACATAAAATAAACGGTTTATTTTGGAAGATATTAATATTAATTTGTAAAAATCTTTTATCTAGAGTATTTTTGCATTTATAATATTAATATGTAAGTATAGTATGTATGCATGATATTTAAAGAGTAGGTGGTACTCAATTAAATTGAGGTAGCATAAAATTAATTACTATGCATTCGTTTTTATTAGAGTGTTATCATTTTGTTTTTGTAAATAAATTAGTGGTTATTAAATTCTTTTTTTTTAAATAAATTAGTAGTTATATTGAAAATATTTAGTGGCAATTGCAGGGCATTGAAATATTTAATTTTTTTTTGAGAGCAGTAATAGTTTTTTTTATCAATATCTTCTAACCTTCTTCTGAAGATTGGAGTAATATTACATACAAGCGATTTTTAAGATGGCACACTATAGGAACATCCGCACTCCCAATTCCACATAGGACAGTTTTTTTGGAATTCTTAAAAAATTTTTAAATTTACAACTATTACATATTTTGATTATTATTCGAAGACACATTTTATAATTTCGAAAAAAACCTGATCTAAATATGTATTCCTTAAAACGTATAAACGCGCGTTTACTGAAATTTGACGCCCGATGGTTCTCAATCACATTTTTATGGAGAAAAATTAAAACATCAAAAATAAATGTAAAATTTATGTATGGTCTATATTAGAAATATCAAAATTCAACTTTTAGCGGTTCATTTTGACAGACGTTATGTACATCATACGTTTTTATCGATGTCAGTTAGGTAATAGAATTTTATCAAAGACCACAGAAAAATTTTCATATCTCCCTCAGTCTGTCACAGTTTCCTATTTAAATGGCCAATTTTACTGTACCAAATCAGATTTATATCAAATCTTTGTTTAAAAAATACCTTAGGTAGGTATTTTTATACTTATTTATATACTTATATATATATTTTAGTATACATTAACCTTAGTATATATTTATATAATACGTTTAAGTTTTTTTCTCTGACTTTTGATAAACTATTCAACAAAACTGTTCAACTTATAGACCCCCTTAAGCAAAAACTTAAAAAAATTAGTAATAGTTCAACTATTATCCCCTATTATTATTATACGACGACTAGTTTCTTATATTTGCTCTTACTTAATATAATAATACTGAGAGAAAAATCAGAACACAAAATGAACACAAAATTTATAATAAATAGCTAACTACCATTCTTTTTACTGATTTTATAATATTACGAGTATACGTAAATTTAACTAGACTTGTATTTATTGTATAATATTAAACAGTTGCATTAAATCGTATATAAAATACCATGGAACGAAAAAATTTTTGAAAGATTAATGGATAATCCTAAGATGAAATTTAATGGAAAATTATTACAGCCGGCGAGCACGTTTATTCATTACTTTGTTTTCATTTTTTTTTTTTTGAAGTTATAACCCAGAAAGTACTGTACAATAAGTAAAAGTAAAAAATCAAAAAAAAATGGAACAGACTAAAATATATTTCCTCTCATGGATTTTGAAATACTTATACATATATATATTTATAAGTATAAGTTATAAGTATAAAAGTTATAAGTTATAAAGTAAAACCAGTAGATAATACTTAAGGAAAAATAATAATCAAACAAAATTATTTTTACCTTTAAGCGTAAATTTTTTTTTTATAATAAAAAAAACAATAACAAAAAATCAATGAATAACCTGAGATTTTTTTTTTTTTTTTTAAATAAAAACAGAATAAATAAGAAGAAAATAAATGACTTATAGACTGTAGGTGTACAATAGAATCTCAGACAAAAATTGTTAAGAATGAAATGGTTAGTTGTAAGTTAAAAGCTTCTTAAAATACAAAAAAAAAGAATAGAAAAATAAGAACAAAAAAAAAAAATAAGTTAAGTTTTAAGTAAATCCTATTGTTGGTTATAAATTTTGATTTTAATTTTTTATGGTTGAATTGTTTTTCTTTTACTTTAAAAATGACTATAAATAAGTTTGTTAAAATTTAAATTGGATTTATATGTACTCGTACTTGCTTTCTTCTTTTTTTCTATGCACAGTGAGTTGGATTTAACTATTTTCCCTAATGTTATACGTAACAGACCTACTTTTTGAAAGAGCAATAGAAATTATTATTAAGATAAAATTTTAAGCGAAAAACTTTCCGCTTTTTATATGATGATAAAAAATTAGAAAAATACATTATCTTGTCAATTGTCATCTATAACTGGATTCTAGATTTTACACAGTCAAAGTAAATTCGAATTGAACAAAATTACAGTTTAAAGTGGATTATTACTATATAAAACAGTTTATAACAACAAAATATAAAATCCGTTTTATTATAGAATATTTTAAGAAAATTTTGGAAAACTCCTGCAGTCAACTCTATTTATTTAGCAAAGAGGAGTTTAGGAAGTCAGCCATCAGAAGAAGTTTAAAATAATGTAGGACGTAGTTAGCTGATCAATAGCGTAGTGGTAAAGACGCCGCCTTTCATGTGGAAGGTTTCGGGTTCAAACCCCGGTCAGATCATATCTAATAAAAAAATATCGTAAAATTGCATAATTATATCGTAATAGTTTATATCGTAATATAAAATAAGATTTAATAAAAATATATAAATAATTCTTGTATAAGGTTATAGATGGCGCACAAAGTTAACATTTGTACATTAATATTTCATAACCTTATACAATAGCTACAGCCGAGTAATTAACGGCTTAGTGAATATTATGATTAAAGAAACTGAAGCCTAGTTTAAATGGAGTGAAAAAGGAATAAAAAAAAAAGTTAGCTACGACATCCTATTGCACCAAAAACTAATTATTAATCAAATAATCCAATAATAATTTTTTCTCTCTATCTTTCTGTACGTCTGACTGAAAGTTTGATTAGTAATAAACTCTGACTTTATTATATATGTTATTAGTAATAAGTTGTTGACGCAAAATAACGAGGTCTGTATATAATCCACTAAATATAATGGGGTTAAAGAAATTATTAATACATGTATCAAATTATTTTTTAGAAGAAGCTGAAATTAATTATGGACCTAGTTAGCTACGGCATACAAAGATTTAAATCCAGGACCCTGTTGCACCAAAATATTGCATCCAGGACCCTATTGCACCATCTATAAAGTTTGGTTAATAATAAACTCTGACTTATGAAAAAATTATTATATTTGATTAGTGGGTAAGTTTTTAGTTTAATAGGGCCGAGGTCTGGACATATTTAACTAAATATAATGAATAGAGGCAAGAGAGTATTCACTTAAACTTCTCAACTAATTTTAACTATTTTCTAATCTGAAAGAATTTTAAAAAGAAATTTTAAGGTATTTAACTTTGTTTAAATGTAATCTATTTTATATTCAAAATATAGATTATTTAAATATAGGTAAGAATTTTAGAGCAATCAACAGAGTTCGGGTCGCCGCTACATCTCATGTTTGTAGACTTCGAGAAAGCTTTTGATCGTGTAAAACGCGAGTATATATGGAGAGCTCTTAGTAGGTGGGGTATCCCGGAGAAAATTATTGCCATTATTAAGGAATCCTACGAAAATGCGAGGTGTCGAGTTTTACACAATGGACAATTGACTGATTCGTTTGAGGTGCAGCAGGGTGTAAGGCAAGGCTGTATATTGTCGCCTATATTATTTTTGGTTGTGATGGACGAAATTTTAACCGCAACCGTAGGTGAGAGGTTGATGAGAGGTATGGTATTCAAGAAGTGGTCTGAACGAAATGTGCCAAAAATTTGAACAAATATGGCAAACGAGCAGGTCTAAAAATAAATGCAGCTAAGACCAAAAGCATGCGTACAGAGCAATCCACACATCCTCAAATTCTACTAGAAGAAAGCCAAATTGAAGAAGTAGAGCAGTTCAATTATTTAGGAAGCATGGTGACATCAAATGGGGGAACAGAAGTTGATGTTGACAGCAGAATAAATAAAGGTAGAGCTGCTTTTGGAACTCTATAAAACATATGGAAGTCAAATAATATAGCCCTGCGTACAAAGCTAAAAATATTTGAAACAAACGTCAAATCAGTACTTCTATACGGCTGTGAAACATGGAAGGTATCCGCCATTATCACCAAAAAGTTGCAGACGTATATAAACCGTTGTCTACGCCGCATCTTAAGGGTTTGTTGGTCGCAAATCATTACCAACACGCACCTGTGGCAAAAAACGAACCAAAAGATGATTGAGGACGAGATCCGAGAGAGAAAATGGCGATGGATCGGACATACCTTGAGGAAGCCAGAAGAAAACATTGCAAGGCAAAGTTTTGAGTGGAATCCACAAGGCAGACGACGAGTGGGCAGACCAAGGAAAACATGGAGAAGTACTGTTTTGAAAGAGTCAGAACCGCAACGCAAAACGTGGTTACAGCTTAAAGGAATTGCTAAGGATCGTGAAAGGTGGAGAGGATTTGTTGACGCCCTATGCCCCACCAGGGGTTCTAGGATCCAGTAAGTAAGTAAGTAAGAATTTTAGAAATTTAAATAATTAATGAAAGTAAATTAACTAATAGAAAGTAAAAGTCTTCAGAAAATCGTATTTATAAAAATAATTTAAAAGTAGTATATATATGTTTAAATAATTAATTATCAAATTAATATAAAACAATCGTATTTATAAAAATAATTTAAAAGTAGTATATATATGTTTAAATAATTAATTATCAAATTAATATAACTGCGTAATTGAATACCTTTAAGTGTTAGCAAGTCAATTTATTTAAAATAACAAAAGCAAAAACCAATATAACATGCAAATTAAAAATTGCAATGTTTATATTGCAAATTTATAACTTAAAAGGAAAAAAAAACTTTGTATATTTATAAAAGTTTATATTAGTTTATTTGTTAGTAATTAATTATTTATTTACAAAAAAAAAATTCTTTAGTTTATTGTCTATTTTAAGCACATTTTCAAAAAGAACATTACGAAATAATATTCCTATTAGTTTAATTCTGTCTATCTGTCTGTACCTCTCAATGAGAGTTTTTATACAAAACTTATACAGCACTTTAAAGGAAAAAATATTATTTAGTATTGTAAAGCAACTTTTTTCTGTAGCACCACCCGTTACGTTGCTACACTGCCTGAAGTTAAGAGAAACCCTATATCTAAATTAGTATAATAGAACTATCTTTAAAACGGTACTCTTTAAATTTTGAAACCCGTTATATTAAAAAAAAAGGTTTTACAGTTAGGATTTTGACATTTTGGAGGAATATAATTCTTAAAAATGAGTATGGGTCTCTTTCAATAAAATATTTGTTGGTTTATCAGCCGCATGGGAACTTTAAGTGTTCAAAGGCCTATAACTTCGATTCATATTCAAAAAATTTTTTTTTAAAAGATAATATACAAGAATAAGAGCTCCAGTTTTATGCTTTAAAATGTTTGTCTAATATTTTCTAATTATAAAGCTCTTCCCTAAAGTTTAACGCAGCATCATAATTTTTAACAAATTTTGCTTATACAAAAACATACTTAGGGTGGGTTTATTGTGGAGCTGCGATAAGTGATAAGAACGTCTATAAGACCATAGTTTTGAAACTATATACATGATTGAAATAGAGAGGTTCTTGTATTGGAGCATTGCTTTGATCATCGATAAACTATATAAATTTTGTACGCTATGCTCTTATTGCCACTCTTACCAGTTGTAACAGCTCCAACCTAAAAGCACCCTAAGTTTTTACCGAAAAACCTACTTTGGGATATTTTTTAATTATAAAAAAGTGCTTTAAAAATCCTTGATTATTTTGCATTACTTGTATTTGGTTCTGTTTATTATTCATAAATTAATTTTTAATTTATAACTTTTATCAGTGAATGTATTCTTATATATATATATATATATATATATATTAATTATTATGTACTTTAAAAAAAATTAAATGACGATAGTGCAATGTTTGCATAATTAAAAAAAAAAACTATTCCTGTTTTTGTTCAGTTTAAAAGATAACCTCTCATAGATAGCATCAATCTTTACAAATATTATTTTTTTTACTTAATAGTAAATAAAATATATCATTAAATTGCAATTTTTTAATAAACTGATAGCTAAATGTACTTGCATAATTATTTATTTATTTATTTAATTATAAAAAAAATTGTTATGTATATAAATAACAAATAACTAATTATGAATATGAAGGACGAAAAACTTGAATTATAATCATTAGATTAAAGTATGAAATAAATAATTTAAAAAAAAAGATTATAAAAAATATTTTTTTTCAATATATACTTTTATTAAAGTAGTACTAGCCCCCTAAAATGTAGAAAATAAAAAATTGAAGGTAGATCTTAGGAGTTTGTTACTGTTTTAATATAAAAGTAAATTGCTGGTATAGGAAACACTTCTTTTAATGTTTGAAAACTTTCAAGCTTAAAATATTTAAAATTTTCATTAACCAAAAATTGATGGTAGATCTTTTGCATTTAAAAGTGTTTTAATATAAAAGTAAATTGCTGAAATGAGAGACTGTTCTTCTTTAAGTTAGTCTTAATCAAGCAATTTCAATATATGTTTTTATATTATCAAAGTGAATTATTTTAGTTCTTAAAGTTACAATTTTTTAAAGAAAGTATCCAAATAAATTAATTTTATTTGTAATTTTTTTTATTATTAAGGAGAATCGATCTCAGACCTATTTACATTCTAAGCCACTTTGCTAACCACTGAATCATACAATTTTTATAAAATTATGGTCAGATTTCTAATATAAATGTATCACTAACTGACAGAATGAAAAATTAAGCCATAGACACAGGCAAGTTCAATTAAAAGTATATAATAAACATTAAATCATGTAAAAATAACAATATTATGTTTAATAGCTTTAGTGTTCCCTTTACGTAATGGGATTACGACTTTTTTTTTAGGTTAAACTAGAAAATTTACAAATTAACAAGTGGATTTAGTCGAGTATAAGCATAATTAGATAATTAAATTATAGTTGGTTATTTTATCAAAAAAATGTATTATTATTTTTTTATAATAACACCAGATATTAAATTTAATTTAAAATTTTTCGATAAGAAACTACTGCATATGAACCAATAGCTATCAAACACTATAAAAGACAAAACGTATTACATAACATGTAAACTTAAAATGTACATGTGATAAGACTTAAAAAATATCCAACTTTACAACTGCAATAAAGATATTAAAAAAAAAATGTTTAAAGGGTAATAATGCTATAGATAATGCTTTTTAAAAAAAAAAAAAAAAAAAATTATTAAATACCAACTTAATGTACACTGATAACAGATAACATAATTATAATAAATATGTAGTTAGATTAATTAAAGCTAAAAACAAATTAAAAATAATAAAAATAAATAAAAAAAAAAAATGAAGAAAGGTTAGTTTTAAAAAAATTCAAAATATTGATAATGAATATTTAATATGTGAATACAAATTTATAAATTTATATTATTACATAAATATATATAATGAATAAATTATGTAATAAACTAAATAAGTACAGTAACATTTCGATAATCCGAACCCTCTATAATCCAAAACCCCTAAAATCCGAATGACAGTTAACAAAGCACTAACTATTCTACAATCCGAATTGATTGCAGCTTGCAGATTCTATAATCCGAATTATGCTCAAAGTTGCAATATGTTTGTTGTTTTTATGTTTTCGTATGAATATTTTTAAAAAACATTTATTGACAGTTAGGTTTTTGTTGTATGCGTTTTTGTTTTTATAAAGTGTTGAAGTTTTAACTTAAATTTATTATTGTTAGTTTATTTAAAACATTGTAAGTATCAGAATGTACAAAAGTAAAACCTATAAATTTTTGTTTGAAATATGACACAAAAGAGAGCTCACAGTACTTTAACTCCTTATGACTCATTATTTTTAATTTTAGAGAGTTTTTGAACCACAACTATACTTGCTAGACTGGTATTGAATATCACGTTAATCCGAATAGGGGTATGCAATCAATTATTCGATTTATCAAAATGTTACTGTATATATACATAGTAATGAAAAATTTATAATTTGATTATTTAATATAAATAATCATTACGTACATTGAATTAAAAACATTTAATTCATTTTAAATAATCATTTAAATTAATTTGAATAAAAATTTATTTAATAAGTTTAATAAAACTGATTAAATGAAATTAAATTTAATATAACTAATTTATTTTAACCCTGGCCTACTAATCATCGGTTAAATTAATCCCTTTACTTTTTAAATCTTTAAATTTAAATTTAAATTTTTTTTTTAAATAGATTAATTTATTTATTTACTTAATTATTTATTTATGAACAGTCAGTCCCCTACTCCCACATACAATGTGATAAGTGAGTGATTCAGCCTTTCCTTTTCAAGTGTAGCATATATATATTTTATATTACGATATAAAATATTATAGATATAAGTAAATTATAAACTATATTATTAGATATAATCCAACCAGTTTTCGAACCCGTGACCTTTCGATAGTATTTTTTTAAAATTGTAAGAACTAGTAATATTTTTTAGGATTACTCTAATTAAATATCTCTTTAAAAAAATGGATTTTGTAAATTTATTGGCAAAAAATTACTTCTTTACGTAACATTGAGACTTCAATAAACAAATTGATACTTAACAATATTAAATTGAGATAAAATAACTTTGAATTTCGGTTAAACAATTTAAAAATGAAAAATAACGGTTCAAATTTTAGTAAAAATTTTTAAATTGAAATCAGACCATTTTAAATCGAAAATTAGAGTAGAAATGAATACATCTATTTATATAAATATATATATATATATATATATTAATATTTAAATTTAATATAAGTTTTATAAATTAATGTTAATTAAACTGATTTGAACGTTTTATAAAATAAATAAAAGCATTATTTAATAACAATGAATATTAAACATCACTAGGAATTTGAAAATATTATAACTGCTTCTTTTATGTTTTTTACTTTTAAAATTTTAATTTAAATAAAAAATTTGAAAAATTGTTTACAATTTTTTCATAAATAATTTTTGCAATTATTCAATAAATAATAAAATTATTGATTTTTATTTTATAAATTCTTTGGTTTGGTTTGTATTGTTTTTTATAAAATTTTCAATTAAAGAAAAAACAACCCAAAAAAAATTATAAGTTTTATGCAAAAAATTAAAATATTTTACTCTGTGTATGATAATTTTTATAATAAATATATAAAGTACATACTATATATCTATACAGATATCTAACGATATATAAAAAAATATATATGACAATAGTTATCTTGTTTATGAAGAATGTATTCACTTAAAGTTAAAATATTGTTTTTATTATGAATGGAAATTTTTTACTTTAAGTGAACAAATTTATATTAAAATCTTGATTTCACAAAGATTAATTAATTTTAAATATTTTTCAATATTCAGTATCTCAAATAAAATTATTTAACTTAGTAGTTGAGTCTTCACTTAAAATAAAACTATCTTCACTTGTATTAAAAATTTCCTTAATTGAAGTCAAAAATATTCACTTAAAGTAAATATTTCTTCAATGAAGTAAAAATGTTTTTATTTAAAAAAAAAAAATGTTTCAATTAATTTAACAATTTTTAATGTTCAATTAGAATAAAAATATTTATAATTACCGTAAAAAGTATGTAAAAAAAATATGTGTATGTAAAAAAAAAACAATATTATATGAAATTTCTAATTTTTTAAAAATGTTCCGATTATTTCTATTAATTTTCATTAATAATGTTAAATTAATTAGTTTTTTTTTTTGTTCCATTACTATGCAATTTAATTAAATTTTAACATAGTTACTAAAAAAAGAAAACTACATTCAATTACATACATTTTATGACATATCCTTGATAAACATATCTATAATATTGCATATTTAGCCCTTGGATAACCATATATTGCATATAAAATAAAAACATATTTTTTGTATAAGTACGAACTCCAAAAAAAATACGTTTAAGTTTACTTTTGAATACTAATGACAACACATTTCATTATTATTATCATTGTTTAAATAAAACTTTGAATGAATTATAATCATTTTCATACTATAGAATTTCACCTCAAACGTGTTAACGTAAATATTTTACGTTTATATATGTATGTGCAATATTATATGCATACCACAATTTTGTTTTTTTTTTTTTTTGTATTATATATGTAAATTAAAAATAAGGAAATACAAAAGAACCGACACAAAAAAACAAAACTTGGGTTATTAAACCTTCAACATAACATAATATAAATATTTATTTTCATTTTTTTTGCAATAATTTATCTGATAATTTGAATACAATATATGAATTTTGTATAGAATTGGAAAGTGGATATGAACAACTTTTACCATTGCTTTTATTATATATATATGTCCTAAATATGTCAGTTAAAAAAATTTTAAAAAATTATGAATTCCATACTTATATAGTAGATATAGTAGATAAACATATTATATATTGTATTCAAAAATCTTCAAAACATGTCATAATTTGTGTAATGTAAGAACATAATCTAATATAATAAAATGAAATATAGGTAAATTCTTTCATCTTTCAGTTGTCAGTACGTTTTTTTTTTTAAATAATCCAGTTTTTCTTATGAAAATAAATCAATTTTCCAAGGCTGTATAGACCTCAAAAGAATCTACACAGAAATCAAAAAAAAATATTGCATTAAAAAGGCCTTCAAAAGAACAAAATGTCATATTTATATTTGAAAAGATGCCGAATTGGTGAGGTGGTACGTGATTAGATTTATAAATACATTTGAAATCTGCTGAAATACAAGTACATCCAAAAAATTAAAATTTGAAACAAATATCTTTTAAATAAATGGATGATTAAAAAAATTAAAGTAACATTAGCCAAAAAAAAAAAAATTATAAGTTAAATTTTAAATTTTTTTCATTCTATAGACATAAATTAAATATTTAAGTATAAAAATTAATCTATAGATTCTTTTTTTCTTATTTTGTATCTTAAGATCTCAATTTTCAAAAAAAAAAATAACAATAGAATTAAATTTCTCATCAAAAAAAAAGAAAATAAATATTCCAAATTAATTCAATTATTAAAGAAAATAATGTATTATTAAAATAAATAAACTGCCACGGGATTTTTGCTAAAATATATATCAGGCCAACATATGCAAGCCATTATATACATTCTATAAATAAATCGGTTAAAAAAAGATATAATAAACGTCTGGAAAAGATTAAAAATATACAAAAATATACATATATATACATTCTATATTATAATATTCCTATATATTTATTATTTTTTATAAAATATATTTTTTAGATTTTTTTTCTAATTTAAAAAAAAAAATTGAAAATTTTGGATCCAAGATAATGATAATGCAAATAAATTTCATTGGAATTATTTTAATACATGCAATTTGAAAAATTAAAAAAAAAGAAACCAAAAACTCGTAAATATTGATGGGGTGATTTTTTTTGTTCTATTCTTAAATTCTATTTGTTTTTTTTTTTTAGTTTATTTATTAAATTAAAAAAAAAAATTGGTTAAAAATAAAAATGATCATATAAAACAATTACGATATTAAGGGAAAATTAAAAATTCCAAAACCAGATGCGATTTTTTAAAACATTTTATATTTTTAGGAAAAATCGCTTACAGTTTTGAAATTTTAATTTTAGCTTGAATATCAGATTTTCTTGGGTTGAGTTTAAAATCTCCATTTAGTAAATCGCGTTTTTAGAAAATGTCGTTTTTAGAAAATCGCGTTCTTAGAAAATCGCGTTTTAGAAAATTTCGTTTTTAGAAAATTTCGTTTTAGTTATACAAAACTCAAAATTATGCGATTTTGTATCCAACTCTAAAATCCCTAAAAACATGATTTTCTAAAATCGAAATGTTCTAAAAGAGATTTTCTAATATTAGATTTTTCAAATAAGCGAGTGTTTCTATTTAACAGCTACAGCTAAATAAAATAAAGGAACCTGGAAAGGCGTTAAAAACATAGTAATTACCTACCTTTTCAGGTTAATTGTACTTGTTAAAAAAAAATTTAATAAGAAAGAGTGGGTGGTCAATATGAAGGGGAAGTTTCAGATTTTTAAAAATTTTATATTAAAAAATTTAAATGCTTAAACTTATTTAATATTTAAAAATGCGTGTCTAAAACTTAAAACTATATTCCTATAATAAAAAAATTCTATAATTAAATGTCCTATTTTAAAAACCTTATTTTAAATAATATCTTGCAGTAAAAATTTTTTTATATTTCTAAAATATTATTTTTAGAAACTTTTATTTATAAAAAAAAATATTAAATTTAATTTTTCATATTTCAATTCTGACATGTAAATTACTTTTGGTTTTTTTTGAATATTATTTATATTGATATTTTTTTTTTTACAATTGCATAATTATTTAAAATTTATTTTTTTGCTATTTTCTAAATTAAAAAAATATTTTATTATTGAAAATGAAAGGTCAGTTACCTTTTACATTTTTGCCATATGGTTTTTTAATTTTAGATACGTATTTAAAATTACAGAATGTATTAGATTATGTAAAATTTATATTAAATATTAAATGTATAAAAATATGGTTCGCAGATGCAATTATTAACGATTGTTTTAAAATTACAGTATATCGAAACTGTATCTTTTTTATTTAAGATAATATTAACTTATTGAAATTTTAAATTTTTATTTGGAAATGATCTCATATTAAAAAATGCACACGCGTTTTTCTAACTATACTTTTTTTTACTTTTTTTTGAAATATTTATTGAGATAAAATATAAATCTAATAAATTTTTTTAATAAAATTAAAAATATGTGTTCTAAATATATTGTTTTTTTTTTTAAATATAAATGTTGCATTTTCTTATATATTGTTTAAATAAACAAAAAAAAAGATTGAAAGAGATTTGTTTTAAAAATAACTTTTAGGTTAATAAATTAACATTCCGTTCTGTTTTTTTAAAAAATTTCTAAAATATAATTTTAAAAATAAATGTCAGTGAAAATTTAATTTTAGCTCAAAATTAGCTCTTCATTTACGTATTTAGTTTTTCTAGATAATTGTTATATAACAACTTTCAATTTAAAAGTTAAAAATTAAAAATTTTACTTTTTAAAATTATTAAATTAAAAATTTAACTTTTTAAAATTATAATAACTAACTCAACTTCTTTCTAACATATTAATATTATTAAGGTATATTACACTCATAAACTTACAATTCATAAACTTAAGCTTGGAAACAGGGCATTTGAGCAGTGGAAAATTCACAAAAGAGAGACTTAACAAAGACATATAGCAAAATGTGCACTAAGCAAAAACATTTAGCAACTGGACACTTAACATTTGGTATCTCACATATATACATATATAATATCTCCCTCCTAATGCAATCATGTATTTCATATTGTAAAAAGTGAAACACCATAAATGCGAAATGTCTTCTTATAGAATAAGTTGTTAAGTACTCAGCTGCTAAAGATCATTTTGCTTAGTGCCCATGTTGTTAAATGTGCAGTTGTTAAGTGCCCAGTTGCGACTGTCCATTTTGCTAAATGTCTTTTGTTCGGATGGGATGCAAATGAGATTCGGATGCAAAGCTCAATACAAGCCAAATGAAAGTTCCCAACTGGTCGGTTCTCTATTATTAATAAAAAAAATAATTAAAATGAAAAAATTTAAACTTGGAGATCAATATCAAGAAATTGATGATCACTGATTTGATGGTGACCAGGGGGAAAAAGCATTTGAACACACCAATTAACTTTAATTTTAAAATTCGACAGCTACGAAACACGTTTGATTGTGGCATGTACTTTAGAAAACTTTGGTATTAATGAACCAAAGGAATATACCATATGTAATATAGAATTAATATTCTAGTTTTCATTCAATACCGCTAAAGTTTTATTCAACATTTTCATATTCTAAAATATTTAAAAAACTTGACTTTATACAATTATAATACAAATATGTTAACAACATATATTATATTTAATTATTATTATATTATAAGATTCAATTTTCACCTTCCATTTATATTAAATACTCAATATTTAGTAATACACAAATATCGGGTTTATTCAAAGCAATTCAAAGTATATATGATTTATTTACTTTTATTCCACTGAATTATAAACTACTAATAATTATTTAAATAAATAATATTTCTTAACTTTATACCTATTAATTAACACTTTACCGTTACGCATCAATACCTTGAATAACACTATTATTATAAAATTCATAGAAAATAAAAAAAAAAAACTAAAAATGTTAAATTAACTTAACAAACAGTAAAATTAATTACAATGTAACCAAATATAACATGTTAACATTGATGACTTAACTTGTTTCAATCAATTTTATATATTTATTAGATATTTTATTATATTTAGCGTTTTAACTGTTTTTAGTGTAAATTTTAAAATTGAACAATTATAAAATTTATAAAATTTATTTGAATTTCTATATAACACTGTTATGTTATATTTTTTGGCAAAATTTTATTTTATTAATAATAAATGTTATATAGATAGGTACATCTTATAAGGAAGAAATGTAAATAAAAACGATACTATATGTTATATGGTCATACAAATACATATATAGATATTTAATCAATTATATATGTATTAAAAATAAATAACAATTCATTGAAATTAGAAAATAAGAACTGCACCCTCATTTCTTTTTTTATAAAAACAATTCAAAACAAACATATGTATATAGGTGCATACCAATCGTATATAATAAAAAAGTATCTTTAAGATACTTTAATGCAATAAAGAATTAAATAAAAAAAAATACATTTTCTGAAACAATGAAGCAAAAAAAAAAAAATAAAATAAACGATATAAGAATTATTTTACAAATTTATTTCATTTAACGCAGTAAAATCTCGATTAAAGAATTATATATGTATATGTAAGTACGTACGTATATATTTTTATAAAGAATAAATAAGCGATGAAAAAAATTAAGATATTTAAAAAAGTATATTTCTAAAATTAAATAATGTTCCATAATTCTATATTAAAGTTTAGAGTAACAAAACTTTATATACAAAAATAAATTGATATTACTATAATTTATTTATTTAATTAGTAAATTATATTAAAAAAATTATAAATTATAGATAATAATGCAATTCAAATTAAGAATTTCTGTTAACATGTTTTAAAAATTAATGTTAGAGCTTCAATGTTAATATTTATTATTGGAAATTTCATTTAATTTTTGTTTTATTTATTAATTACGTACAATTATAAATATTTGCACACAATTTTGGAACCCTTTGCCTAATAGAGATGTGGGCCAGCTGCTAGATATTTAATCATAAGTTATTTCTATATAATTTTATATTGTTATATACTATTTATTGAGTTTACCCAGCCAGGGATCGAATCCGGGACCTTTCGCATGAAAGGCTGGTGCCACATGATATGGAAAAATATACATCGCCTAATTATGTTACGACTTTTAAAAATAACTGTTTTTAAAATCATAATAGGCCTTGAGCAGCCAAGACTCCGAAAGACATTAATTGCAAAAAAAATTTGGACTGTTATACAAATTACCTCTTAAAATAATAAAATCCCTACTTAGATGTTTTGCAACTCCTTAACAATGGCCGTCGTATACAAAATTTTTCAAATGACTCTTAATAATCTCAAATAACCTAACTTCTCTTAAAATTTCAAGTTTCTAACTTAAGCTGTTCAGAAGATATGAGGAATCAAGTACTTGGCAAAAATTTACTTTCGCATAACGGTAAATAAAAATACCGTGTGACAACCCTATACGTCAGTGTGACATATATTTAGAAAGCTCTGTCAAAAACAGCTGTCTTATACCGTTTTCAGATTAATTATAAAACTCTTAACACACTTGTTATAACAATTCAAATATAGAGCTCTTTCCGAACTTTGGGGTGATATACTTCCATAATGACTAGGGCTACAGAAAAAGTTCTTTTATGAAAACACTTTAAAAACACAACGAACAGACGGACAAAGTAAACCTATATATTTACATATATTTTTAAAATTGTTTTAATAATATACTAAAAATTGCAAATTGTTTTGGCAATCCTCCATATTGTTTATTTTGTTGCTTCATCTTCTATATATGTAATTTTCTTGTTGTTGTTGTTGGCACCTACCTATAAATTGTCTTTTTAAAATTCATTTTTTTTTTTTTTTTTTTTATTTCTTTTCTAAAAATAAAAATTAAAACAAAATAAATACAAACACGTGAAAATTGATGTGAATTAAAATAAATTAAAAAAAAAATATAATAAAAAGGGAAAGCTTTTCATTTTTCTCTTTCTGATTCACAAAAACGAAAAAAATTTACGTATTTTTATATTAAAAAAAAAAAAACAACAACAAAAAGAAAAAAACTGTCAATTGAAAATAAAAAAATTTTTATTGTATAATATTAATATTTAAATATATATTTATATACATATTTATATAATATATATACCTAATAATCATTTTATTAAAATTGTTTGAATACTTTTGTTGCTTGACAGAATACGAACAGAATATCGTATTCTAAACTAATGTTTGAATAATCATCTCATTTGCAATAATAATAAAAATGGCGTGATTTGATTATGTTATCAGAAAAAGATTTCAAAAAATTTTTGTATAATAATTTTATATATAGTAATTAAAAAATTAAATAAATAATTTTATAAAATTTATTTAATAAAATTACATTTAAAAACAAATAACTACACAGTTATTCATAAATTTTCAATTACAATTAACTAGGAAATATAAAAAGTATACAGAATAAATTAGATTCAGGAAATCGTATTTAAAAAATTGCAGTACAAAAAGACCTTATATACAATTTTAATTATGATGTCCATCATAATTAATAATCACGAATAAAATAATCAACACTTAATGAATGATTTCTGTATTTTTTACTTATAATGTATAACAAGAACAGATCAATTAACATGTTACAAACAGAAAATTAGATCAATTAATGTATTGTGTAAATAATCAGTTTATCTACTAAAATATTTTATTTGAAGATAATCATCTGTTAAAATCATTGTTAATCTATTATCACATTTTTAAATACGAATTTTTATACCCGTGCATACATATATGAACATCGGGTATATTAAAATTACTCCTCCGTTTGTAACGCATCGAAATATAAGAGCTAGATATAGTGTCAAGGGTACGTATCGAATCAGCATCGAAAAGTGAATCGATCTAGCTATGTGTGTCCGTCCGTCCGTCAGCACGATAACTCAAAAACTATAAGAGCTAGAGTTCTGAAACTTTCACAAAGTAATTTTTAGACAATTTGTAGGTTCTCTATTGTTTTTGGTTAAAATCGGAGAAAGGCTTCGGGTAGGTGCCATACAAATGTTTCGATATTTTATACATCTTTTTTTTAATTCTTTTTTTTTTATTAATTTTTTTTATAATTAAATATAAAAAAACAAATATTTTGAATTTTCTGTCAAACAGTTCAATTGCAATATAAGAATTTCTTATATATTTAATACACGCACGGGTATCTAAAAGTTGACAAAGGCAACTATAATCTTCCTCGTTTTTTTTCTAGTTACTTGTAATTACTTTAAATAAATACAAATAAATGATAAAATAATTGCATAAGACATCGCAAGGACGGCAGGTAGATATAAAATGAAATGTATGCAGATGCTGTAAAATAACTTATGCAAAACTAATGATTTTTTTGTGCCCATCACGCTTATGAAACTATAATCCTAATGCTAATGTGTTCTCTAAAGTTGCAAAAGCATATTGTACGATTTATTAAAATTTACAAACAAATTTTCTCAGTCGCCATATTTCTGTTATCCTTAATTTCATATACTCCTATACTTTTCTAACTGGGCCCTATTTCATAAAATTTTAAGTCTAGTATTATTAGTGAATTTACTAATATTTTATTAGATTTTAGTACAATTCTGTTTCATAAAGGCTAATATTTTATTAGTGCTATATATACTAATAATTATTAGTGAATTTTATTACTGCAAAGCGCGTTTCTGTTTTATAAAACTATTAGACTAATAATTATTTGTCGCTAAACTAATAATTATTAGTAAATTTTTATTAGCTTAGAAAGACAAATAAACTCATTATTAGTCTTTTATATTTTAGTATATTTATATATATAATGAAGGCTCAAACTTTATATTGTATGCAATAAACTTATTTTTATTTAGTAAATAATCTTAAATATTTTGTAAAAAATAAATAAATAATAAAATCTAAAAAAAAATTTACTCATTATTATACATATCTTACATTAATTAACATATTATTTTGGTTACAACTTAAGCATAATTCAGTAAAAATTTGAAAATCATGTTAAGCTCTCATAGGGAAAGTGATTATGAAAATTATTTTTTAATAAGGAGAAGTGCTGTATTTCGGGAATAATAATTATTAGTGACGAGGCTACTCTAATAATTTATGCTTTGCAGTAATAATTTATTAGTAAAATTTTATTAGTATTAGATTAATAGTTTTATGAAATAGGGCCCTGATTTTCTTATTCAACTCTTCGAAACTAAGCAGTAAATTTTTATAAAAGACTAATCTAAAATCCTAAATTTCTTAGGCCCTTTTACGAAAATGATCTTCTTATTCTTCTTAATCAAATCGAGCATTTGATTTTAATCAAAGACCCAATTTTTAAGTTTTATTTTATAATGAAGTGAATTTAGTGTCTTAAAGTCTTACACTGACCAAAAGAACTACATTCCTAAAAAAAATTCCAAATATTAATTAGAAATTTTATGTACATATTCATTTTAGCCCTTGCACTTAATTTAAAAGCAATAGCCTTTAATAGAAATTAAAAAAATATTTGCCTTAAAAATTATTTCCATCTTTCGTCTTATTTCGTTCGTTCGAAAAATTATTGTTATTTACTGGAAATTACTACGTTCTTTGGTGTCTTGCCATTTAAAAATTTGTACCATTTGCTCTTAAGTATATCTTAAAATATTCATTTTCTTCAAATTTGGATTGTCAAAATTTGGTACAGTTTTTGGAATAGTTTAAACCCCCCACTAAAGATATAAAGAGAAGAGTGCTAACTGCCTTAAGAGACTACAAAATATAATTTAAAAAAAACAACGGGTGAATTGAAAATTTAAGATTGAAAAAACTTTTAAGTTGTAAAAATTTTTTCAACCCCCATTTAGAATTTTTTTTTAATAGGAGGAAACTTTAAATTTTATGCTTAATAAAATTTATCTTATTTTGAAATATTTTAAGACCAAACAATTTTTCATATATTCAAATACATTGTTATTAAGTAATAATCTCTTAAAATTTTTTAATTATTTTTTCGAAATTTAAAATTTAACGAAAATATTTAAAGGAAAATATAAATTTTTTTTTTTTTGTTATTTCTAATTTATTTTTATAATTAAATAAGTAAAAAAAAAAAAAAGTTTAAATTTAATTTTGTAAAATTTTACGTTAATTTTTTCAAGGTTCTGGCTAATGATTTTACTATTTAAAAAAAAAAAAATATTTCTTTTGTTACGAGACAAAGAGGAGTGCAATGCAATATACGTAAGATAATATAATTTATTATATACTTATATTTAGTTAATTTGATTATATTATTGATTTAAAAGTATTTCTTCTGTTGAATTTATCTTGTACAGCAAGCCAACTACTTTTTCTTAAATTTCTGTGAATTTAAAAATATGAAACAACAAAAAAACATAAGAGATCTACACTTTGCTAACTTCAAAAATAAGAATTTCTAACTTCAGTTCAATTATACTTATCGGCTCGAATGTCTAGAACTTAGCTTGAATTCACAATTTGGTTTTTCAAACAAAAAAATTTGATTGGATTTCAGTTCTAGCTCTGTTTTATACATTCGACCGATGGTCTTTTCAAATAAAAGTTTCATTTTTCATGTGATAGTATTTAAATTTCAAATGTGACTGTAGGTCCATGTATATTTATTTAATTTTTTTTTGGTTACAGTAAGTTCTTATATCTTTGGATTAGAAATTAGACCGATATTTTAAAAAAGGTATTCACAGATTTTATAGTCAATGAAACTTTAAAAAAGATCCAAGGTAGAGAATAGTTTTTTTTTTTAAATTAATTCGATCCGACATTTTGTTGAAATTTTTCTTATTTTTCTTCTATAACAGAAAAGGTTTTTTGAAAATTAATTCGATCCGACGGTTCGACTGTACGGTTCCCAAGATTTTTTCCATTGTATATCATTATACTCATTTTTAAATTTAACAATTGTCAATAGTTAGCATATTTTAATCATTTTCTATATTTATTTAATTATTTATTTAACTAATTATACCCATACACATGCAATTTTCTATAATATGTAAATGTACAATTTTCTGTAATATGTAAAATATACAATTTTAAAGCGTTCCATTATTAATAACATCTCAATCGTACTAGCACTAAGTGATTAAAACGTAATGTAAATCTATTAGACTAAAATTATAATTTAAATTGAATTTCTTATAACAATTGATATATTATTAAGTTCTAGTTATATTTATTAATATTTTATATAGCGAAAAACTGTATATAATTTGAATGTAAAATGTGGTGATAGATTTCAATTTCTAAATGTACTTAATTTATAGAATAACTGTCCATAATTTGATTTACAAAATGTGGTAATATACTTTAGTTCCTAACTGTACATAATTTGATATACAAAATTTGGTAGAATAATAGAATAACTGTCCATAATTTGATTTACAAAATGTGGTAATATACTTTAGTTCCTAACTGAACTTAATCTATAGAATAACTGTACATAATTTGATTTAGAAAATGTGGTAGTATACTTTGGTTCCTTACTGTACTTAATCTATTGAAATATGTACTTAATCTATAGAATAACTGTACATAATTTGATATACAAAATATGGTAATATACTTTAGTTCCTAACTGTACTTAATCAATAGAATAATATCTATCAAAATGAAAATATTTAAAGAATTTACTTTGTTATTGTTTTAATAAAATCTATAAATTGTCCGTAACTAAATCAAAAAAAAAAATAAAATATAATTTAGGTATAAATATTTAAAATTATTTTCTAATAATTTATATTTATTATATATTATTATTTTTTTACTACATAATTGAAAAAAAAAGCCGAAAGCATAGTAAAAAAAAAATTCAATTTTAATCAATTAAACTGTACCAAAAAATAAATATATGTATACTTATATTATATGATATATGAGTATATATACATCTATATATATACATATACCTCCGTACATATTAGTTAAATAAAACATCAATTAAGCCAATAAAAACCGCGTGAAATAATAAAAAAAACCATAAATAAATTTTTTTTATATAAAGAGAAAAAAATTGGCATTTTGCTAATATTACAAATTTTATCTTATACATATTTTGTTTTTGCTATTGTATATATACATATTATATACATTTTATATACATATTATAAAATAATTAGTAAACATTTTAGAAGATAGAAAAATACAAAATTTAAAAATAAAAACAAAACATCTAAAAATAGTTTAGCAAATAAAAAAAAAAAAAATAATAATAATTATTAAAGGAAAAAAAAAGAATTTAATAGGGTTGAGTTCATTTTAATACGTCACATTGTTTTAATCAAAAAATCATAACAGATTGTTGACGTTTTAAAATGATTTTTTTTTTTCCTTAAATGATGATAACTTCAATAAGACCTCCATAACTATATACATATAATAAATTATATAGTTATGTTATGTGATGTTTATATAAATTAATATAAACTGGTATATAGAATAGAACCAATTTATTTATTTACTTGTTTGTTGTTGTTGTTTTTATTATTTATGTATTTCATTCATTTACATATTGAAAAATTTAAATTAATAAAAATCGCGCAAAAAAAATCTGTCATTTTAAACTTATTATTAAAGTGTAAAAAAAATTTTAAGTACATTTTATAATACTATAATTTTATATACTAAGTACAAAGTTTTACATAAACAAATATATATTAAATATATAATGTATACCTATTTAAATTTATTGTACAAATGTTATCAAACAACAAAATTTTCCATAAATATTAAACACAGTAAAACAAAACCACAATCCACGATGCGCAGTTATAGGGTTAAATAATAAAAATGAAATAATAAATATGAAGATACATATATGATTTTTATTTTTTTTTTTGTCTCTGTCTTTCATTTTTATACCCGTATGACTATATAGTCAAAGGGTATAATAAATTTGCCATTACGTTTGTGACGCAGAGAAGGAGGGGGGGTAGATATAGACTCAAGTGTATGGATCGGATCAGAATCGAAAAATAAATCTATGTATGTCCGTCCGTCTGTCCGCCCGTCCGCACGATAACTCAAAAACTAAAGGAGCTAGGATCTTGAAATTTTCGCAAATTCGTTTTTTTGCAATAGCCGCCATCGCTATTTAAATCCAGCCATTTTGGTCCATGGGTTCGGGTAGCTGCCATACAACTTCTTTTTTTATATGAGTATTTCTCTGTACCTATTACAGCCGCGTGTCTGAAATTTTGCCAAAAGTAGTTAAGTTTTGTGGCCAAGGTTTCTGCAAAATTTGGTCGGTCTACTGCAGTGGGTTCGAGTAGCTGCCATACAACTTCTTATTTTATATGAGCATTACTCTATACCTATTGAAGTTGGATGTCTGAAATTTTGCCAAAAACAGTTTAGTATACTGGCCAAAGTTACTGCAAACTTTGGTTGGTCTACTGCAGAGGGTTCGAGTATCTGTCATACAACTCCTTCTTTTATATGAGCATTACACTACATCTAATAAAGCTGGTATGTTTGAAATTATAATGTTTATATAACTGTCATACGGGTATCCCAGAGTTGACACAGTCTACTCTACCACACTCTTCCTCGTTTTTTTTATTTTTATTATGTGTGATGTTTTAAAGTGTCAATTACTTAAATTTTTAAAATTACACTATGTCCCATTTTAATATTGAAAAATTTAGTAAATAACAAAAAAAAATTCACAAAAATTTTTTTTTTGTTTTTGGTTTTATTGCAATATAAAATTAAATTATTATACGTACATATATGTATGTATATATATAGATATATATTTTTTTTTAAAGGTGTGGCTTTGGCTGTTGCATTTAATCATCTTTATGAGTTGCAAAAAGATTAATTCAAGTGGAAAAAAAAAACATTAAAAAGAAATTTATATCAAGAATTATTTAGGTATATAAATATTATATAAATTTTATTTAAAGTATATAAAGATGTTTTAAAAAGATTTTTTGTAGAAATTATAAAAGATAAAAGCCCAGAAACACTATATGAATTTACAATTGGGTTTTCAGTTGATCGAATCAAAAATTTACTCAAAAAATGACATATAAAAATGACATTTATGAAACTTATTTGTGAGATCAAATGAGAGTTTATTTGTGTATAATATTTTGACATTTAAATTTGTCTCATTTTTAACTGTTTCATTTTTCCTTAGTTTTTTTTTTGACATTTTAATTTTTGATTTCATATTTGACAAAATCAGATAGAATAAATTGTAAAATAACTTTAATCTCTTTTAATTGTATGTCTATTGTAAGAAAAGAATCTTTAAGTAATTGTCTATATTGTAAATGTATTTGAAAACATGCTTAAAGCATTAATATTAAGAAAACATTATTAAATATATTAAATATGATTAATTTCATAATAAATATTAATTCTATTCTATTCTAAGATTCTAATAAACATGTCTATTCTAAAAATTTTAATTAATTTTTAGTCAATTAATAATCGATCACAACCGCAAATCTTAATAAAATTTGTGAGACTAATTTATATAAGTAATGTTATTAAATTTAATTAGATGGTGTTAATTAATTTAGAAACAGTCCAACAGTCTTATTCATCATACAATAAGATGGGAGACTGAAAGAGGTCTTTGAATTTTAGGAATTATACTATTAATTAATTTTTAAGTAATAACTATTACTTATTTTGTATACATTTTGGTTATACTTATTTATATTTATAGTTTTGTATATACATTTCTATGTTCGTATATATATATTTATAATACTATAATTCAACTATAAAACTTTTCAAATTAATAAAAACATCTTAATTTGTCCTATACTAACTATAACAAATAAACATCTGGTTTAGATTTTAAACGCTTTTTCTAATTATAAAAAAAAAAAATTAAATTGCATAAATGACTAAAATTCTAATATTTATTTACATTTTTTTTCTCAATGTCAAGGTTATAAAAATATTTAAATACCTATTAATACAACTCTATCTATGTAGATCTATAGATATAAAGATACAATTTTATATCTATATTTAAAAAATATAAATAAATATAATAAGGAATTTTTTTTCAAAGTTTATAACTATAAAATTACTCATATGAAGTAATAAAAGTGAATTTTTACTAAAAAATAATAATATAATTATATTCATTATTATATTTTATATTATGTATTATAATATTTATATATATGTATATATATTATATGAACATTCTAGAGTTGTATTTTAAATATACAGAGATTTTAATCAGGTGTATAATATATAAGGTTATCTGATGATCATTCGACTTTAAAAAAAAAAAAATATATAATGCAAAAAAATATTATTGCATATTATAATGAATGAGCACATGTTATTTAACATGTTGTGGAAATATTGTTATAAAAAATTATAAATTCAAATTTATTTGGGATAGGTTATTAGAAAGTATAATTTAAACTTGGTTCGGCTCTTCAATTATATAATTTATTGATAAAAAAATATAAATTCTTATCAACAATAAATAAATACATGCTTATATAAAATTTACAGAATTATTGGATTAACAAAATTTACGAGTAATTATAATAAACAAATTTAATTGGATAATATAATTAAGTATTTATGTACTTTCTAACACGAACTTAACATTTGCTTAAAAAAAAATTACTGAAACAAATAAGGAAAATACTTTATTTTTATTATAAAAACAAGTTTTACAAAGAAAATTTTATATAATCACGTAATATTGTAAATGAAAATAAATTTAATATTACAGTAATTAAATAAGTAATTTTTAATTAAAATCTTATAAGTGCTAAAAATATATAAGTTCTAATGTATATATTTAGTAAAGTAACTTCATAATTTTTTTTTTTTAAGCGCTAGCTGTTTCAACTGTTAGACTAATAAGACTGTCCATACCACAGGTACATGTTGGAACAGGAGGTCATATTATATTCGTGTTATAAAAATTGGTTTTATAGATCCATTAGTTTTTTATAACATGTAGAAACGTCTTAGATTTACAATAGTTACAATTCTATTTTGAGTTTATATTGTAATATTTGGTGTTTGAGTTATATGGTATTCTATATCTGTGAGTTATATTATTCAATTAAATTATATTTTACCTTTGTTTATATTGTTATATTACAGTATTTTTTATTAAAGATATATAATTATTCATTATACCATTAATTTGAACCCAATGGCAAATGGTAGCTGAGTCGAGTCGAAAACCAGAAAAGTTTTTTTTCACTTTCACTAGGATTCGAACCCGGACCTTTCGCATGAAAGGTCGGCACACAACTGTGCCACCCAGCCGTTAATTGCTTTTCATTTTATTGCAAATTCTAAGTAAATTGATTCAAAAATTCACAACGAAAATCTTTCAAATAAAAACTTGATCTTTACCCCTTGTTCTCCACTTAGAGGTTAAAGTATCCAAAAAAAAGAAACGTTTCTCTTATCATTTTTAATGAAAATATAATATTATAATATATTATAATTAATAAAATGTTAATGACTTTTCATTTCTACCTTATCATTAGATACTCAATTTAATTGCACAATTATATTATTTTCAATTCATTAAATCGTTAAATATGCAGAAGAAACTGTTTAATATTTGATATCTATATTATCAGAAATCTATTATCAAAACCTTCTATAATCTATTTATAATATCCAAAATTTGTTTTATGATACCAAAATAAAAAAATAAAAAAAATAAATTTAATTAATATTAATTAATTTTTGATAATACTATTATTATGTGCCCTACCCACCCCCACATTATAATTAAATATATAATAATTAACTGATTTTACTTACTTGCTAAATCAGAGTCTTCGGTAAATGTTATATATCCTTTGTTCATATCTTCTGAACGTCGTTGTTTTTCAATAGACGGATTTTGAGTTAATAATGTTGTTGTAGATGATTGTATTTGAACTTTTGGAATAATTAAATTTTGTTGTTGTATTCCACTTATTATATTATTATTATTATTAATTTTATTATTTTTTATATCAACACTTATATTATTATTACGATTATTTATTATACCGTTATTTGTATTAGTATTATTATTAAAACCGTTAATATTTTGTTTTGTAGTCAATAATAGATTTTGTGTTACTTGTGATATTGGTTTAAATATTGATGCTGTTACAGATTGAGCACGTGATGCAACATTAAATTGTGCATTTGTATTCAATAAAATTGATGTACGTTCATTTGGTTTAACTTGAGTGAATACCGAAGCTGTAACAGATTTTGGTTTTTTAGAATCTTCAATTCTTTGTGGTGGTATTTTATTTGTTAATTGTGTTGTAGTTTTTTGTAATGATTGTTGTTGATGTTGTTGTTGTTGTTGTTGTGGTTGTTGTTGTCGAACACTTCCACAATCAACAACAGTTATTTTTTTATTTATTGTAACTTTATTGGTATTATTGTTGTTGTTGTTACTATTTATATTACAATTTTTCAAATTAATATCTTCAATATTTTTAGATTTTGAATCTGTTAAATATAAATTTGTATTAATAACAATATTATCATTATCATTATCATTATTATCATCATCATCATCATCACATGATTCAATATCAGATGATGATTTTAATGATTTTAATTTTGATACTGTCAAATCTTTTTGTTGTTGGTGTTGTTGCAATTGTTGTTGTTGTTGTTGCTGTTGCTGCTGTTTTGTTATAGTGAAATTCTTCAATGTTTGACGTAATGGTGATAATGAATTTTCACGTATTTGTTGATTTTGATTTAATAAATTTGTTACCAAATTTTGATCATTAAGTTTTTTATTAAATATTGTCGGAGCTGATGATAATGATGATTTTGTTTCATTTATAATTGAAACTTCATTATTATTATTTGTTCCTTGTTGTATTTTATTTAATTTATTTTCACTTGTATTATTTTTATGATTCGAAGAATTACTGATGGTATTATTTTTATTATTTAAATTTATTTCATCACTCTTAATATTAATATTATTAATATTATTATTATTGCACAATATTTTCTTTCGTTGATCTTTATTTTTGGCTTCAAATTGTTCATATGAATAAATTTCATTCTCGTTTTCAAGTTGACTGTAATTTTATTAACGTTAAATATTGAACGCGTGTTTTTTTTTTTTTTATATTTTAATTAAAACAATTTACGTATATAAGTATAATTTATATATTATATACATACTATTTATATTTATTATATAATTAATATAGATATATATTTAGTATTATTACACAGAAAATAATTCCAAAATACAGGAAATTAATATATTTTTTTTTTTTGTGAATTTAATTTAAAAATTTTTTAGTATTATTTATTTAATAACCGATGGATTTTAGAGGTGGGGTATTATCAAATACTTAGTTTATGAAATTACACTATGATTAAAGAAGTTAATCACATTTTAAATTGTAGAGTTGTTTTAGGTGTCAAAAGTAATTATATAAAAAATATAAACATAAAAAAAGAACAAAAATATAAGTAGAAATTATGCTAAATAATTTAAAAAATTAGTAAAAATTTATTTATACATTTGGACGGAATTTATTTCAAAGCCCAACCAATTAATGTCGACTAAAAATTATAATTGAAAGAAATTAAACAAAAAATATACTTAAAAATGGAAATTCCATTCCAAGCGTAACAAATTTTATTTGCATGTGATTATATATATTATATACATATCCTATAGATATTATGAAATATTATATATTTATATTAATCAATTAATTTTTTTATTTGAATTTTTCGAAAAATTTAAAGAAATTATGAAAAAAATTACAATTAATTTGATATGAAAAATAGAAAATGAAGAAAAAATAAAAAATTTAATGAAATTTGGTAATAGATCTCTAAAATGAAATATAAATAATTTTCTAATTATTCATTTATTTTTCGTATTTTGATTAGAAATATTTGAAGATAAAAGTTTTAAGACATTTAATGGGAAGAATGTTTAAAACTGAACTTGAATTCAAACCTCAATTTTTCAAACCAAAAAATGACCGACAAACTTTTTGTTTTTATTAAAAAATTTAGATTTGAGGAAAAGCCCGATTATATGAATTTTTAGTATGCTAACATTTTTTTTTTTAAGGTTTTAAGAAGAAATTAAATTCCTATACTTAATTTGAAATGATTTCAATAGATTCAATTCAATGGATTAGTATCAATTATATAGATTTGTGAAACCTAAAATGCAATTATATTTGATTTTTAAATAAATTTTTTAACTAGATTTTAATAAAGTTTTAATTTTTATGATATTTCTACGGCAAGTACCTTGTGCTATTTCGTACTTCTTCCCTTTTAATTTATATATAAAAATGTAATTTGATTTATTCATAAGCTTTAATCTTTTATTAATTATATAAAATATAATTATTATTATTCATCACTGAATATTAAATTGGTTTAAATCAAATTTTTATAATAATATGTTCCTAGGTATTAAATTAAATTGAGTTCCATAATTATCTTATTTTTTTAGAAAACTGAAATAATTTTTATGTCCTATCTACAATGACGCTCTCATGACGCTCACATTCCGCTCTCATTACGTAGTCAACAAAGGAGTGTCCACAATGAAATATACATGACAGCGTTTTTTGACAATGTTTTGTTTACAAATTTCATAAACTAAAAAATATTTAATAGTTTAAAGTTTATTGTATAGCTATTTTGAATAAAGATTTGATATTATTTAACCCAAGATAGAAAAACAATTAATAATTTTACTAATTTTTTATTCTGATATATTTTTTTTTATTTTTCAATAAAAAATATTTTTCAAAGTTCAATTATTTGACATTTAAATACGTAGAGAAAGCGAAAAAGTTAAAAGCTAAACAATTTTTTTAATGACTGCGTAATGAGTGCGACATGGCTGCGTCTATTGTTGACACTTTCATATAATTCAATACATTTAACTTAGTTTGACAGATGGCTACGTGTAGAGAGCGGAATCAGAGCGTTCATTGTAGATAGGCTATTATACATAAAAATACGGGCATTTTTAAGACCTATAAATTTAATTTCTACCACCGTTAAGATTTTTTGACAATATTGTAACTACTATTAAGAATATTGTAACAAAATTTTTACTTGAATATGAAATTTCTTTAAAAATTTTTTTAATTTCATTCAAAATAGCCACTTTTTAAATAAAAAACTAAAATAAATCCACCAGATGATACAATGATAAAAAATTCTGTATTTAAATTTTTATTTATTGTGAAAAAAAAAAAGAAACAAAGGGAAGAAAAAAAAAATTTACACAAATAAATAAATCAAAATAAAAAATTTTATTGCATTTAATTGCAAATTAAATAATCACATGTTCTATATAATCACTATACAAATAAAATAATATTATTATTTTTTTTTTTTTTTTATTCTTTTTCATCTACCATGAGTTCAACAACTCTCTATCTCTTTCTATATAGGTAGGTAAATATTATGAAAGAATGAATTAAAAAATTTAAATTAACCTATAAGTGCAACAGAATATAAAAACATTTAAATAAAAATGTAGTACCTATGTAGTATGTAAGTATGCATGTGTAGCTACTTAATAATAAATGCTACAATTTTGACGCAAATTATTTTAGTTCATTTTTATTATTTAATTTCGAGACATAAAATACTACAAATGTTTTATTTATTACAATTTTTCAATTTGTTTCTCTTTTTTGAAATATTTTTTTTTTATTGAAATTTTAATTCTCTTTTTTGGTTTTCATATTTTTGTATATATATACTTACTTATAATTAATATATATATGTTAATATATAATATGTTTTACATATGTATATACAAATTCATATTTGCATATAATATAATAAAATTGTATTTTTATATTTTTTTATAAATTATAAGTAGACAAAACTAAAAGTTGGTTTTTGAGGTTATGAAAATTTGTACGATTTTTTTTTTACTAGCTAATTATATGAAATGTAAATAAAACATACATGTATATATATAATTCTTACGTAAATGAAATTTTTTTTTTTATATTTTGTTCTTTTTCAATGTTTATATATGTGTATTTGTTTGTTACTATATAATAACAAGATGTTCTAAAACAACTCAAAAACAAAACGACAACGACGCGAAAAAAGTGACGTTAAATGCATTCAAAATCATTTTAGCGTATATAGTGGTTGAGTAATAATAAAAAAATTAAATAGACTGATGAATATATATTTTACACTTGCATATTGTACATACCTTTGTTTTTTTATATATATATATTTAAAAAAAGATATATAATAAATTACTAAAAAAAAAAAATTAGATAATAATGGTAAGGTATGTAATATATTTAGTGCAAAATATACTTGTATATACAAATAAAATACGATTTCTTTTAAATTTTTATAATTAAGACGAAATTTACGAGGGTTTTTTTTTTTTGTTTAAAATATTTTTATATTATATTTTTTTTAATTTATTAATAAATTTTTTATATATTTAAAAATATATGTATATATATATTAAAAAGAAATTAAATAAAAATATATTTTATATATAAAGTATGTAATTATTATTATTTTGCCAACAGATGTGTTTTTCTTGATTAAATTTTTTTTTTTTTTTTTTAAGAATAATAAATTTTCCATAAATTTCAATTTAAAATAAATTAATTAATAATAGTAATAAAAATAATAATAAAATATTATGCAAATATGTAAATATGTACCTACTTTCCATATATAAAAATTAAGAAAATGTAATAGGAGAGGTTTTTTTAAAAAAAAAAAAAAGATTTCATTAACGGTAATAAATAATCGATTATTACAATAATAATAATCGATAATTATACAGATTTGTAATTGAATTGAGCAATTATTTTCATAGACAAATTTATATACCTATACATTAATATTATTATAATTTAGATATATAATAATATATTAAGTAATACCGAAACGTTCTACAATTACAAAATGAACCACAATTGTGCAATTTTTAAAACAATTTTTCAATTACTTTAAATACTTTTTATATAAAAGTTACCTACATTAGTTGGTTTCAATTTATTACAGTTTGGCTTTCAATTTAAACAAAAATTAATGGTTTTAATTTTTTTATTTTTTTGGATCTTTTTCGTTAATTATTTGTAAAAATATTAAATAAATAATTATAAAATATTAATTTGTTTAACACATGTCTCATTATTTTTCGTGGTTGCGGTAAATCAACAAATTAATAAAAATAAATAAATTAAACAAAACCTTAAAATAAAAAGCAGAATTGCAGTAATTTATCGTTCATAAATGAAACACAAAATCTTATCTTAGTAGTGTTCTCATTTTTTAATTCAAAATACACTGAGAAAAAATAATTAAATAGGTATAAGATATAATTTGCAGTATACTTTATTGATATAATACTTTATACATATATATTAATCGGCTTATATTATCGCAATATTGCCGGTTTATATGATCATATGATCACAACTTTTTAAAGTCGGAACTATACTTGAAGAGATTGATGAGTCGCTTCCAAATGTCGAATACAATGATTCTAACATATAAAATAATAATCTACTTACTTCTTTTTCGTCATTATTGCTTTTGAGGAAGGTAATGGAGTAAAAATATATATATTTTCACAGAATTAATATTTATTTGACATAAAGGTTGTCACTTTACTGCGAACGATGTTGATATACTTTGCATTTTTTATTTTACAAACTCAGTGGATCAAAATCTATTCCTTTTTTTCTAGACTTAGTTTAAATAAACTAAGTCTAGAAAAAAAGGTCACGTCGAACGAATGTCAACCGATGCTTCAGTTAAGAGGATATTTGAAGCCAGACCTCAAGGGAAGCGACGCCGAGGGAGACCGAGCCTCCGTTGGGCAGATGAAACATCTGCAGATTTAAAAAAACTTCACATCACCAATTGGAAGAGATCTGCGCAAAACCGAGACGAGTGGAAGCAGATATTAATCTCTTCCAATTGGTCTGATGTAATCATCAGGCCCAGAACCTTCATGGTTTGTAGTGCCTAGCAAGTAAGTAAGTAGTATAAATAAAATCAGACTGAGGAACAAAATAAATACCAAAACCTTACAAGTTAAGAATTTATAAATTATAATAAAAGTTGTTGGGATCTATCTGATTCAAAAAATTTTCTAAATTCAGCGAGAATTTAAAATTTACCAAATTAATGGCAGTAAAACAAATAATTAGCGATAAATATTCAAAAATAAATTTTTATTTTGTTAATATTAAGTTTAGAAACTGGATTGTTATTTTTTATTAGAAATCTACTGGGCAATGACGACCAAGAATTGGCCGCCCTGTTTGACATTTCTACGCGTTACAGAAACATCGTCACCTTCAAGAATAATTCCAGCGTAAAGAATATTTAACAAATGATAAAGTAATTAAAATTGTAAACTAATTTTAAATAATCGATTGTATATCTAATTAAAAATTGAATAAATACATATATATTATAATTCAAACAATTTCTAATTAAATGCATTTAATTTTAAAAACTATTATTATTTGAATATAACTAATATTTATTTGTTAAGTATAATGTGATTGATTATATTAAATATTTGTCATTATAAAAATAAATACCTAAATGTATTCTTAAAATAAATTAGTTATCACTTTAAAAAAATCGTTTAACAATTCTAAAAAAATTTGAAAGTAAATAAAAAAAAAAAAAAATTTGTAAACAAAATTTAAAAACATAGTCAGTCAATTAAAAAATATTCTAAAAAGTAAATAGAAATACTGAACAAAAATTTAATCAATTATTAAAAAAAAAAATAAATAAATATATTATGAAAACTAAACAAGTGCCTGTTGTCATCCGAAGTTACAAGATAAAATTAAACTGCTATACTAAAAAAAAAGGGAAAGTAAAAAAGAAATGCGTCTATCTAATTCAATATTTTATTAATTATTAATAAATATTTGATTTTGTTCAAAATATTTGTTGATATACAAGACTTCTCTAACTATATCATCCGTAATCCGATATTTGACAATGCTTTTTATTGTTTATTTATTAATTTTTTTTATTTTTTAATAATAAAGATTCTTACACCTAGCCAGACTAAATTTTGGATTATATAGTAGGAATGGTGCAGGGTCAGAACTCCCTGGGTCATAAATCCCTGAGGGATTTACTTAGTGGGTCATAAGTCCCTTAGGGAGTTATGGCTCACTGCTATGAGTCTTGAGAGTTTTGACTGAGCGTGTTAGGTTATAACTCCTTTATACAGTTCTCAGCTTAAAAATTATTAGTAACATTTAAAAAAAAAAAAAATTAATTTTAATTATATAATATCAGTGACGGGTACACATTTTAGGGTTTGATTCGAAATCAGAGTATTCCCTTTTTCCAAAATTAAGAAAACAACCACAATTTTACAATTAAACTACATTTTGAAAGGCTATTTTGCAAATAGGTTAATCCTGATTTTGTAACCAAAGTCTCGCATACAGGAATTCATAAATACTCTGGAAAAAGGGTCAATTTTGATTTTTAACAAACCTAAATATGCTTCCTAATATAGTATCTCGCATAAATAAATATATAAATACATATTGTTGTACATTTAATATTTTGCCTTCAAGGGACTTATGACCCACTTGTAAAGGGACTTATGGTCAAAGTAAATATTTTAAAGTTTAAATCCCTTAGGGACTTATGACCTCTGGGAGTTCTGACCCTGCACCAGTAGGTATATATACAGAAGTTATTACTCATTATATAACACATGATTATTATGAATCATACAGAATAGAATTTACTAAATTTAAACATAAATACTAAATATGTATATAAAATATTGTAACTACTTCTATATCTCAAAGGTATCAATCATTAAAAAATAAAAATAAATTGATTATTTTTGAAAAGTAACCATATTCTGAAGATAAGATATGAAAAGTTCATAAGTTATTGCAAAATTTTAAATACCATATCGGCATTTTATGTTATAAATATCATGAGAGATTTAAAAGTATCAATAATTTACAAATAAAGCTTTAGAGTGTAGACTGTAGAGAGCACAAGATATGAAATAATTAGTATCAGATTTTAGAGAGTAAAGTACCCATTTAAAATAATTAGTCATTAGTTATTTAGTATGACAAGTACTAAAATTTTATTTTCTCCCAATGATATACTCAATATTAGATAACTTTTAACATGTGTTCAATAAATGAAAATTGAAAAAAAAAATTCCAAATTGTCTACAATTTAAAAACATTCGATTAAGTATACATATATATAATTAAATAAATATTATGTAACTTTTTTTATAAATACAATTTATGTGATTAACTTTTTTTAATAACCCAAATAAAATTAATAAAAATGAATGGGGGTTTAATCAGAGCAATTTAAGTGATAAGTAAATTTTTTGAAAGCAAGTCTTTAAATTTAAAAATTACTATAAGTGAGTATTTTTCAAGTTTAAATTTAAAAAAAAAAATATATTGTAAAAAATCTTAAGTAGAACACTTAATATATATATAAATAGACATATGTATATGAAAATGAATGCACATTTAACTTTAAAAATTTTAGGATAAAAATGGTTGTGTAGCAATATACCAAATTTTTGTTCAGAAACCCTAATATAAGGAACCATAGATGATCTTATATTTAAGATAATATTTTGGTTTACTATCACAAGCCTGTATTTTCATTTGCCTGTATTTCTTTTGCCTGTATTTTGCAGAATTATTCCACTTTCTAATTGTATTATGTATATATCAATATTCTGGAAAAAGCATATAATCTAGATTCTGTAACCAACTATAAAATTCCTTCTAGATATTTTTTTATGTTAATACATATATATTTTCAATATTAAAGAACTTCCAAGAGTAGAGGCTGCCGCCCGTAAACCCCCGCTAAACAAATTATTGAAACCCTGATTTTGTAATCAACTCTAAAATCTCTACTAACTCAGAATCTCACATATTGATATATATAAATATTCTGTAAAGGCGTATAGCCCTGTTTTTAAATCCAACTCTAAAATTTCTCCTAATTATCCATAAAATTATTTGCCTTAGCTAATATTAATGAAAGTAAAAATAATTCTTCAAAATACAGGCAAATGACACCGTCTCTAACATTTTGATTTATTTTTATACCAACAGACAGAGCAATTTAGTTTCCCGCCAAAAAATAAATTTTAATTCTAAAACCAAAAAAACCAAAAATGAAAAAATTTTTAAGGAATTATATAATGAATATGTACTGATTCTATATTCAATTCATCTACAATTAATATTTTGAAAAATATAATACATTATTTATTTATTATAATTAAATTGAATATCTTTTATTATTAAAAAAAAACAATACAACTAACAAACGAAATAGGTCTCAAGTATTTAAGAATTTCATTCATATTCAATCATATTTATACACAAACACTTTTTACCCATAATAACTTATAAAGTTATAAAGTTAGATATAATAAGTTCTACATTAATATTCCTATAGATATTATTAATTTAGTCAATTCCAATATATACAAAATAAATTAATCTTAATTTGTTTTTTATTATTTTGTTAGGTTTTTTTTTATTCTGAATTTCTCTTTCACTTTTCGCAAATTTGCGATTTTAGGTAATTTATAATAAAAAAAAAACTAGTATTGCGATAAAAAAATTCTATCTATAGATACTTTTTTAGTATCTTTTATTTTATATTCTATTTATTTTAGCCTAATAGACATAGTAAAGTTAAAGATTAAAGAGATGAGAGAAGCTGGTACAATATAAAAAAAAACCAACTCGTGTCTACTAATTAATAGTGGGTTTTTTGTATTTTATTAGACAAAAAAGAAACAATTTTGTATTTTATATTTTGTTTAAAAAACATTTTTTATCTACCAATTCTAGATTATTTATTGTCATTTGTGTTTTGTTCTTTTCAATTAAATCCGGCAGATTTTTCATTTATTTTATATATACAAACAATTTGTATATATACATTAATAAGTAATTATTTAAAACACAACCCTTTTCCTGGAATAATTTGATTTTATTATTATTATATTGTTATTAAAGCAATTTATGAAAAAATATAAATAAATTTTTTTTTTTTATATTATATATACAGTGAAAGTTCTCTTAGCCGGACGTTCTTATATACGGACATCTCTTTAAGACGGGCAGTTTTTCCAAAACGTATACTTTTTTTAAATTTTTCATACAAAAAACATTCTTTTAACCGGGCACTCTAATAAGCGGACGCGGACACTTAAATCATTCATTAAACTTCAAAAAAAACTCCCGTAAACGGACACTTGTAATTTATGAGCAAGCTTTTTTTATTTAATGTGAGTAATATGATGTATAAGAGGAAAGTTAAGAAGAGGAAAGTTCACCAGTTCTTGAAAAATTGGAAATTAAAACCTACAATGAAGCCTTAAAAACTGTTGATAGTTTAAAAAAATTTGCAACATAAAGAGGATCTTACATATATAAGTTTATAAAAAACTTAGAAATACCTAAATTTCGAAAATAATGTTTCAAAATTTGACCAGGAAAAAATACGGCAGTCAAAGATTTCAAATTATTTTCAGTAGTCTACTAATTCTTAAACTCTGAAATGGATAGTATATACAGAATATATAATATAGTAGTATGTAATTTAATCAAATACTGTTAATCTGTATTGAATTTATTGAATTTTTGTTTGGGTTTTTGTAGAAATTTTTATTTTCTTTTGTTATTTAGTATTTGCGTTGTTTTACCATTATAATTTTGTCCTTAAAAACCATTATTAAAAAAGTTAATAAAGAATTTAAGAAAACTTATAAACATTTTTTTTCTATTAACCGGACAATTTCCATAAGCAGACGAAAATTTTAGAACCGTGAGTGTCCGTTTATGAGCGCTTTCAATGTATATGTAAATATTTATACACCTTACATACTATATACAGTAATATTTCGATAATCCGAATAATTGATTGCATACCCTTATTCGGATTAATGTGAAATTGGGCTTGGTGGACACCAGTCTAGCAAGTATGGCTATAGCCCAAAAACTCTGTTAAAGTTTTGTGAGCTCTTTTTTGTGCCATATTTGAAACTAAAATTTATAGTTTTTGCTTTTGTACATTGAAATAATTACCATGTTTTAAGTAAACCAACAATAATAATTTTAAATTAAAACTTAAACACTTCATAAAAACAAAAACGCATACAATAAAAACCTAACTGTTAATAATTGTTTTTTAAAAATATTCATACGAAAACATAAAAACAATAAACATATCGCAACTTTGAAAATAATTCGGATTATCCCTCCAAGCCTTGGAGAACCTCCAAGCTGCAATCAATTCGGATTGTAGAGTAGTTTGTGTTCTGTAAAGTGTCATTTGGATTATTGAATATTCGGATTATCGAAATATTACTGTATATAATTATATAAATTAATTTTTAAAGTAAACACATTTCTATATACTTAATGTAATAATTAACAAAATTGATTATAAATGACGTCAATTATATCATTGACT
>OY720441.1:56919103-57028792 GCA_963082915.1 Dolichopus griseipennis
TTAGGTATTCGAATTCTTATACCATTCTTTTCATTTTAGTGTTGGATTCAAAATCTAGCTTCAATAATTGAGTTAGCGCGGGTTCGGGGGCGGCAGCCCCCGTAATGAAAATATAATATTATTTAACATGTTTTATTACAGTGTATTAAAAAAAAATTAAGAATTTATTAATTTTTTGAATGAATTAGGTATCCGAATTCTTATACCATTTTTTTCATTTTAGTGTTAGAATTTGTATCAATTTTACTATATGGCTTTATTTGGTAAAATTTTAGAAAATGATATGGCTTTATTTCGCATTCAAATGCGAAATAAAGCCATACGTAAAAAAATTCTCGATATGGCTTTATTTCGCATTTGAATGTTGTACAGGTTGTTGGAACAGTATAAGCGTAATTTTATATCCAACTCAAAACCCTGTCAATCTTCAAAATCTTAGTATATAAATATTCTGGAAAAAGCGTATAATTCTGACTTTATAACCAACTCTAAGTTCCTTTCTAATTATACTTTACATACATATAAATACCTCAAAAATCCTCTAAACAAAACCCAACTCAATATTGTATCAAACTATAAAGTGCATTCTTAAATTTTAAAATAAATATTTCAAATGGAAAACAAAAAGGCAAAATAAATTTATGACAAATAAAGTATGAAAATGTATTTTTTAATAAAATTGTTGCGTCATTTTTGCATTTATGTTCTCTGGTGGGGCTATTTGTCAACATATGCCATACTTATTATATACCGTTGGAAAGAGTTTTAAGAGACCTTTCTAATGGTATAATAATAATACAGGGTGTTTTTGAAAATTTCACAGTTATAGTAGTTTTTTTGAAAGTTTGATTTTTTTTTTTTTTTTTTTTAAAATGTTCACTTTAAATTGCAATATCTCAAAAATGGTAGCACCGATCCAGATGAAACAAGATGTTTATGAAAGACAATATCATGCCCTACAATAGTGTAAGATGTTGGTTCCAGTTTATTGACTAACAGGAAAAATATAACATTTTAATAAAAACGCTACAAAATCTTAGGAACATTTTGTAATGCATTTTTCGACCACTAGATGGCGCCATCGCCACTAATGGTATATATATTCGAAAACTTTGAGATATTTAGTACCGTTATGTGATGACGTCATCTTGATAGCTCACAACCCCTTTCCGGAAGTTTCACCACAAATTATTTCTGTTCATTGATTTGTTAACTGAAATTACAAAACCATGAAATAAAATTTTTATTTTATATTTTATTCCACGTGTTCGTTATTTTATTCTTCTACACAATAATAATTATTAGCCTTAATATTTTTTATTTTATATTTCCGTCTCACATTCATCAAACCGCATCGTTAAACATCCTTAAATTATCTGAAATCATCCAAAAGGATTATAATATACCATCTACAGATAAAATTATAACTGTATAAATAATAAGCGTATACGTATATATGTATGTATTCAACATAATATAATAAATCAGAAAATAATATTAAAAATAAAAATCATAAGACAAGAATCTACAAGATATTTATGCATATTTTATAAAATCTATTTTACAATATTTCTCAAAATATTTTAAAATTATTCCAAAAAAAATCCCTATCCCTACTCTACTACTACTAAATATCGCTATTCGTTCTAAAGTTTAAAATTTATTTCAAAACTTTAACATTAAAATTACATTTTTACAAAGTTTGTAATTGCGTAATAAATGCTCACCTTTTTTTTTTTTTTTTGCAAAATTTTATACATGTGTATCAAAATGTGTTTTAATCCGGATGTTATAGAAAGAATATTAATATGTTGTATATATGTATGTATATAGCAAAAAAAAAGGAATTAAATAGGACATTTGAAAGAAAAACGATCCAGCTGATGAAATAGGCACGTTTTTTTCTGAATTAAATTAAAAAACTAAAATACAATAATAATAATAATAAAAAAAAAAATGAAATAAAAATTTATAGTAAAATATGATCATATCTATAAATTATATATATACATCTATTGTATAAATAAAAAATATATATATGAGAGTATATTATTTCTTTACAATTTTAACCAATTTTATATTCTTTACTTTTGATATCTGAATATAATTTGTAAGTATATATTTATTATTATTCGTATTCGTATTGTAATAGAAATTACAAATACAGTGAAGTCACATTATACCGAATTAATTTTTTATGTTATACAGAAAAATTAATTAAACAAATCAATATTTTTAATTATGTCAATAATAAGGAATTTATTAAAATAAATAATAGTGTATTTAAATTTTAAAAGTATTACTCATCTTCCCCTTTTTTTCAGTGTTTAATTTTATTTTTAAATATTATTAAGCCCGTTTTATGTACACATTAATTTTTTTTTATAATGGTAATAGATAAAATATTATTATTTATTTTTATTGTATTTAGTTAAAATAGATATTGTGTAGATTATATCATGATGATATATATTTCATATTTCAATAATTTTTTTATATAAATAAGTTCTAGAAATGAATTCAACTCGATTACAAATCAAAAATTTTAGCTTTCTTTAACCGTGAAATATGGTCTTAAAAAGGTCCTGTAGATTTAAACTGGAATAAAAATTGAATCCGATTATAAATTAAAACTTTAATTCATTTAGCCGTGCAGGTGAAAAAAGGAAATATAAAGGAATTTTATTAAAAATTGAAAATATGTAGGAGTTTTATTAAAAATGCATTATTAATTAAAATTATAACTCATTTAACTTTTGCAATATTTAATTAAAAGTACTTCAACTTGATTACAAATCGGTATTAATGAAAATTTACAAAAGCTCATTTCGATTTTAAATCCATTACAAACCAAAAATTTAACTTCTTTGGCCTTTCAGTGGTTTTATTTATTCAATTTTGGTAAGAATCGAAATTTAAGTAATATTGTAATCTAAAATCTAAGTAATATACTTGACAAAGAAATGAGTGGCAGTTAATGGTACTAACAACTATACTTAAGTACCATTTTACTTAATAAACAGATATTGAATTTTATGAATAAAAATATTTCCAAAACATTAGAATACTTAATAAATATTTAAAATATTTGAATACTTGATACTAAGTATTCCTTGGTACTTAATTACTCGAAAATATTTAAGTATCAAAAAATAATTACAAAAGTAATAAAATGCTAAATTTATATACTTTCTAGGAATTACAAATATTTTTACTTGATACTTATATTTAAATATTTTGTAAATATCAAAATCTAAGTAATACTGGTATTTCACTAAGTAATAAAGTACGATAAATAGTACTGGTAATCGTACTGTTACTTGATATAAACAGGTCTAGTATTCAGAGCATCTAAACCATTTTTAACTAGAAATTTTAACTCCATGTAATTCAACTTTTTAACACGTGCCATGTCAAATTTTATATTTCAAAAAAAAGGTCAGAATTTCTATAGATTCGATTTAATTAGATATTACTGTAATAATACCCAAAAAAATAATATTTCAATGGAATTTCAATTATCTAAATCTAATAAAAAAAAAATCATTAAAGGACAATACACTTATATACAGACATACACGTATAATGAAACTTGAACAGTATATGAAGAATCAAACAATAGTTATATTATACATGTTATACATTTGAATGTCCTTGATATTATTACTATTATTATTATTACTTTTTGATATTGAATCTACTGTGTCCGTTTAACTCTTGTCAAAATTATAACGGAAATAACATAGAAAGAAAAAAAAAATTTTGTAATCGACATTTTAATTTTTTTTTTTATTTCTTTAATATTTTGTTTTTTGTCCATCTACCTATCGGTTTTTGTCAAATCCTACGCTATATCCGACATGCACAACTGTCTTTTATTTTTATTTTTCTTAAGAATTTTAATTTAAATTATTATTTAGTATTTTTATTTTTTAATTTTTTTTCCTATTGTTCTGGATAATATCAAAAAATTCGGAAACTTGCCAAAATAATTTTTTTTAAATTTTGATGACTAAAATTAATAAGTATATATATATATAAATATATATTTTATTTTTGGGGAATTGATGCTTATTTTCTAATTATAAACAATTATTATACACGTTGGGACGTGTTAGATATTGTGGTTTTGTGATATAAATATACTTTAAATAATAAAAATCAAAATAAACATGTTTTAAAAAAATGTTAACATATATAAATATTAAATAAATAGTATTAATTATTTATTGTAAAATGAATTTTTAATTTTTTATTTTGGGGAAAACATGGTAGACACCAAGAAGTCTGTTATTTATCAAAAATTATAAAAAAAAAACATAACAGAAATAAGACCTTGTACCATTATACGAAGGCTTCTAAGACTAAAAAGTCTACAGTCTAGGCTCAACTTCTCTAATCAAATTTTATTACATTTGCACTCAATTATAAAACTCAATTATTTATTAGCTTCATAGTATTTCAAATTCTAGTACTTCTCGTGAACCCTAAATTAACTGTTAAGTGATATATTAAAATGATGTCTTCAGTTTTTCAATTTTCATTCATAATACAACAAAACAACACTAAAGCATTGCATCAATGCAATGACACATATTTTCGAATACAATAATAAATGGATAGCAAAACAAAAAAAATATGATACGTGCAATACTGCACATATATGTAGGTTGAAAAATAAAATATCAATGATGATATTTAATTGGAATTCATGTGAAAATGCACTTAATATAATTTTTTTTTAAATATATGCATAACCTATATAAATATTTTATTATAATATTGTAGTGTATTCGTTCTACGATCGAATTTGCTTATTTCAATAAGTATTTTTATTATTTTTATGCCAGTACTCACACGAACGAAAGCCATTCTAAAGGTATACTAAATTTACCGTTGCGTTTGTGACTCTGTGAAAGAAATGAAATAAACTTAAGTTCATGGATCAGATCGGAAAATTAATGAGTCGAATTTGTTTCGTCTCAAAGATTTTAAGAACTAGGATTCTTAAAGTTCCAAAAATACATTTGAAAAACAAAAGCACTTGAAATTGAGAAGCTGCCAGACAACTCCTTTTTGTATAAATGAGCAAAACTTTGAATCCAACTTGGGTATCTTAAACTTTATCAAGATTATTTTCGTGTATTAGAATTGATCGTGTTATTTATATTATAATATATTCGTGTTATTAGAATTGATCTTAATAATTTCCGCATACAATTTAAACATGAGTTAGTACTTGCCCTTATAACATGTAGAAACGTCGTAGATTTTCAATATATGCAATTCTATTTTTGTTTATATTGTAATATTTTGTATTTAAGTTATATGGCATTCTATATCTGTGAGTTGTATTATTCAATTAAATTATTTGTTTATATTGTTATATTAATGTATTTTTTATTAAAGATATAAAATTATTATTTATTAATGAAGCCATTAAAATGAACCCAATTGCGAATTGTACCTGAATCAAGTCAAAAACCAGAAAAGTTTTTTTCACTTTCACTGGGATTCGAACCTAGATCTTTCGCATAAAAGGTCGGCACTCTAACCCCTGTGCCACCCTGCAATTGTTAATGTAGATATATAAACAAAATTTAAATATTTCCCATATAAAATTTTTTATAATATGCTGCCAAATGCATACTTTCATAACAAATCTACCCTTCGAAATTTTTTGAAAGATTATTAAATCTTATGACAACTGCTGCAAAATTTGATTAATATGGTAAAATAGATTCCAGAGTCATATTTCTATACTTTCACATTTTTTTTTCAATTACTTAATTATTAAGTCTATTCAAGTATCCCAGAGTTGACACAATCTACTCTACACTTTCTTCCTTCGTTTACTTTTAACAACAGTAAATATCCGTCATTAGGATTATTTCAACCATAGTTCTATTAGAAAATGTCTACTTGTAACAATTAATATATATATATATACAATTATTTGTTAACGAAAGGGAAAATATGTATGAATATATCTTTATACACATGTATGTAATAAGTAGTATGAATATTGTAGAACATGTTTCATATATATATTTAACTTATTCCTTCTATCAATTATTTTATTGTTAAATGTTAACTCACATTGTAATAAAATAACTAATACATACAAAGAAGTCGTTGATTTTTAATGCCTTGTTCATCAAATAGTATATATTTAAGGAATTATATTTGATTTTACAAGGTTAAGCGTTAGAAGTTGTTTCTATTTAATTCTATACTTATTGAATACAAAATTTAATATTCAATTCTTTTGTAAATAGCATTCATGTGTTTGAAATATAATTTTAATCTTTTTTATTTTGTCAGAGTTTATAGATTTTCCTATATATAAAACATGTATATAATAAGTTAAAAAAATTAATTAAAACTTTGTTATATATTTTCTTTAGAAACAAAAGATAATAATAATAATAATAATAGTTAAAACAATATTAATTATTTCATTTTATTTTATTTCTAATTAACTAATATTCAACAATTATCTCAATTTAATGTCAGATAAATTTCGAAATACTTGTTAAGATTTAAAAAAAAATTTGGGAATCTTATATATTTTTATTTAAGATGTAATTAATGATTGTTTGAATTTTAAATAAAGGATCAAAACCCCAGCGAAGGAATTTTATTAATTAATTTGATAGGGAAATCTTCTCTAAATCTTTAAAAAATATCTCACTTCTATTCAGAGCAATAAACCAAGTCTTACTTTCCTTACTTCCCCACATTAAATAAACCTTAAAATAAAAAACTCTAACCTTCACCTTTCACTAATAAAAAAAAACAGAAAGTTAATAAAATTCCATTTAAACTTTTCACTTATCCTTGGAAAATTCCAAAATAATTGAATCATTTCGATTTTAACTCACCTTTAAAAAAAAAAACACCTTTTCGAAATTTTTTATTTGTTTTTTTATTATTTTGGAAGAGAAAAATAAATAAAAAACAAAAGATATAAAAATAAAAGCCATTAACTATAGATTAATAAAATAAAATAAAATAAAAATAAAACTAATATAAAAGTTAATTAACAAATACACCTATTTTAACTTAAATATAGTTTTTTAAAAACAAAAAGTTATTTTGTCCGAAAATAAAAAAAAAAAATTTTATCTTGAAAAAAATTTTTATGAATAAATAAAATTACGCAAACTGTCAAACCACTGATCAGACCTCAAACATAGTTTAAATATTATTTCAGTTGACTTTACTGTGAAGATACATGGGATACTTTAGTTATAGGTTGTATCGGTTATATAATGTGAAATCCTTATTATTTTATAAGGAAGCAAGAACATTTAGATAAAAGTCTTTCCGTTTATAACATAATTAGAAGAGCATTTATTTTTCCATAACTGTTAATTTTAATAATTTTGACAGTTTACAACACTGATGTATATTTGACATTTAAATATAAGTATTCATTAAGTTTTAGTGCTTTAAATAAAAAAATGTATGTATGAATTGTATAATGTATTAAACGTATGAATTGTCAAAGTGTCAAACTTCAAAATTGTCATAGTAACTTAGAAAATTATGAAGGACGATTGCAACAATTTTAAGTTCCATGATGGTTGTTATGTATTAATATATAGACATTAAACTGCATAAACTAAAATATTTAGAACAAAAAGTTGATTTTAACAATTCATCGGTGATAGTTGCAAACAGATCTATTTCTTAAATAGGTATTTCAAATCAATATTGTATATAGTATAGCATAAAAAAATTACCAAATCACCATTATACATCCTTTTTAATGTAAGGACTTAATAAAGTCTTTAAAAATAACAGTTAATATAAAATATAGGAAAATTTATTAATATTCATCACCGCCCATGGAGCATATATCAGTGGTGGGTATTAAATAGAAAGTGTTTTTGAACTATCACGTTTATTAATATTCCCTAAGGACAATTCTTACAAATACATACATGTTCATATACAATAAAAAATATTCCTAAAAATTAAATATCTTTAATAACTTATGTATCCTACTCCTTCTTTTCTTTTATACCATATAATATTACATACTAAAATAATCTTTTTCATTTTTTGGAAACATGTGTCATTTTAGAACTGTCATAATATCAATATCTTAAGGATATGTTATGGATATATATATATACTTTTTTTTTGTGTTTATGTTGTATTAAAATTGAAATAGAATCCAAAATGAAACATTTTTTTTCAGTTTAGAAGATGAAGTTCTAATGTTTCTTATGTTGCCAATATTTATACAGGGTGAATCTGTGATATCATAGAACATATAATCTCTAATACCATAACCCATATGGTTTAGACAGAATTAGCAAGCTAAATTTTAGTAAATTTTTAAAGTATTAAAACAATTATAAACTCAAACCTACGGTAGAGTTTGAAACATTTTAAAATTTGACCTTTTTGAATTTATAGTTTTGGCACTCAAAAGCTTTTGATCGAATGGTTATCGATTATGTTAAGAACTGAGGGAAAAAAATTCTCCTCATACAATACGAATTCGTTCTACGAATACGTTCTATAAATATTCAAGATCGAAATGGAATCAACCTGTATATTATACATAGTATATTCATATGTATTTTTTTATTATAAAACATTAGGTTGTGACATCAAAATATTATAAAAACCCAACCTTAATTTATTATTTCAAAAGCACATAATTTTTCTTTAACATTTTTTTTTTTTTGGACATCAAACTAAATGACTTCTTTAATTTTTGATGTTATTGTATTTAAAAATTTAAAAGAAATTATTTGATTTTTCTTTAAATTGGATTGGATTTAGAAGGAAATTAATTCAGATTCAATTAATAGAGACCGTAAGTGTTCTAGTGTTTTAAAATATTATTAAAATATATAATTTTTACATATTTAATACAATATTTAAATTATGACGGTTTAGCTTCAAATTTTTAATTTTATTAAAATAAATAGATTTAGGTTTTAAACATTTATTTTTATCTAAATAAAAAATTTTGGAATAATTATTTCTTAGAAAGTTCCACTTTTCCAAATAAATTCCACGTTTCTTAATAAATTCCATTTTCTGATTCATTTTAGGTTTTAAAATTTTTTTTTTTTTACTTAAATAAAATATCTTAGAATAATGAATTTTTGTAAAATTTTATTTTTCCTTAATGAATTCCATTTTCCCTAATGAATTCCACTTTGATATTTTAAATACAATATAAATTTAGGTAGTATATAATTATTCTTAAAAGAAGTAACTAAAATCACCCTTAAGAAAATAAATTTGATTAAAGTTACAAGTTAAACCAATAATTATACAACAATTATTTCACATTTAATATCAAAATTAAAACATATTTATACCCGTGCATACATAATATGAACATCGGGTATATTAAAATTACTCCTCCGTTTGTAACGCATCGAAATATAAGAGCTAGATATAGTGTCAAGGGTACGTATCGAATCAGCATCGAAAAGTGAATCGATCTAGCTATGTGTGTCCGTCCGTCCGTCCGTCCGTCCGTCCGTCAGCACGATAACTCAAAAACTATAAGAGCTAGAGTTCTGAAACTTTCACAAAGTAATTTTTAGACAATTTGTAGGTTCCCTATTGTTTTTGGTTAAAATCGGAGAAAGGCTTCGGGTAGCTGCCATACAAATGTTTCGATATTTTATGAGTATTTTAAAAATTAATAACGAAATAGAAACCAAATATAAAAACAAACAAATTGTTGTTTAATTATTAATCGATTTATGGTGTAGTGGTTAGGACATGTTACTTGTAGCAAAAATGTTTCGGTTCGAATGCAGGCTAAGGAAAATTTTTTTTTTTTTTTTAAATTCATTTTTTTTATCTATTTTTTTTTTAATAAAATATATGTATTTATTTTATGTTTGAAAAAATTTTATTTTATAGAAAATTAGACAGAAGATTCATTTATATTAAAAATTATTAATTTTTTTTAATATTTCTATAAAAAAATTCAAAACTGTTATTTAAAACAAACAATTGATACCATAGTAATTAGAATTATTTAAAAAAAAAAAAAATGAGATAAATAAAAACTCGTTTTGTAAACAAATTATTAACTGTTCTATGGTATAGTGTGTAGGACATGGGACTGGTAGTCAAAACGTTTCGGTTCGATTCCTGGCTGGGGCAAAAAATTTTTTTTTTAAATTCATCTTAAAATTCTCATTTATAAATTATTTATTTTTTTTAAAACATTTTTAAAAAAATTCAAAACAGTTATTCAAAACAAACAATTGATACCATCGCAACTATAATAATTTAAAAAAAAAATTGAGATGAATATAAGGTCGATGGCTTAGTGGTTTAGGCGTCGACATTTTAATTGGGAAGTGTGGGTTCGAATCTCGTTGAGAGCATATTTTTTTTTTAAATTCATCTTTTTTTTTTAATTCATTTTTTTTTTATTAATTTTTTTTCAATTAAATATAAAAAAACAAATATTTTGAATTTTCTGTCAAACAGTTCAATTGCAATATAAGAATTTCTTATATATTTAATACACGCACGGGTATCTAAAAGTTGACAAGGGCAACTATAATCTTCCTCGTTTTTTGAATATATTTAAATATTTTCATATTTTTATTTTCCAAAAATATTCGAAAAATAATTTTCATAAATTTCCTCCTCCTCCTCCTCTTTTCAATAAAAATTTCATTGGTTTCAATCTATATCTTCCTGCATATATTTAAGTCAGGTAACATTGGGGTTTTCTTTTAAATGACGATAACATGAACCTTCAATTATTTTTTGTAATTGAAACAAATGAAAACGGAAAAATGATCATAAATATTGTAAGTAATATATTAAGAGAATCGAATAAAGTATTTTTAGGAATTTTTTCATTAAATTTATATTATATACTTAAAATATTAGAAAATTTTATTTCATTTTTTTCCAATCAATATAAATGAAAAAAATTTTCCTAACGGTTCGAAAAACCTTTGAAATTGGTTACTCAAACCTTTGACTTTATCTTTTATAGAAAATCCCTTGAAGTTTTCACCTCTGGTTTTTGTATACTCGTATTTTGCGTGACATTTGTTTATTGTTTCACTACTTACTATACTTTATATTTTCTTTAATTCTAAAAATTTGTATAGACAATATTGTACAAAGATACAAGAATATCAAACCTTAGATATAAGAATATTTAAATGTCACAAAAATTATTAAATATATATTTTGATTAAAAGAAATTTATGGCATATTAAAAATAAGACATTAATTAGCCTTAAGTGTACGGTGGGTCAGGGAAAAGAAAATTAATTAAAGAAAAAATATTCGTTCTAAATGAATTTAAATCAATAAAATTTAATTTAATTAGATTGAAAATATAATATATATTAAAATTGATTATTGAACTGAAATTAATATTAAGATAAAAAGGTCAACTATAATATTGAAATGAAAATTTGTATTAAAGTTTTAATTAATTAAAAAGAAATTTAATGCTTGTTTTCATAATTATATTTTAAGTGCTTATTATAAATTATTATAAATAATTATATAGTTAATAGAAAGGGCTTAGTTTAATCAAAGTTTATTGTAATTAATATATTATTGAAAAGGTTTTTTTAAATGCTGTTTAAGTGCCAAGGTAATAAGTCTGACTTATTATATTTCAATTATTACAATTAATCTTAATTACACATAATTAGTTTGAATTACACAAACAATTTAAATATGAGATACAACTGGGCCTTGTAAAATGTAGAAACGTTTTTTTATTTTTAATAGACATTTATGTATCTGCGAGTTTTATTATTCAATTAAATTATTTGTTTATATTATTGTATTAATGTATGTTTTACTATAGATATAGAATTATAGAATTACTAATTAATACTAATTATGTCATAAATTTGAACTCGATACCGAAAAAGAACTGAGTCGAGTTGAAAACCAATTAAAAGTACTTTTTCTTTGCTTTTTAAGCATTCAAACCCAGGCCTTAAACCACTGACCATTCTGTTGTTAATTAAATTGAGTATACAAATAACTAGTATTTTAAACGTATCAAAGATTATATTATTTTTTTTTTGGTTTTTTTTTTTTGCCGGCACCTCTACGTGCTAACTGTTCACTGTTATAGGCTAAATAGCCTGACTACATATGTAAATGTCGGAACAGGGGGAAATATATTCATATATAAAGAGCTGATCAAATCAATTAAACATGAGATAGTACTACGCCTTATAACATGTAGAAATGTCTTAGATTTTCAATAGATACAGTTCTATTTTGTTTATATTGTAATTATTTTGTATTTGAATTGTATGGTATTCTTTATCTGTGAGTTACATTATTTAATTGAATTATTTGTTTACATTTTGTATTTGTATATATTGTTATATTATTTTTTTTTTTATTAAAGATATATAATTATTGATTAAGCCATTGATTTGAATCCAATGGCAAATGGTAGCTGAGTCAAGTCGAAAACTAAAAAAGTCTTTTCACTGGGATTCGAGCCCGGGCCTTTGGCATGGAAGGTCGGCGATCTAACCACTGTGCCTCCCAGCCGTTAAAGTATGAATAAAGAAAAATCCTATACAAATTCAGCGATATTTAAAAATTGCTATTAAAAATCTCTAAAAGATGCTAATCACACTTATGATTACTTTAAAACCAAATTCATTACTCCACCTCTACTGGGAATCCTGTTACCCATAATATTTCACTATCTTTAAAATTTTATAAAATTTTCCAAATTTAAAAAAATAAAGCCCAAAATTTCAATTTTCTAGTAAAATTTTGAATTATTTTGAATTTAAATCTTTAAAGAGTCGGAAGTTATTTTAGTCATTATTAACTCAATCGGATAAAATTGAATATAAATAAACTCATATTATAGTATGTATGTATAAACCATAAAACTTACAAATGCATATATTAAAGATATATTTAAAAGTGGTTAAAAGCAAAAGTTCAGATTTTTTTATTATAATATTATTTCAGACACGTGTATAAGACATACTCTCTACTCTTATTTCTCATTTCATCAATCTTCGAAGTTTTGTTTTTCTTTTCAAAAAAGAAAATTCGTATTTAATATATACCTATTTGTTAAGAACAAAGTACAGAATCAGAATGAAAATGCAAATGTATTACGAGTTAGCTTTTTCGAATTATAATGTACAAATTTTATGAGTTATACCAAATAATAAAAGATATGTTGGAGTCAAATTACAAGAAGTTGTATAAGCTTTTTTTTAGAATATTGGGATTGGGATTGGGAGGGAAATTGGGATATTGAACTTGAAATCCAATAGTTTAAAAACTTTAATGATTTATTATGTCCTAATCATTTAAGTTATTAATATAAGATAAAATTATAATTAATATCAATTAAAATCTTTTAAAAATTGTTTCAACCTTTTTAACATCAATTTTAATGAATGAATTCATAAGCAAAATCGTATCTATAGATTTTGTTTCCGGAAAAACACATTGAATAGATTCCTTGTAGTTCTTGGAAAAATTCTTAGAATCTAAACTTATCTTTGGTAAAGAATTCCTATATACGTAACAAAGGCAATGAATTCTTTAGTTAAAGGTTAATTTCAGTATCAATTTTCTTAATTTAACTTTTCTACCTTTGAAAATTTTTCAAAATAAAGAAAAAATTTAATTTTAACAGCATTATTATTTTTTTTTATATACAAAAAAAAAGAAAGTCTACTCGTGTAAAATGAATTGGATAAAACTTATCAAATACGAGCCCAATACCATACTTTTTTTTACGGACAAAGAGAAAAATTGCCTTTTGAATTTGGGAGATTCTAAGAAATGTTGAAAATAAGAAAATTGTGAAAAAGGAACAAAGAATAAAAAAAAATGTATCTACTTGACGCATTTAAAAAAAATGTATCTACTTTTATGTTTTGTAAGGACTAAGGACGAAAACTATATGTATAGGAAGGAAAATGAAAACTTAATATTATTTTCTTTTGTTCGGCCAAAAATTTTCTTTCTTTGGCCATCATAAAGACTATAAAAAAAAATACTGAATAGATATGAATTTATATAAATTATTTTTTTTGTATCTGCTATCTCTTTTTATACGTTTTTGGAAGGATTCTTTTTTTAAATTTTTGTAAGGATATCTTTATTAGTGTATATAAAATTAAGTGATATAAATAGTTATATATATATTATATATAAGATAAGATAAATTAAATAGGGTATATTATATAGAGATGAATTGTGTGTATATATGAGTAAATCTAAAATAGATAAAATATCGATATTTTGAATATCTATATAAAAAGATTATTTTATTAATATTTTCCCAATATCTCCAATATCTTTATAATATAATTTTAATAAAATTTTAGTTAAAGTAAATCAAATAAATTTCTGATTTTGTTTGAATTGTTGGAAATATCATTTATAATACAAAACATTGAATTCTAAGAAATTGTTAGGCATGTCTTTGAAAAAGGATTTTAAAAACTTGTAAAGGATATTTTGGACAACATGTAATTTGGAAGTTTTTAAATTAATAAATATTTTACATTCTGATAGGATATGAGCAGATTTGTTATAATAATTTAATAAAGTATATGGTATTAATTTCTTAGAGTTTTCAATTTTATTCCCTTGGAACTTAGTGTTTATACAATTTTAATTCAAAAGTACTAATCGACCAATGGCGTAGTGGTAAAGATGCCGCCTTTCATGTGGAAGGTCTCGGGTTCAAACCCCGGTCAGATCATATCCAATAAAAAAAATATCGTTAAATTTGTTTAATTATAGCGTAATAGTTTATATCGTAATATAAAATAAGATTTAATAAAAATGTATAAATAATTCTTGTGTAAGATTATAGATGGCGCACAAAGTTAACATTTATGCATTCATATTTCATAACCTTATACAATAGCTACAGCCGAGTAATCAACGGCTTAGTGAATATTATGATTAAAGAAACTGAAGCCTAGTTTAAAATAAAAACTTAGTGAATGCCCTATACTCCTTAAAGGAGTGGAAAAAAAAGGAACAAAAAAAAAACTAATCGAATATAAAAATTTAAATGTATTAAATATACTTCAATGCTTGATTGTATATTAGTTTTTCGTTTTCAATACTCATATAAGGATCAAAAACTTTCAACAGACATAGCATAAGTTTTCCTTGGGCAAACCTATCACTTGGTTGTTGATTACTAAACCGACTGGACTCACTGCATAAGATAACGAATACTCTTTTGGCATTGTCCTTGTATATGATCTCTTAGAGAATTCCACCAGAGGTCATTTGATTTGACCACATAATATCGCTCCAAAATAAGTTTTTCGAAATTTCCTGAGTTGATTGCAAGGCTGTAAAATAAATTTGAGCTTTTTAATGGTATTTAATTAATAATTTATAAAATCCTAATTAAAAAACTTTGATAATCTTTTTGTACAGATAAAAAATCCCACCATTTGCATCTTCCATTCCTTTTGAACCAATAATATATTGACGAAATTATTTAGAAAGGCTTTCTTTATTGAAAATTTACATAAAGAATTTTAAATAAGTGTTTCTAAATTCTTTTCGTCCTTTAAAAATTCAAGACATCTCTTGGAGTTAAAAAAAAAAAGGATCATAGAAAAACTTTCTAAATTTATAGAAAAAAAATTAAAAAAAAAACCGTGATCTTAAAATTTTTATATTTGATTTGACACTTTTACTTAAATTTTCTTTCAAGAAAAAGTTATAAAGTCTTAATTTAATACAAAATGTTCGATACCTTTTTTTTCGAATAAAAAAAAAAGTCTAAAAGAAAACCCATCGAAACCAATAAAAATCAAAGTAAATTTTAAAATGAAACATTTCAATTTTGATATGAAAATGTCAAACTTCAATTTATTTACTATACCTTTTATATTATACTTTTAAAAAATTTGAATATACCGACATTTATATAAGAAAAAATGATATATATATACATTTATATATATACTTTCCTTTTTCAAGAGAAATTAATAAAAAAAAAATATAAAATAAATAAAAATATTATGGATTCCTTGACAGTATAAATTTAAAAATAAAATCTTTTTAATTTTCCTAAATCGAATTCTTCAAAAATTTTTTATTGCTATCTGTATATTATGTATGAATGCATATTTATATATATATATATATACAATACTTTCCCTACGGAATCAATTTCCAAATAAGTGTTATATAAAAAAACCAAAAAAAAAACCATTTTTAAAAATTGTTCCATGAAAATTGAAACTTTTAAAATTTACTTGACAACTGATTGTAAACATATACATATGCATTATGACAACCAAAAATAGACAAATAATAAAAACAAATGTCTACTTAATTGGGTATTTGTAAAATTTATTTTATTGCAAAATGAATTTGACTTCAAAAAAGCTAGTAAATACCTACATTATTTCATGATTTATTGTGTAAAACCTCAAATGAACTTTTATTGAATACAAATTAATCACATGCATTTTTTCAAATTAGTCACGTGTTTTGAATAACAAATTAATCACGTGAATGTTGAAATAATTTTACATAATAAATTTTTTTTAACTTGCCTAATTTTTTTGAAAATTTAAGTTTTTTGTTTTTGTTATTCATTTCTCATACATTTTCCCAACGATCTAATGTCAAAACCAGCTGAGCGAGAAAAATCAACAGAACACTTCTACAGGGCGTTTTTCTTTTTCTCATCAGATCAGTGCTCAGAGCAGATGTGGAGCGCTCAGAGCAAAATTTTATCTGAACTCTGACGCTCTAAGTTAAAAAAGAAATGCTCAGACAACAGATTGTCAATTTTTATCCTATTTTTTTTTAACGTCATTATTGTTTAATTGCATCAAAATTTATTTTATAAAATTGAAATTAAAAAGATTTAACCTGCTCCACTTTTTAAATATTAAAAAAACAAAATTTAAAAAAAAAACTTAAAAACAAAATGTTTTGATATACGAGATATTTTTTTTTCATGGCGTTTTTATTATTTTATTCTTAATTTGACGTTTCTCTGTTTGACAATTCTGTGAAATCTGAGAAATTTTTACGAGCTCAAAGATCGTACTCTGAGCACTCTGCGAGTTAAAAAAAGGGACACAAAATGGATAATCTGGATAATCTGAGCAAAAAAAAAACACGTTTTTTTATCTTGACAGCTCTGACGAGAAAAAATAAAACGCCCACAGTATGTCATTATAAAATGTCAAAAAAATTGATACGAAATTGAATAGTGGGTTTATAGACGTTTTGTGGTAACTTTTCAATTTCTTATTCATTAATGATACATTAAAAGTCTATTAAATTGATGGAAAAAGAGAAGTGGAATATTGCGGTCTTGGATTTTTCAAAATGTTTGATAGTTAAATTTTGAAAATGAAAAATTCATAAAAGCTCAGATTCGAAAAGATAGAAATTTAAATGTGAGTCAATATTGATACAAAAATTCCAATTTAATTCAAAGTAATTTAAAAACAGGCTTCAAATTTGATTCAATATGATTCAAGTCGACTTATATTTACTCAATTTTTTACACATTCCTACTTTTATTTGTAAATCATTATTCATTCTCATGGATGTGAAAACAATATATAAAATCAATTTCCAAAAATACAATAAAAAATTTTTATTTATTTTGTTATCTTTTGGTTTCCCATTTTTTTTTACTAGAAATTACAATTTTTGTGGTTTGTGATCTTAAATTAAAATAAAACTGTTTTGTTTTTTTTTTTTCTTTTATTTTCTTTTACTCGTGCGACCTTCACTCAATATATTTTTTAAGGCTAATCATGTTAAACTTTCATTACAAACATATATATATACTAAAACACACTCTCAAAATAATAATAATAATATAATAATAAATTATAAATAAAAAATTTCTTTTTTGTGTGTTTAAAAATAGACTTTTTCAATTCTATTTTTAGTAACCGGTATTTAAAAAGCACACGACATTTTTTTTTTTTTTTTTATTATGGATGTGAAACCCACACAATCATATATTAATATTGAAAAATGTAATTAGAGATGAGAAAAAAATGTATACATTGGAAGGTATAAGTCCTTTATATTTCCTTTTTTATATTTTTTTGGTATATTTTTGATCGAGGATGATTTTGATTTTCATAAATGGTTTTGGAAATGTAAGAATTTTTATTAGTGATAGTTTTGTTTGAGATCCTTGAAGTGAAAGGAAGGTATTTGACATGTGTTCAAACTTTAAATGTCAAAAATGTATTTTATTGTTAAAAGACATTAAATTTATTACCTTTTTGTTAAATTTATATTAAAATCAATTAAAAGTTCATCAATGATATAAAATATTTACGAAATAAATTAATAATAAATTGTAAAGATAATAAAATTGTATTTGACGCAATCTGAATATTATATTGACTTAAAACTATCATTTATAAATTAGTATGGAGCAATATTATTCAACTTTTTTTTTAAAGCATGAAAAATTAAAATAAATTTTGACAAAATATTTTTAAAAACCTACACCTGGAACTCAAATGTTTTTTAAAATTAACAGTCATCTTTTATAACCCAAATTTTATTTAAAAAAAAATTAAGTACCTATCAAAAATAAATTTGAATATGAATTTTATACCATTTTTAATACAGTAAAATTTTGATAATCCAAAATCCCTATAATTCGAATATCCAATAATCCGAATGACAGTTTACAAAGCATTAACTATTCTACAATCCGAATTGATTGTAGCTTGGATATTCTATAATCCGAATTATGCTCAAAATTGCAATATGTTTATTATTTTTATGTTTTCGTTTTCGTATGAATATGACTTTTAAAAAACAATTATTTACAGTTAGGATTTTGTTGTATGTGTTTTTGTTTTCATGAAGTGTTGAAGTTTTAATTTAAATTTATTATTGTTAGTTTACTTAAAACATTGTAAGTATCAGAATGTACAAAAGTAAAAACTATAAATTTTTGTTTGAAATATGGCACAAAAAAGAGTTTACAGAACTTGAACTTCTTTAACTTTATTATTTTTAATTTAAGAGAGTTTTTGGGCCACAGCTATACTTGCTAGACTGTTATCTACAAATCTGAATTTCACGTAAACCGTAATAGGGGTATGCAATCAATTATTCGGATTATCGAAATACTACTGTACTTAAATAAATATTCGTTAATAAATTAAAATTTATTATATTAGGTATACAATTTACATTTGAAGTGTAGACTTTGTCCGATATCCTTCCCTTCACCTGTTGACTAACAATGTTAATTAATTTTAAAAACCTTTTGACTTTAAACAGGAAGTTCAATGAAATTGTTAATCGATGAATCTTTTAAATTAAATACATACAAGGAAACATTGCAACTTAATTTCATTTGATATAACAAATTTTGAAAAGCACTTAATCATGACAATTTAAATGTCAAATAAAGTGTTAGTTGACAATTTGCTTTTATACTTTTTAATTGAATATTTTTCCTAATTTAAATTATTTTTTAACTATTTTGGGTTTATATATTTTTATTTAAAATATGGTTTATATATTTTTATATAAAATATTTATATATTTTTATTTTTTTATTAAAAAGATACCAAATGAAAACTTGTTGCACATTATAAAAATAAATCATCCAATTTTATTTTCCATATACATATATAGAAAATGATTAATGAATGACCATATAAAACTAACACTTATATAAAAATGCAGTATGCACTTTAGAGTATTCGTAGTTCTTAATTTGTCGACAAGTGTTTAATTAGAGTAAATTTTACATAAATTACTACAATTTATTTCATTACATTATTGCATTGTTTATTGCAAATTTGTGCAATTTGAATGTACGAGCATATAGCGATGTACATAATAATGAATAACAGGTATATATAAGAGATATATGTATATATATCTGTGAAACTTTAATGTATATATTGATATATATAAATTATAAATATGCAAAAATATATCTGTATATACAATTGTAATATAATAATTTAAAAAAAAAAATTGTAGAGATGAAAAAGCCCACAATTTTTTCTAATTTTTATTATTACGTAAATTCAAAGTAAAATTGTGAAAATTGAAAATTGTTTTAAAAATAAATTTCACTGCTTTTATTTTCATTTCTATAAAGAAAAAAAATAAAACAAAATATTTTTAATTTCTTCACATAGCAAACCAATACATATGTAAAATTTGCCAAGCCCCCATATTAATAAAGATTTTTATTTTTATGGAAAAATATTAGAAAAAAAAATAAAAAAAAAAAATAAAACAAAAAATGTAAACCACTAAATATAGTATAAGAAAAAAAAAAAAAATAATGACACTGGCGACGACGTGACGTTTAAAACGTATTTCATTTTAAAATATCGCATATCTCATAATATTATATCTTGCATAGCTTGTAAATTTTTCGTCTATTTTTAATATTTATTTTTTTTAGTTGTTACTTTTCTTTTTGATGTTTCTCGTAAAATTGCACAGTCTTTTCAACTGTTATACTGGTACTTTTAATACTAATGTAAAACTTGTATAGGTATGTTTCAATTATTATACAAAATTATGAGCCAAAGATCGCATATTATTGTGAAATTAAAAAACAAAAAGATTTATTGAACTAAATGTTGTATTATGAGAGTAGGTGACTGAATCAATGTATAGTCGGATATTAATTTGTAATTATTAATTAAAAATGCAGAAATTTATAATTAGTTAATATATATTAGTAAGAAATTTATTTTGAATTTTTTAATATAAAAATTTTAATATTGGATATTTAATAAAAAAATGAATCATTTAAAAAAATTTATTTTATTTAAATTTATATAATTTATATTTATTTATTTAATTTAATTTTATCTTTTAATCTTCAGATAAGTTATATAATAAGTTAAATTAGAATAATCATTGTAATCTCACTTTTCCTAGACTTTTAAGTCCAGGCATACATACAGTTAAGGTTGGAACCTGTGAACCTGTGCTTGGTTTCGAGGAAAGTTGTAAATGGATTTTTGGGTATCAGATTTATATGATTTTTGGAAAATGGGGGATGAGAAAATTGGATGGTATACTTAGAAGTAAGAAGAAGATGGTATACTTTGTTGCGCTTTCTTATAGGTTCAAACTTTAAATAAACGCTTTTATTAACAAATTCTGACATCAAGGAGTCTAACAAGATGTTTATATCCCTAAATAACTGTTTTATATGGTATTTTATATCTGCGAGTTACATTATTCAATTAAATTATTTGTTTATATTTTTTTGCATTTGTTTATATTGTTATATTAAAGTATTTCATATTAAAGATATATAATTATTAATTATTGATTATGCCATTAATTTGAATCCAATGGTAGCTGAGTCGAGTCGAAAACCAGAAAAGTTTTTTCACTTTCACTAGAATTCGAACCAGGGTCTTTCCGCATGAAAAGTCGGCACTCAAACTCTGTGCCACCCAGCCGTCAAATTGAAATATTTTAATGCAATTATAATTGTTTGGAAGTACCTAATATGGTAATTAAATTTATTGAAATGAATATACCATTCAATATCATTCAAAATTAAGTAATACAAGTAAAAAAAAAAATCTAGATAATGTCTAGTAGATATATAAGGACAAAGTTCAATTATTGACTAATATAGTTATTTATCAACATCATAATCACACAGAAACCAAAATTCAATTATATCTATTTATATAAAATTATTAATAGGTATATGAATATAGAAACACCTGGAATATGAGTAATATATAATTAGATAGGTATCGCATATAGCATAGCAAGATATATGATTTCAGTGACATTTGATATATTGGAACAGAAAAGTTTGTTGTTCACACTTTAAACACGTACTATATGTATATTATATACTCATATATACTTATATATTTATTCTTTTTCTACGTAAACAATTAGCATAAAACTAAAGTTGAATAATAATCATAAATAAATGAGCATAAACTAAAACTCTATACATATATCTCAATAACAATATTAAATTTCATCATAAACTTATATACTTATAAAACTCAAGTTTTTAAAAAATACATAAAAAAAAAAATTCTTTTATATTATCGAAATAGCATATATTTAAAGTAAACATATGTGGTGTTGTTTTTTTTTTTGCACAAACATTAATTCTATATTTAGTTTTTGTAAATATGCAAATTATTTTTGAAAAATTTCTTTAGAATTTAATTTTTAGTTAATACACACAATCTGAAGAATTTTGTGGGATATCCATTAAAAAAAAAAAAAAAAAAAAAAACAAATTAATCACACGCACGTTCTTTCCACAATATAGAGATTATGTTACCTAGAAATTTGCAAAAAGTATTTATGTTGAAATTCTTTTTTTTTTTTTTTAAATGTTAATTAAAAAATTTTAAAATAAATTAAAAAACAAGTAATGAAAAAAAACGAAGGTTTTTAAAAAGAGTACATTTTAAAATAAGTTTTGAGTAAATAGTGGATTGACCTTTTACAGCTCCTAAACGAAGAACCATTCTACAAAATTTTCTTATAAGACTTATACTTATTTTTTATAGTTTACGTTTTCTCAAAATTTCCAAGTTCTTAACTCAAACCATTTGGAAGATATAAGGTGTCAAGAATTTTGCAAAAATTGAGTTTCGCATAACGAAATTGAAAAGTTTTTTTTACGGTAAATAAAAATATGGTATGGCAACTCTTTATCATTTCCGTTACGTAACAGTTTGGGGAATACTAATTCATAGAATAAGAAAAGTATTTTTATTCTAAATTGCAATTGGGGGGCAAAAAACATTCCAAATATTTCGTTAGAAATAAAGAAATATAGACGCGGGCTGCTATTCAGATAATCGTAATTGATTTTGATTTCGATAATATGGCAACCTAAACTATATTTGGAACAGATGCATAAACACCGGCTCGAAAATATTACAATATTTCGTTATTAAAAATACAAAATCCAACCCAAACTTTAATACAAGACCGCTTTAAATTATTAAACTGAAAAATTCACATCAAATTTCAAAATATTTCATAAATTATAGCAGAAAATTGAATAATTTTAATTTTGCAATTTGTAAAACTGAGAAATACTTAAAATACTTTAACTCATTGTTATTATTAGGTATTCCATGACTGTAATTTCAATTGGTGTTTTTTAGGCCACTTTGGTACTAATAAAAAATATGAAAATGGCTTAACCAATAAAAACTACCAAAGATGCAACAGGAAATTGACCTTTTCGAATACATAGCCTGATTTATATTTAAATCTTATGTGATTTATGCAAAACAAGCAACAATATTTTCTAATGGATTAGGCGACTTTGATTCTGCGCACATCAAACACATGCATGAATTATAACAAACCGACCATCGGACTAACAAATAATTAAAACTTAAGAAAACTTTCTTAAAAACAATTCTTTCCATATTTCTCACTAGTCACTAGTCATCAGTCATTTTATCAAATTGTTCGTTTTTTTAACTTTGATTTATAAACAATGACTTTACAAAATTTACTCCAATTTTATTTCAAAAAAAAATACACACTAGTTCAATCACTTTAAATTAAAACTCATCAAAAATGGTATTACTAATACTTTTTTTTTATTTTTTTTCATATAAAAATATTTTATAGACACATAATCTACAAACACACATATCTTGTATATAGTTGTAATGGAATAGTATATCACATGCAAGATGAGAATTTATTATGAAATTTATGAAAAATTGATGAAATCCGACGAATCATGATGAAATTTAATAAAACAAAATAAAAAGAATTTTCAACATTTAAGTTAATAAAAAAAAATCATGACCACCACCATAGAACATAACATAAAATAAAATCAATTGTCATACTTTGAACCATTATGGGTTATTTATAATAATTTATATAGAAGAATTTGATAGAAATAAAAACAAAATTAATATTATAATAGTTTTAAATATTTCTTTTATTTATTAAATATTAATTTTTAATCATTTAGTAGATGGAAAAATCCAGGAAGTAATTAATCAACTTATCGATTGATAATTATAAGTTATTATAAGTATAAATTGATTACGTCTAAGAAAAAAATTTTTGATCTAAGCCCTATTTCATCAACCATTTTTCACTATTTAAATAACTAATCAGTTTTGATAAGTAAATATCTTTACTAATAAAACTTTATTAATTTATTGTATAGTTATTGTATAGTTATGTACTTACATTTATAGTTATAGTAGTGTTATAGTAATTTATGTATAAATGTAGTTTTAATGCAATTGAAATGTATCAAAAAAAAAATTGATTAATTGATTATTTGCTTAGTAATAAGTTGATGGTGCAAGATGGCCCGGATTTAGAAAAATAAGATTTCTTAATCACTTTTATTTTCAAAAGTAAACTAAATATGGATTAAATTTTACAATAGACAGTTGATAAACGTTTGGAACTCTTTAAAATAAAAGCTCTTCAAAATTATATGTTAAAAATAAAACGCAATCGAGCAAGGCTCTATTACACTACTAGCCAATGATAACTTTTTTTCTTTTTTACACGCTAGTCAAACTCTAGGAACGAATTCCTTTATACATAGCTAAAAAATAGATATGTAGGCTTGGCTATGACGCTAAGGAGTTAGAAGGAAAATAGGATAGAAGAGGAGAGTTGGGTGGTAGATTAGAAATTAACTTATTAGATGGAAGCATATTCCATATTCTAGCAGTTCACACAATAAACGAGTTTCTATAACCAGTTTTGAATTTCCACTGTGTAGAAGTGAGCACTTGATGCCTCCCTGGTATTGCGTTTGAATTGTTTAAAGGGAGGCATTATTGATTTTAATTCAATAGAGCAAGTGTCAATACCTACAAGATATCTAAAAAAAAGAGAGTTAAAGGTTCAATATTACTGCGAGTGCTAAGAGTAGTGAAAGTAAGCTGGACAGAAGGGTCGCCAATTAGGCGTGAAGCGCGATCTTGGATTTTGTCCAGGCAACTTAGTGAAGTATGAGGAGCGCCAGCCCAAAAAAAAATTATTAATTGATAAGTGATGGCTCCCAGTTTATGTTTAAAGTATAATTGATTGACTATTTGAAAAATTTTAACTACACTTTGAATGGTAATACGAAACCGCTTTATAAAATAGAATTTATATATGAGTAAGGATAACATTTATGTAAAATTATTGTATACATTTAATACTCTATAATTTAATTGTAGATGCCTAGAATGCTATACTATATTTTAATGATGGGGTGTCTTTAATAACAGGTGCCTAATTTTCTTTAATAAAATAATGACTCTATTTTGTTTCTTAAAATATACGCGCAAGACTGCTACCAATCCTCCAATTATATATATTTAATTTCAAGGCACACACTAATAAGCCTTGAGATATATCATGTATATATGTACCTATAAAACATTTTCAATTAATTTTTTACAATGTCATAAAACATTCAGTACACAAATAGATAAACAAAACCTACACATAAATTAATAATTTTTTATCTGCACATACGACATTTTTTTAATATTTTATAGTAATAAAAAAAAACACATTTTTTATCCTATTACCACTCACACTCAGAAAAAAAATTTTAATATAAAATTCCCAAAAACAAAATATACCGTTCTTATTAAAAATTTGTTTTATTTTATTACATTTCCTCTTAACTTTTCTAATGTTTATTTTTTAATCACCGTACCAAACCAGGCCTGTAATATATTTTAACTTTGGTTTTTTTTTTGTAATTTCATAAAATTGCACAATACAAGACAAAATTAAAAATTTAACAACTTTTCTTTTCTTTTATACACAATTTCCATGCATTTTAAAACCAAAATAAATTTAAATTTCCAATGAGCCAATAAATTAACTTAATTCCACTTTTTCTTATTTTATTTTTATTTTTAAAACCACTGAGCCCCCTGATCCCCCTTCCCAAACACGCATTCGACATTTACATACTTCAATATTCATTCCTACACTCAAAAAAAAAAAAAAAACAATCAACTACCAAAATATAAAAATTAAAAAAATAAAAAAAACGTATTGTATTTAAAGTGATTTGGGACTTGGGAAAGGGATGACACGTGAAACTCTTAAAAAATCTGATAAAAAAAAAAATAATAGTGATTTTTTGTTTCCTTTTGTTTCCGTTTTTTTTTTTATTTTTTTTTTTTTTTACTACACATTTATTGTAACTACCCTATATTAGATTTAAATAATGTTAGGTCTGTGAATTGCTTTTGTTGTTGTTTTTTTTTTTTTATAGTTTTTAGTCACCTAAAACAAAAATAGCTCATACCATTGATTATTTCCCATTTTTTGATTTTTTTTTATTTATAAATTCTTTCACTTTTTACTTACTTTCATTTTTTTTTTTAACACAGACTAACAAAAAACATTTTAAGTCTATAAACTAATACAAATACAAAAAAAAATAACAATAAAAATTTTAATATTAAAAAAATAAACAAAAAAAAAAAAAAGTTTAAAAAGTAACAATTGTAACCCGAAAACGATTTAAAAAAAAAAAAAAATTGGATAGGAATCAAAATGAAAAAACAGCTAAAAAATATTCAAAAACGGGGGTGTGTGAGCATACGGCCTTGACAAGACCTTGAACTTCATTTTACTTTCAATAATATTAAAAATGAAAGTAAAATATTAAATAAACTAATACAAACAAACAAATATTCATTACTATTTATTTCCCACAAAAAAAAAAGAAAAAAATTATATTAGGCCCATTTCATGACTTCAGATCATTAAAAAAGAAACAAATGTACATATACACACGGTATACAGTAACACGGTACCGCGTACACACAAACAACTATCTTTCTGCCTTCCCCAAACGAAAATTTATCCTGAATTCATTCTACTCAAAACTGAAAGCTACTAACACAGTAATATCACATAATATGCATACATATTCAATTCCCAGCTATGTATTAGTAAATATTGATGAATCCTGAATATAAGGAAACTTCACAAATTTTCACAGGCCTCTAAACAAGTAAAGTATATAAGTATATAATCTTCTCTTTCAATTTTATTATAGTATTTTCAATTCACTTTCATTTTTTTTACGTAACATTTTCACTAATGCATACAAACATTTTTGAAATATAATTTGATTATGTATTTGTTTAGGCAATTTTTATTTATTATTAATGTATTTTCATTAATACAAACACACATTTCATTTTCATTTCTAATAAAACATTCATTGTTACCAGTTTTAAATGAAATTGAAAGTAAAAGTACCACATGAAAATGAAAATAAGCTTTCAAAGGCACGTGCTATTTAAAAAAAAAAAACACAACAAGGAAAACAATAGAAGTTAAATGTAAAAAAAAATAATAATAATAAAAATAGAAGCCTATAATACATTAAATACAGATGATTTATATATTACCTACCTATACAATTATAGTACAGTAGATATGTAAGATATGTAAGTATGTAACTAACTACCAAAAACCATGTATAACTCAAATACACAAAAGAAAATTATATATAAGAGCCTATGTAGAATATAGGTATTACACATTCCCAAGGAAAGAGATAGCAATAGAACATGGAATTTTCTTTTTTTTAAAAAGCCTTTAAAAATTTTATACTGGTGTGTGTATGTATGTATTTGTTTATTTAACTTCATTTCTTCCATTTCTCTAGACTTTTTTAATTATAGGTATATTTTTTTTTCTGTATTTTGTAAATAACGGTTTTTTTTTATATCATACATTTATACAGTTAATGTATATGCATATGTATGTATGTATGTATTTAATTCACGGAAAATTAAAAATATACTTTATACATAAATTATATAGTAAATATCAATATACAGTTATTAAACTTTTTGATATACTAACATAATATTAAAACTGTTATCTTCTCATACTTATATACCTATGCACACAAATACTATTACAAAAAAAAAAGGAAGAAAGTTAATGTTTTTTTTTTGGGATTCCAAGTATAACAGTAAAAAAAAACAGAATAAAAACAAACAAACAAAACGCAAATTGCGTATATTTTTAGAAAAAAAAAAATAAAATAAAAACAATATTAACGTTATGTTATATACAGTAGTAGTAACACTATTGTAGCACTATTTGAATTACAAAAAAAAACAACAAAAAAGTGTGGATGGACGAAGTTTATAAGTAGTAATAGTAAGAGTGTGTAGTTGAGTGATGTTTAATGAGGAATGAGGAATTTTTTGTTTATTTTTACTTGTGATTGGTCTAGCTTTGTCGAAAGGATGGGTAGACATTAAAGAAAAGCAAAATAAATAAAAACAAAAAATGAAAAAATAACAGTAAAAGGAAAAAAAAACAGAATAAAATAGAATATAAAAGAACGAATAATGAAAAAGTAAATGAAACACGTGTCGTTCTTAATTTGTTGTATGTTATTATATTATATTGTATAGGTATATATAAATATATTTATATGATTGCAAAATACTTTAGATTAATCTATATTATATGTGATTGAATGTATATATCAAAAAAAGGACCTATATATATATATATATTTACAGTTAGAAAACTTTAAGGAATTTTTTTTTACGTTTTTTTTTGTTCCTTCTTTAATTTATCATCCGTTTGCACATTACTAAAATAGACAGCAAAATTTTACTATTTAAGTTTAGGTACCTACCTATAGAGAAATTTTTGATACAGACTATAAAATATAGAAGTAAAAAACAGATTACCAATTTTCTTTTCATATAGTTAAAGAAAATTCAGTAGGTACTTTATATAAAAAGTAAAAAAAATATTTTGGCAATTTTCTTTTTAACTTTTTTCAAAATTAAATTTTCACATTCATTTTTCATTTATACTAAAAAAAAAAAACAAAACAAATTGTGAAGTATTTTATTTAGTGACGTATTAAATGTTTAAAAAACATTAATTTAAGGTATGTTTTATTGTATTATTTTTTAATTTAAATTATTTTATTGAAGGGCGGGGAGTACTGATTAAATTTGATAAATTTATAGTTAAAGTGTAAGTCAAAGAACAAGTTTAAGGTCTCCTATAATATTAAAAATCAACCGTGATAGGCATATCATGTCGCAGTGAGTGAAGATTAATTCAGGCCATGACATGAAGATAAGAAAATCTGTATAAGATTTATTATTTTACATATTACATTATGGGAAATTTTAATGTTTTAATTCAGAAATTCCTTTTTTTTTTAAAACAAAAACCCCCCTATATATATTTTCCTTTTAAAAGGCATTTCTAATCAAGCCTTAATTGTTAAAAATTTGTACTCTCATTATTTTTTGACAGCGTCAAAATGACTGTGATATGAAACGCTAGAAATAAACTGAAAAATATTTGTTGAAAGCAGAAATTTTGATATGTTATTACAATTTTAGACAAAACAAAAGTAATTATAAGTATCATCAGATTTTTAATAACAAACTTTCATTAATTATATAAATCAAATAATGCATACTTAAGTCCTGGCCAAATACGAATACGTGATTGGCAAAGTAATCCAAATGTAAAGTCAACAACAAACAAACTTAAAATAAATTTTCTAATTCTTCCATTAAAACTTTGTTTCTTAATACGTTTTGACTCAATTATTTGATTCATATAATTCCCGATTTTTATATATTATATTATATATTAAAATTGGTAACAATTGATACATTTCTTCAATTAGTTGCTGTGAAAAGAATTTTTAAAAGGAAATTTAAAAAAAAAAACTCAGATAATGCCATCTTATCATTTTAAAAAAGTTTTAGATTTAAACGAGCATTTGTTTCTAATTTTATATGATAAGACACTTTGACAAATATTAACCTAATTTAAATGTTATTTCAATGGTTCTAATTATATGCCTTCATTAAAATGGCATTGTCGTGTTATTCTTTTTCATTATATACCTATATCTAAACTTATAAATATATACTATACATTTAAATACATCATTAAAAAAATATATATAATAAAAAAAAAGGTAGATATTTTTACAGCAGTAAACGATTATTATAATCGGCTTTTAAATCTCAAAATCTTCTTCTCAACAAGTACTTCTTTTTGGGAACTCTTCTCAACTTCAGTCTTTTTCAAAATTCCAAAATTTTATCTAATTTAATGTTACAGATACTACTCAGCATCGATTAGACGGTGGGGGCAGATGTTTTACAGATTTTCTATTATACAACGAAATATTCGAATGTTTTGAATCTTGTATCTTTTTTTTTAAATCTAAAAGTAAATTCTTTAATAACATAATTTAGCCAAAAAAATATTTAACGAATAATCATATACTTTAAATAAGTATATTTCATTGAAATTTTAAGGTACAAGAAAGCCCCATTAATATATTATTAAAATCCATAAATTCAATTATTATTGTGTAACAAATATCTTTTTCTTAAAAAAAAAAAAAGATTCACCTGTGGTTTTTTCTCCACAATATTTGTTTTTGCATAACACTTTTGTCACCTGTATTTTAAAAGGTGATAAAATCAAAAAACTTTTAAGACCTACCACAGTTTTTAGATTTATTATATTTTATTTACTATCTGTTTTAGAACTACTCCCTTACTTGAGATCCTCTCTTTCCCTAAGGATTTAGGATATCGTTGACAAGGAAGAAAAACAAATCAATTTCTTGGAAAATTTTTTACGTTTATTAAAACATAAAGTGAAAATTGAAAATTGAGGAAAAACAATTTAAAAAAAAAACTGTTTTCACGAGTACATTCTTCCCACTCATATCACTGGAAACTTTGATAAGATATTTTATAGAATTTAAAGTGGATGGTTGAACATTAAACAATTCACAATTTTTTCAATTTCATTTTGTTTCTTTCTTACATCTGTTTCTTAGCTCTGATTTATAAAACGGAATGAACAAAAGAATTTGATTTGTTATTTTCTTTTTTCAGGATTTTCATTGCGTACACAACAAAAGTTTCAGTTATGTGAAAAATTTATTTATTTTTTATTTCAAATTTTGTTTTCTTTGTATTCACAATTGAATAGGAATCGTATATAATTGATTTTATAATAAATTTTTTTGTGAAAATTGAAAATATCAAAAATACGCGTGTATTGTATTCAATATAATAAAAATTCACTGCGTTTCTTTCTGAAATCAATAATCCTAAACGAATTTGACTGTTTTTTTCACTTAAAAACTAAAAAGAGTTAGACTAAATAAATTCTAAAATCAAACCAGAGTCTGTAATGAAGTCCCGACATTCAGGCAGGTTCCCTTTTTATTTCAGAAATCAGAATTTGGACATGTCAGAATTTTGATTATTGGCATCTTCATTTGTCATCAGGTTTTTGAAATATCGAAATTTTGATAAATTGTTATTTTGAAATATTGGGATTTGGATATGTTAGAATTTTGATATCGGAAAATCATTGTTCAAAAATTTTAATATCGGAATTTCGAAATATCACGATTTTAAAGGTCGAAACGTCGAACATCATCTAATAAATAATCATATTGAATAATTGTAGCGCATCAAAGAGTTATAATCACTAAATTAAACTGTTTTAACTCAATTAATTACAATTATTTCAGTTGTGCCTTCATTTATTTAAAGGGTTATTCTCTATGACACAACTTTAGTTAACTTTTGCCCTATTTAGTTCATCTCTATTCAATTTCAAAACCTTAAAACCAGCAAAATAATCACGTATGGTAATTTTTAACATAAAAAATTTCAATTTAAATATAATAATATTTACTAAACATTTAAATATGTTAACATATTAATAATCACATAAAATTCTGAAGTACCATGGCCTCATAAATATACTTGATCATGTTTACCCAAATTAATTTTAAAAAACTCTTGATCCAAACACAAAAAAAAACAAAAACCAAATTAAATGAATAAACAAAGCGTGTTTAAAAGAATGGAAAAACGTCCACATTTGAACGGATCAATATCATATGAGATTATAAACAAACCTAATGATATATGTAAATATATTATATTACACAAATATGTATACATTACATCAAATTCTTTAAATAAATTTTTATTTAAAAGGTCAATCAGCACCATTTTCCTACCCCAACATATCCCGTCCCAACATAATGAGTTCTCAACCTTTTGAAAAAAAAACCCACCGGTTAAATATGCGTAATAAAATCAACCGTTAAAACCATTTTATATACTGGTGGATGCATTACATTTATATATATATGTTTATATTTGTATATAAATTTTTATAATATTATAGGCTAAGCCCCCATAAAATATCGGAACCTTTTTTTTTTATCGTAAAAAATAACAAACAAAGAAATTTATTTAAAAAAAAAAATTTAATAAAAACCCAATTCTTTTGTACCACAGGATTAGGACCTTTACGCGAATTTATATTCAAATATATATATATATATATATTTAAGGAAACCATTTAAGCGCAAAAAAAAAATTACATAAAAATCTCCAGTCCACGAATTTACAACTCACTTCTAAAAAAAACTTTATATATATATATATAAGAAAGAGAAGGACGATTTAAAAGCATAAAACCCAAAAAAAAAAATTGACCTTTTATGGGTAACCATAAAATACAAAAACCCATATTAAATTGTTGCGTCATATACCAATGTTTAAATAAATTTTTTAATTATAATCTTAACTAACGGTACATTCTCTTTGTGTGTTAATATTATAAAATCCCTATATTTTCTTTTGTATACACGTTAATTTTATAAGACAATTATTGACGATCATAAATCCTTATACGTATGTATGTATTGGTTTTTTGTTATAAATTTATAATCCGGAAACGTGTTTGATATTAAAAACGTCTTTTATTTAATTCCTCGTCCCTGTGTTAACTGTTAAGCCTCCATTTACACTAACTGACAATTCATTTCCATTTAAATAGAAACAAATTAGTGTACTAGACATATATATGTATGTATTCTAATAAATACATATTAAATGTTAAAAACGCGCTCATAATGTTAAAGTTAAAATTTATTCGAAATAAAACTTTCAAAAAGAAAAGGACAGGTGATATTATTTTAAGCTTTAATATTCTTAACAGTAAATTTATTATATTTAACATTTTATGTATTTGTTTAATAGTAGATGATAACTTAAAAAAACAATTACTAGGCAGCTGTTATATATTATTATAGAAAATTAATTGGTTTTTTTATTAACCCTGCACTTCTGTATGGTGGGTCTAATTAACCCAATTTCTAAATTTTATTTTTTAAGTTTGAATAAAAAATAATTATGAAATCTTTTCAGTTAAAGTTTTATAAAATGAGAATATAAAAGGGAGTCAACTACAACTGATTGTCTACTCTACAAATATATTACTTTTAGGCTCTACCCCTTTAACGAACCGAAAGTATTAAATCAAGAGTAGCACTTTTTGATGCAATACTCTATTGCCAGACCAATAACATTTCTGTTCTGTAGAGTTTTCCCAAACTAAACTACAAAGTGTATTAGCTCTTTCTTAACCCGCATTTCCAAATTCTGTACTTCTCAATTATTTAAGGAAGTGTCTTACTCTATAAATTAATTAAAATAAAAATCTATTTATAGCCCATAATTGCTAAGGAGTAAATGTGATATACACTTTCGTTATACTGCGCAATCATTTTAAATAATTATCTAATCATTCGTTATCAGTCTATTTTCCTTCATTTAGCTCTGAATTATATTTTTAATTTACTCCCTAATTACCAACTAAAACCGAAAGTGACATTTAATAAATGAGTGTAATAAACAAAAAACAAATTAGAGGTTAACCCATTGTTATTTAAGGTATTTATCTTTACATCTAATTACAAATTAATGCTATACACATTTTTGCTATATAACAAAAATAGTATTTATATATTATAACTTGCATTAATGATTAATCACGAAGTGTAAACAAATTCAAATGAATGAATTTCACTAGCTTTAATATAATTTTAGTGTAAAAATTAATTAACACGCATAAATTTCATTCAAATGTCAAAATTTCAAATATTTTTAATATGAATGTGAAATGCGTGAAAGATTATGATATGAAATCATCTTAGTTTGATTAATGACCACGAATTTGTTTATAAGTGAATTAAATATAAAATAACAAATTAAGTAAATAAGTTAATAATATATAACTTTATATAAAATATATAGAAATTATAGCGGTTATGTTAATCATTCAAAATATAATTTATTAGCATTTATGATAAATTTTAGAAACGGAAATGAAAAATTATATACAATTCAATTTATTTTTTATTAATCTTGAAATTATTCTAAAATATGCTTATATAATTTAAATACAGTAGATTATCACTCAGAAAAAGAATGAGGAGCAAGAGGAGGGAAACTTTATTACAGTTATATTTACTTTAATACATAATGTTATATATATTTACTTATTTTATAAATGACTCTTTAATTTAATGAACCTTTGAGCGACTTTTATATTTGAACAAACAAAATACAATATAATGTATTACATATATATATATTTATATGTTTGATATATATTGTTTAATAACATAATTATGTAATAAAAATGATATTCAACAACCACACCCGAAAGAGGCCTGATATATTTATATAATGCGAGAATTACTAAATAAATAAAAATATGATATTAATATAATATTAAATACATACTTTCAAAATTATTAAATTTTCATTATTAATTAAATAAAGTTATTTTTTCCATTTTTTTTTTTTTTTATATTCCGTTACCTGTGTTTTTAAAGTTTTCAATTAATCTTGTATAATTTTTATGAAGAAAATCAATTTTCTATCGCATGATATTTATAATACGCAGTAATAGAGTTTTTTCAAACATCGCAGAATATCACTATTTTTCTTTTGTTTGTTTTTTTATTATGAAATGTTTCCAGCCCAATTTTTCAACAGACATTCTATAACTTCAAACAAAACTTTAAATACAACGCAAAACAGCAACAACCCACCCCAACCACTGCAACAACAACTGTTTATTCGTTCTTTTTTTTAGAACTTTCTTTAAATTTTGTTCTTTTTTAAAGCGAATGTTATAAGAAAGTATCTTTGAGATAAATTTTTAGCAAAATTTATTTTAAAGATACAAAATAAAGTAAAATAAAAATATCCAACCTCTAATTATTATACCTTTAATATAAATATTTAATTATACAACATTTGATACAAAAAAATTTTCAACCCAAAACTTTTCTTTTTATTTCTTTTAAACAAAAGTTTTTCCAAAAACAAAGAAATAAACAAACAAACTTTTCGATTTTTAACAGTAAACTTTTTTTCCCTTGTAAACTTTTTTTTTTAATATTTTCTTCCTCAAAAAATAAATTAAATTTTACTTGAAGCTTATATTCACACTTTAAAAACTTAAAATAAAAAACTTAATCAAAATTTTTTCAAATTCATTTACATTTTTTTTTTATTTTTAAATAATTTAAAAAAAAAAAAACAAATGCGTAAATTAATGTTTAAATGAAAATTTCATAAAACACTGAATTTATTCATATTTTCTTTAAATTTCTTGCGACGAATTTTTCGGGTTTTTGACAATCAATGAACAACGCAATTGTTAATACTGTTGTAATATTATTTTATATATTTATTATACCAGAGCCCAGCATCTGTTCAACTTTCAAATTAAAAATATACTGCGATACAAAACTCATATTGTTTTTATTTTTTTTATTTTATTTTTCTTTCATTTGGAAAATTTTCATTACTTTTCCCAAGTTTTTCAAGTCTTAAATTTCCATTTTCATTAAAAATTGTGTACAGCTAAAGTAAATACCAAAAACAAATCTAAACGCACAAAACACACACCATTAAACATTTTTATAAATGTATGCGTTACATACAAAACAAAACAAAAAAAAAAAAAAAATTGCGCCTATATATAGGCAAAATAAAAAAAATTTCTAATACTTTCTAAATAAAAGAAGTTGTTGTTGGTATAAACTGTCAAAAAGAAAAAAAAAATAACGGACCTCTCCCAATAACAAAAACAAAAACCCAAAATGTCTAACATAATAAACCCAAAAATAACACAAAATTTTCTTTGTTCCTATTTAACACATGAACAGTTTCTTTCCTCTCTCCGTCTATTACTACCATTATAATACTTCTTATTAACTCTTGTATATAATAAATTTATATATATATTATATATTATTTATATTATATATAAATACTAAAATAATTGTTTACATAAAATAAAATCAGCTGCTTAACAAAACAAAAAAGGCTGGCCTGTTTCATTATATACATACTTAACATGTTTATACATGTTCAAATCGAAATTATCAACAGTAGTATTTCATTCCATTTTGACAAGCTGGTTTCAATACTAAAACTGGGAACGGAACGAAAGAAACAGGTGTGAGAGAAAAAAATGTATAGATACACGTGAAAGCAATACTTTTTTTGTTCCGAAAAACATTTTTTTTTAAATCCCAAAAATATGTGATGAGGGGAAAAAGAGAGGAGAGCAAAAATCTTTAACTTGGAAGAGTTTTTTTCTTTCACTACCCATCTATCAAAATACAAAAGGCACGAGCCTTTTATTTATTATTGTTTTGTTTTTGTTTTTATTTTTAACTTTTTTTTTTATTTTCTAACGTTAAAAATAAAATTTTTAATGGAACGGGAGAATGATTTTTAGCAAATTTTCAAATATTTGAAAAAATGTTTCTATAAAGTTTTACTCTACTTGCCCGACTGTCCTTCCATATGTTTACAAAATTTTTACACCGTTTGAAATTGAATATTTAACTAAGGGTAGGTCTTGTAAAAAAAATTTATTTTTTGGAAGAACATTTTTCTGTAGTTCGACCTGTTATGGAGCCAAACGGTCTTTCAAAATCCGAAAAAGCTCAATATTGGGCTTATACAATACAATTTTATAAGAAATATTTTCAAAATCTCAAACGATAGCTATTTTTATGAAATAATAGGGTTGCCATACGGTACTTTAATTTGACGTGATACGAAACTTAGTTTTTGTAAAAATTTCCACGTATACCTTACAAAACGGTTTGAATTACGAACTTGATTTTTTGATAGGGCTTAGATCTTCAAAAAAATGTTGAGCCCAAAAATTTTCCCAAAACTTATTATGAAACATAGTTTAATTTGAAAGTGTGCTTTTTTAAAAACCATTGATTTTTTGCGTATAGTTGTTTTTTTTTACCTTATAATAAATTTTATTTCACAATCCCACTACGCGTTGGTTCTAACTCAAGATCTTAAAAAGAAAGAAAATTGCAAATTTTGCGTTATTTTGAATTAGAAAAAGGAAAGATAATGAAATTGAAAATATCCGTCAACTTAAAAAAATTTCACACATTTACGTAACGATAAATTTTTTCTGTTTGTTTTTTTTTTTGTTGGTTGGAAAAAAAAGGATAATAATAAGTACCGTTATTTTTATTTTATTTTTTTTAAGGTTATATAATTTCAAAATTTATGTAAATATAGTCTTACACGTTTTTGTATTTAATATTAGAAGTGTGTATACAAATTCACATATTTCTAGGTATGTATTTAGATATTTATGTATATACTGTGTAGACAAACATATATGTATGTAGATTTGTTTAAATAAAAATAAGTATAATAATAATATAATACGAATTTATTTATTTGTTTTATATTTTTTTTTTATTTTTTTGGTGTTATCTTAAATGTCAGGTAAATAAAAACGAAAAAATTTCTATACATATATTTGACAACAGGGTTGGCAACATTTGACAATACGAAGATGACAAATGTCAATTTTACCTAAGCTTATATTTATCAAAAATCTAAAAACACCAAATACTTGATTAAATAATTTTCATACGTAAAAAAGTTTAAAAAATATCCCAGGTCGTACCAAATATATTTAAAGGAGTAATTGAGATTTCACTTAAAGGAAGGATTTTAAAGTTAAATCCAAAATCAGAGTTATATACATTTTTCCAAAATAAGGGTTTATATGTATAATCACTTGTAATTAAAATTTGTCATACCGACATTTTAAAAAGTTAGATTTTGATATCTGCATTTTATATGAAAAGGGGATCTACATGGATTTTTGCAATTTGAGTTTTGAATAAATGTTCTATACCCATACAGTCATATCGCAAACGCAATATTTTGTCTTATTAAGAATTGTAATAAAATTCAGTTTATCGTATGAATTATTTTGTATTTTTTGTATAGGATCATATACGATATTACATAAATATACATAGACATATGGTCTTATTTTTACAATTGATTTTCTTATTGGATTTTATATGCATATATTCCCTATTCCGAATTTAACAACTGGAAAATTAAATATAATAATTAACTAAATAATCATAAAATTAAGGATTTATATGCTTGTAGTTTAATTAATTTTTTGTTAAGTACCTAATAGTATAGAAACGCAATTTTCGGTACACAAATTGTACACAAATTTGACTATAAACAATATTAGAAACAAAGAGTGGTTGATTTTTAGTGGTTATTTTAGTACAAACTTGGTCTTATTAAGTAATTTTTTCATTCGAATATTTATTACTAATGCCTTTTGCTAATAAATTATCAGTGCTACTATCACATACCCTACATACTTGTTAAAACAAGATGTTGGAATATGTAAAATGTCTTAAATTTCAACTGAAATAGTTTTAATACATTAATATTTCAGTTATATGTTATTTCTGTATCTGTGAGTTTTATTTTTTAAGTAAAATATTTATTTTTATATTTTATAAAGTAAATTGGTTGTTTTAATTTATTTTATAGCATTTTTGTATATCTTTTTAGAAAATTATAATATTTAATATAATTAAATAAAAAAATATGTATAGAGTCAATGTAAAATATGTAAGTATAGAGCATTTAATACATTTAAACAATTCTGTTCAAGGATCAAAACTAAAAGCTTTCAAAAAAGGATATCTAAATTTTATATCACAATTTTCTCACTCTCAATAATTATGTCTAGATGTCTTAAGTGCTTCACTCTCACACATATAAATCAGTTAACATTTAAAAAATTTAAATTGGATGATGGGTTTTTATCTTAATTTTAGGAATATTTCCATTTATATTTTTTATTCTTATTGCTTTTTTCCTTTTAATATAAAAATTCGTTGGAATGAAATTTAAGAAAACGTTAGGAATTTAATAAAAGTTTTTTTTAAGTGAGAAAAGACTTTTCAATTAATTCTTCTTTTTTTTTTTAAGTAAAAGTGAAAATTATATTAAAATTTTTTTATCCATTTTGGCTTCCTTATTTTTTTTTTTTCAATTTTCGGATCATTTAGGCACAAAAAGGATTACGAAGGACGAAAAGTTTATTACAATGTATTAAGCAAAAAATAAAAGAATTAAGAAGATTCCAGGATTTTAATTATTTTTTTTTCATTCTATTTAATTTTGTTTTTCTTTAGAAATTAGATTAGAAATTAAAAGTTCTATCTTTAAATTTTAATTGCATATTATTAGGGGTTTTTTTTGGATTCTTCATAACTTCAATAATTAATTTCTAAATAGCTAAGAAACCATAAGGTTGGCGGCATTCGTTAGGATTGCAATTCAATTAAAGAAATCAATAGAAATATGTAGATCTTAAGTCCATAAGATCAACGGATACTTCAGAATAACATTCAAATAAATCAATAGAAATATTATGTAGATTTGTAGTTCAATTTATAATTTAAAGAGTTGAAAATAAATTATTTTAAATTAGTTCAAAATTTAAATACAAAAATAAATTAATAATAAAATACTAAAATTCTTCTTTATTTATATTATTAGTGAATTATTTATTATTTTAAAACTCGTGTATATTATATATTACCCCGCAATATATACTCTACATATTTGGTTTAAATAAAATATTTGTTCTAAAAACAGAAAAATTGTCACGCAAAGGTGCGTGTCATAGAAAATGAAAATATTAATGAAGAGTGGAGACAAAAAAAATATTAGTAATTTTTAACGCCTATTAAAAAATTTATACTTTTCTTTATATAATAATAGATTATCATCTTACCATTTTTTTTATCATCTATCATTTTTATCTATAATATTCTAATAAAGGTGTCTGTAATTAATATTCTAATAAATTTAATTACGAAGATTAAAAAATAAAAATTTATACTAAATTAAATCATTGCCATAAATATTGTTTAACAGGCCGGTATATTGCAAAATTTGAGTATTGAAACACAATTTCTGCAAAGAGAATTTTGTAATAAAGTAATAAAGAGTTTTGTGAGTTGAAAGAATTTTTAAAAGTTGTCTGGGTTAAATGTTCAGTCTGGTCCCACTGAGCAGTCCTACTATTAAAAACTAAGCAAAGGACGAAACAGCTTCTACCTTGTGGGAAACATTTTTTTATTTTTAAATAGATTTTTCTAACGTCTGATTTCACTGAATTTAATTTTTACTAAAGTAAAATGGACTTCAATTAATCTGGTGGACATGTATATTTATTGACACTTAAGGTAATCCAAAGAACCTTATTTACACATGCACTAGAAATTATCTTTTCCGGCTTTTAAAGTTTATTTTATACTTGATTTTTAAAGCTAAGGTCTGATCTTTGGCATCGGAATACTCTGTTTACATGAAATTTTTATTCGAAACCCCTTATGTAACTCGGTGAAGTATTATAGTAGTAAGTAAAGTATATATTTATATAGTATATATATATTAGAGTATATGTTTTATATATGTTAAATAAATATATTTTAAAATTTTCTAAAAACTTCAAAAGTAAAAAAAATTAAACACTGACAAGTTAAATAAATAATAAACTCTTTTTAGTAAACATAATAATATAATAAGAAAACTTTTCATAGGCCTTTTTTTAAAAAAAAAATTAGCAAAACACACTTTTTTCTTAATCCTACTAAACAAAAAAAATCATTTTCCCCGATCTTCTGCCGACTGCCCTCCTTTCTCCTTCAACCAATTTCGCAAATCAGAAGATATATATTCATATATAATTTTAGATTTATTTATACACCCTTTATTCTCAATAAAAAGTTTTATAAAAAAAATTTTATCTTCAAAAGATAACAAAAACACAAAAAACGCAAATGGAATCAAAATTTAAAGAAAATAGCTGCCAAATCACAAAAAAATAAACAAAGGAAATAAAAACAGGATTGTAAACTCGTGTCAAACTATCGAAAAAAAAAAATGTATAAAAAATAAACAAATAGAAAGGAAATTGCTGTGCTAACTATGGGATACTCGCTTGAAGAAAGTATGATCAGACACTTTTACTGTCGCTTAGCCAGACCTTTACAATGAAGTTAGTTTCACATTTTTGTAGCGGAAATATAAAACTTTCCATCAAGCCTTAAAAAATTTTTCAAAAATTGTTTACAACAACGGTTATTAATTCCTTTAACAAAACTTAAGGCACACAACTTAATTAAAACTTAAATTATCCATATTAAAAAAAAAAAAAAAATATATGCCATCAACCCGGACCCGCTCTTTCTTCAAACTTATTCAATTTCAATAGGAAAATTAGCTTTTGCATATAAAAACTAATTTCCGGACCGACGAACCGATTAACGCACTTATTTTTAAATATTCAGTTTTCTAATCTGATTCGATCTACACTTCTATTTTTTCGAAAAATACACTTCGGCCTTCAAGTTCATACCTGTTTCGCCTTCTTTAGGTGGCAAACTACTATGACAAACATTCTCAAGTATGACAAACGTAATAGCAAAGTTAGACACCCATCGAATTACATTGGTTCGAATACGATAAAAATTTCTTCTACTGATCAAACACCAGGAAGAGGCGGGCGGGCTTCCCTAACAATAAAAAAAATTTTTACCCAAATTTTAAAACAATTTGAAAAAAAAAGTTTACATGTGGGTTTATTAAGGACATTTTTTCGTTATTATTTAAAAGTTTTATACTCTTTATCAAAAATAAAGATCGAAACAGTAACCTAATCTAAAATTTTAGGATCCTGAAGTTCTGGTTTTTTTTTTTTTTTACATTTTGAAGTTCGGAACTTAAATACGTGTAAGATTGATTTTTTAGGTTAAAAAAAAAATTATTTATTTGACTTATTCTATTTTGGTAAAACCAAAATCAAATTTTACCCAAATAGTGGATCTGGGATAATATCTTGATAATGGTTTCAGACTTTTTTTTGTACACACAACACTTTTTTTTCTATTTTATTTTTACAAAATTGCAATTTTACCCCTGGGGATGAAATAATTTAAAAAATAAAAAGGAAATTGAAGTTTTAAATTGGGTTTTTTTTTATGGGAATAAAATTTAAACTTATCAACAAGAAAAAAGGAAGGAATAAATTTATTGATGTTTCGATTAAACAATTGATTATTATAAGAAACTATTAGGTGTCAGTTATAGTTCAAAAAAGGTTAAGAGAACTTTACATTTTAGAATTAAGGATAAAATTAGAAAATTTAAAAATCAAAAATAGAGTTAAATACCGGAAAAATTGGTTTCGTTTTAAAAATAAAAAGGTTTAATTTAAAAAAAATTTACATAGTATAAAGGGTGACGTATTTAAAATAATTAAAGCATACTTTTAGGCACGTCGAACTACATTGGAATTTATTAAATACGTCGACATGTATTTAGTAACATTGACACCATGGTTTTAAAATATACTTAAAAATATGAGGAAAATAAACGATTCATAAAAAATTAAATCTTGATAAAAGGAAAAAATTGTTAATTAATTTCTTAAATATGTTTGGGAGGTTGGAATGGCCACCCTTCATTCGTGGTGCCAATATATAAATAGTAATAAACTTGTATCTAGAATTCGATTCGATTCAATTACCCTTCGTATTAGGTAAAAAATAACATTTGTATAATTAATAAACTAAGATCATTAATTAAAATTATAAAAATAATAAAAAAAAATATATTTAATTTTGAAATAAAACTCACAGATATAGAAATAAATATTACAAAAATATAGCGCTCAAATAAAATAATTATGATATATACTAATACAATATAAAATTTTATCTAAGTGGGATTTTAAACATTTTATAAGACCTAATACTGTTAACATAGTATATTATAGGATTCATCCAAATTATAAGAGTATAATATCTCCAATGTATCATTTTCCTATTAAATATGTTCGTTTGCACGGGCTTCTCAGCTGTTAGCACATAACCGTTTAACAGTTAGCACATAAACAAATCAAAGGACTTTTATTTGCAGTTATTAATTTTAACTAACTACACATTAGATCAATTCATCTTCAAGTATAATCATCATCTCATCAATTATAATAAATAAGGTTCAAAAGTTACAAAACTTTAAAATTGTACAGAATATGAACCTTGTCCATAAATAAAGTCTTTGAAATTATGGCTCGAACCTAAATATAATGTAATAGAATATTTGATAACTTTCTATGGTGCCTTCGTTTTCTCTTAAATGTATAAGATGAAGTATTTATTGTAGTTCAATGTCCCGTCTTCTTAAATAATTACGGGGATATATTAACTGCATCAGGTGCATATACATAAACCAGACTGTCATGAGTCATGACTTAAATTAGTTTATTTTCGAAATTAATTTTAACGTGTTAGTTTTATTCCAATTAATACACCATTTTGCAATTTACAAGTAAAGTTAAGTTATTATTTAAATAAATTATTTTATTTTAATCTTATTTCCCAAAAATTTTTTTATATTTATTTTTTCCTTTGAAATAATTTAAAAACTTTTATATTAGTTTAGTACTATTTTTATTTTATTATCGGAAGTTATAAATGCGAACAATCTAATTCTACAATCACTCCTTCTCATAATTGCTTTTTATTTAATTTTTTATTGACTTTTACTTTAATTATTTAGATATATATACATATATATATTTATATATATACATAAATCCCCAATCTAAGGTGCAATAATTCTTGACAATAAAACTAAAAATTAAAAGTAAATAAATTAATAAAAATATTAAATTATTAATATACGACTCAAAAAAAAAATGCTCTAAAAAACTATCTTTTTTTTCATATTTTATTTGGACTTTATAGCGTGTTAAAAAATTATTTTAGTATACAAGTAAATAAACAATTCGAAAAGAAGAAGTTAAATACTAAAAAAAAAAATATAACTAATAAAACTTTTTAATGACTTCAATATAATATTTGTTTTTATATTTCTGCTTCATAAAAAAATAAATAAGTTGAAAAAAAAATAATAAAATAATAGTTAAATATAAAATGAATGTTAATTGAGCATTTTGTCATACAACAACATTCAGTAATTTAAATACAAGTACTTGTTTTTTCTTAAGTACTTTAGAAATAAACAATTGTATAACTTAAAAATTAGGAATTCTTTCGTACAGACTCCGCTTGAATAAAAACAGGGTTAATAATCAAGATTGGAAATGAATGGACTTATTTGACTCAAATCTTGAATTGAGTGAAATGTTGAGTCGAAATTTCAGCTTTTTACAATTTTAGAAAACATGTTACAGCAAAGCTAGACTCAATGTAATGTGGATTTCAAATGTAAGGGGCAATTGCATAACACTTCACTGAATTTTATTATTTCTACTCTGAAAGAGTCTATAGCTGCCCCGAATCTCTCAAGTATTCTATGATATATTGACAAACACATATTGATAACTTAATCGCAACTTAAATGAAGATTTAAAATTTAAAATTTAAATATAAATTTGTAAACAAATAACCAATTTTTATTAATTTAAAAAGCATTCTAAACTAAATAATTTAAGATATAGCTTTTAAATTTTAAAAATTTAATTTTATAAATACAAAACTAAAAGTCCTTCAACTTTCATAATACAATGTACTTTATTCAGAACATGTTGTATTATTCAAAATAAATCTGAAGAATTGTTGCACTCACTTCTGATTAAAAAATTTAAATAAAAATATATGTCACAATTTTTAAATAACTTACATATTAATACATATATATAAATAAAACCAATATTAAATATTAACTATTTGTATCAAAAGTGAACGAATACTTAAATGTTTTTTTTAAAAGAGCTCTTGTGAAATTGTTCAATTTTGCGGAGCGTCACATAATCTCGGCTTAGGTAGTCCTGTTTTTTTAATCTTGTTTTTTAATAATTTTATAGTTGGGTATTAAATTAGAGTTATCAGCATTTTCGGAAGAAATTTTCTTAAACGAAAACAGGATTTACCTAATCGAGATTTCGACCCTAACCTCAATTTTGTTTAATGTGTGTATATTAAAGACTTTACGAATTTACTTTAAATCTTGCGATAGGTTTGTATCCTACGTAAAACTATTCTCAATTTTATTATTTAAATTAATAGGACTCTTATTAAAAGGCTTTCTTGTTTTTTTTTTATTCATTGTAATTTTAAAATAATTTTTATTATAGCTCCCATATGCTGAAGGCGTTTAAACATGATTCAGAACTGGATCAAATGTAAACCTGCTTTCTTATCTTTTAAAACAAATATTGTTTTGAATTGCATAATTTTAGGCTCAGATCTTTCGAAAATATTATTTTTTATTTACAATTTAATTTGATTATATCGCCATGTACTAAAGCATCTTAAATTGACAGTTAGAAAACTGACAGATCATGAGAAGTAGGAATATACATATATATATGTATATATATATATATATATTCACATTAAAACATATATATTTTAAAAAAGGTCAACCAGGGTCCTCTAATTTAAAATTAAAAAATTTCTAAATAAAAGCACAAAGTGTTATCTTACTTTTAAAACATATTGTATATTTTTTTTAAAAAAAAAAGATATTTAACTAAAAATTAATAAAATAAAAAATACAATTGTTATTATTTATGTATAAAATTGCGCTTACTGTTGCACAATTGCATATATTAAATTAAATTTAAAAAAAAAACAATTTCTCCAAAACAAAAGCAGTTTTTGTTCTGAATCATGCAATCTAGCATGAATGACGACTTTTAATTTAAAAAAAAAAATTCATTTCCAGCCATGACCTAACTTAAATATATTTACATTGATAACTACTATAGAGAGGTTCATTGACATTTTCAATTTATATATACACACAAATGAATTTACAAAATTTATGTACTAAATAATTGTATAGTTTTATTTATTTAACGCCATTTTTTAGATATATGTATATTAAAAAAGTACATAAAACTTATGGTGATAAATTTTTATTATTTAATAAAATATACATATATATTATATTTTTTATTTTATTACATATATATATATATATAACTTAAGTATACACAAACATGTTTCATGCAAAATTGATTTGAATCTTCAATATTATATGATTTTTAAACAATTTGTTAAATTATTCCTACATGTGTTTTAAATTAATAAATATTTTTATATAATATGTATATATTATACATGTATATTGAAAAAAAAAAATTAAATAATATATTTATTTAGGTTAAATAAAAAACTAATAAATATTAAATTTAAAAAAAAAAAAAAAGAGAATTAATATTTGTATAGTGTACACTATTTTGTTTTTTTTATTTTATTTTATTAATAAAGTTTAAGTTCTATGCTATAATATACATATAAGTCATTTTTATATGTAAAACTGGTTTTAAAATATATTTTCTAAACATGTTTTAAACAAATTTCAATTTTAATTACAATTTAATTATATACAGTTATTTAAGCGTGACATATTTCGCGAAGCTTTCAATGATTTGAAAACAAATCTTTCAAATTAAATATGCACATATAAAAATAAAGAATCGATTCTATAATCGATTGTTGAGTTTGATTAAAGTAGAATATCGTAAAACAAAATTTTATTTTGAATAATCTGTCAATTGCATTCTGTTCGAGAGTAATTAAACTGTCAGTTTATAATTGTTAATAAAAAAAGAGACGTATTTGATTTATGTATCCGCCAGCGATTAGAATATAAGAAATGAAAGAATAATATGTATATCTATCTATGTATATAAAAGCAAATGTTTGTTCGTCTGTTTGTTATGTGTAAAGTGTATAGATTCCTTAACTACTGAGCCGAATATTGTGAAAATTCTTATTAATATAATTATTATTTTTATACAAAAATTTTTAGCACCGGGAAGTCTTTCTGGGCCAACAATTTTGCTTTAACGAAGCGCCAAGTTGAGACTGTGAAGCGAATGACTTAAAATTTTTTGTATGTGATCCTTTTTTACAATGGATTCTATATGAAATGACTCTCTTAACAGACTTTGAATTTGTTTACCCATTTCTGCTCGACAATTGGCCACAAAAAAATTCTGCAAGCTGATTATGTTAAAATTTGAGAAGTAATGCTTTGGCTAAAAAAAAATACTCAAAAAAATTCCATTAACCCATTGTGGCATTACAAGTTTTTAAAAATTTTTAATTTCTATATTGAAAACCTTTTGAAAGTAAAATCCCATTGAGAGGCGATGAAAACGCGCAACGGGTATAATTACTAGTACTTAAAAGACAATAATTTTAATGTTTCAAAGTAGTTCTAGAGATACTGAAATTGAAATTATCTAATGTTACAATCTAATAATCCATTTAATTGTAAAATATCTTATAGTGTTATTATACAAAGCTTTTTAGCTCCGGGAATTGTTTATGGGATAACAAACTGATACTGTAAAGCGATTGACTTAAAATTTTAAGTATGTGATGCTTTTCTTAACAATGATTTCTATATGATTCTCTTAAGACTTTGAATTTGTTAACCCATATCAGCCCAACGATTCGTCAAAAAAAAAAAATTCTGCAAGCTAATTATGTCCAATTTTATACAATTTTGGGAAGTAATGCTCTGGGTAAAAAGAAATACTCAAATACTCAAATACCGTTAACCCATTGTGGCATAACAACTTTTTAAAGAATTTTTGATTATTATTAACCTTTATATTGAAAGCCCATTGAAAGTAAAACTCCATGGAGAGTCGAAGCAACACGCAACAGGTATTAGCTATACTAAGACAATGCTTTTAAAGTTTCAATGTATTTCTAGAGATGATGAACTACTTTATTTATTAATTTTTAATTTGATTACAATCTAATAATCCATTTAATTGTAAAATATCTTGTATTATTATTATCTTAATAATCTTATCAGACAAAGTTATTTTTTAAAGATTTAGATATAACATCAAATTTCATTTTATTTATTTAAGATTCCTTTAAATTAGATTTTGCCACTTTGCTTTTAGTAACAATCAAAATCAAAATATAACAGTCAGATACAAAATAAAATTTTGATAAAAATCACATTAAAGAGAAGCGAATTTTTTTTTTTGTCCATATTATAATATAAAAAAATGGCCGATTATATTGGTATCAATTGAAATATCATTAAAAATCAATTTAAAATGTATTAGTTTGATTATAATTTATATATACAATATCTGTTCAGAACAATATTTTTACTTGTTTAAAATTAAATTTGAAAAGTCTTCGAAAAAAAATGAAAGAAATTGACTTTAAATTGAATAATTTTTTTTATAATTTACACTTCAACATCCAATGAATACAATAAAATAAAAAACAATTCTAAATTCAACAATGTTTAAAAAAACTAGTATATAGTATGTATTTATATTTGTATCTTAAATTATTGAGTAATTTTAGAATTTATTTTGTAATGGAAAGTTTTTTTTTATTATTAAAATTTAGTCACGAATAATAAAAAAAACAACGCTTCTAACCATCATTCAATGAAATAAAATTTTATTTTTTTTTGCAAATTTAATTGAAATTCCACGAATTATAATTAGTTTTAATAATACTTGATATTATAGATACTTTTTGATATGATCAAATGTAAATTAAAAATACTATAAAGTATAATACTAATAAAGTACTATAATATTGTGAAAGGTTAAGATTCAATACTAAGTTTAGTTCTAGTATTCAATAATTGCAAACGAAAATTTCTTAATTAGCACATATAGTAATCACTTTCAATAGTACAATATTAAATATTGTGTAGCATATATTGAAACCAATCAATTTCGCAAAGCAAACCATCTGCCCCATACACCCTTCCTCTTCCTTTGAAAGTTTGATATCCCATTGAAAAACTCATTAGAATTTTAAATCATTACTTAAAATTTCACCAAACTGGAAAGTCTGATTTTATTTAAATTCAGTTTTATAAATATTGTGTGAAAAAGCGTTTAAGACTGTTTTAAAGCTCAAATATCTCCTAATTAAGAAACTCGCATATAGATATATGTAAAAATTTTGGGAAAAGGGTCTACCCTCATTTTTCGTTCAACTCTAAAATCACTCTAAATCCAAAATCTTGCATATATACGTATTAATAAATATTCTAGAATAACCAATTTTAAAAAAAATTGTAAATTCTTAAGATTTAAAAAGTTAGATTTTAAAAAATCGGATCATGGTAGACTAGGTTTCGTTACAATCCCGATATGAAGATTACAGTTATTCTTTTAAATATTGTGACGCTTAGGCCATGTAATCTGCCGGCGACTAAAAACTAAAAATAAAATTGGAAAAATCTTTAGCCAAGGTTTTAAACATTGTTCACTAGTTATTTTATGTAAACCTACAGAAAAGCCGGGTATTATTAAAATATAAAAATTGATATAAGCTAATTTATTTATTTATTATTAGTACTATATTTATTAGTATTTGACTTTTGGGATTTTTAAATTAAATATTTTCTATTTATATAACTACAATATTGATTATTTTGTTAACATTATATATTTGTATATTTTAATTGTATTTGGTAACCATGGGGATTTGTAAAGAATTTTATTTTTTGTACAATCTTTTTCAATTAAAATAATTCATCACCCGTACGAGAATCGAGCTCCCACTCTCACCCCCTCAGTTAGTAAACCAAATGCTTACCCACTACTAACCAACCGAGGCATCTGATATAACCTACAAATTTATGGAAAATATATATTAAATCTCTTAATAATTTAAAATAAAAATTTAAATAAGCATTATGATATTACTTATATAATTGATAATATAAAAAATAAAATAAAAAAAAATTCCAAAATTGAAAAAAAATAATTTTAATAATTTTATTACAAAATTTTTTAAATTTTATTACTTTTATTACTTAATATCCGTTTTCAATGTATTGGTAATTGATTCGATCTTGGATACTTTTCATACCTTCGGGATTATGAAAAAAACCAAAAGTCCTATTAAAAATTTATTTAAATGTATGTTTATTGACTTTTCCTATTTCCTTCCTACACCTTTATGGAATTTTTATTAAATATTTAAACTTATTTAATTTCATTAAGTGAAAACGATTATTAGAAACCATATGGGAGTGTATGAAGTATATGACTTTTCAATAGATTAATAAATTAAGTCTTTAAATTTTTTCAAAACCAAATTATGGAAAGAAATATAAAAGAACTAATATTTAGGTCCAAGAAAAAGCACATCTTACCTTTAACAATCTAGGGATTTATACTATTTATTTAAATTATTTCTAATATAATAAAAGAGGAATTCCCCATTCTTTTTTAAAATATTTATTTGTAAGAATATCTTTAAGTTTAAAAAAAAAAATATGAAATACCAGTAAAGTAGCAACAGTAAAATAAAAATATTTTAGGGATTATTTTAAATCATAAAAAAATATAATATTGAAATTCCTGGAGATATTATATTATAACATATATGTATATGTACATATAGGAAGGAGATTTATAAACAGGTTTATCATATGGTACATTAATTTTTCAGTGAAGATATTTTTAGCAATAAATTTTATTGATCCAGAGATATTAATAATACAAACAGTTTTTTTTTTTTTTTTTTTAATATTTTCCATATTTTTTAGTATATGAAAATTTGATAAAAAATATTTTAAAGATATTTTTAGGAGTATATTGTAATAAAATTTAAAGAATTGTAAGATTTAAATTTAATGTACATAAATGAAATTAAATTCTGAAACTGTTAAACGTTTTTAAGTTAAATCATGTTTTTAAGTTGTTGTTAGGAGTTCAAGGAGGCAACTATCGCCTATTAAAATTCTTCAAATTATTTTATTTAAATGAAATTGTATTATTTAATATTAATTTTGTATATTAATATTGATTTTATTATGCCTATAAGAAAGTAATAGCATATTATACTAAATTGTGAAGAAAACTAGTTTAAATAAATATCGTTCAAACTACAAAGGTGATTAATTTTGACAGCTAATTTTGACGTTCGTATTTTTAATTTTTATATATTTTAAAAGGAATAGGGAAAACTTTTATTTTAAATATCACCTTATTAAATAACAATAAATGCACAGGGTTGTGAAAAAATCGAATTAATAATGGAAATTGGCAAAAAAAATTGCGAAAAACAAAGTTAACTTCAAAATATTTTGTCAATTAACAAATAAACTACTTTAAACTAGTTTCATTTTGACAGAACTTTTATTTGAAAACTAATTAGAAGAAAGCCTTTTCTTCTTACATTAAACCAATTTTTTTTTAAAGTAGTCTTCAGGATAACAAAGGATCAAGTATCGATTATAAATATAATTAAAGAATTCAATAATTTCTTATTTCACATTCGGTTCTCTGCAATGTGGTATAAATGTCGAGAACTTTATAATTTTGTAACTTTTGTTGTATTTCTAACACTTTAATTAAGTCTAATAAGTGTCTACTACAAAACCGATTATGAAAATCAATTTTTGATTTCATAAATCAATAAAAAATATTCACAAAATCCAATTAACTGTAACAACAATATGCCGCTTTAATATAATTATAATTATCAATGTTTTTTAATCAAAGTTTTAACTTGTTTCCTATATCTACAAATTTAATACAAATTATTTATTATATTTAATCAATTATTAATAAAAATTATACCTTTAAAGCACATATGAATCTTAAAATAACTCATGTAATCGATATTCATATATATATAATCGAAAATAACTTGTCCTTTCGTAATATATCAATGTTAAGTAAACAGTATGTTCAGAAAGGTAAGTATGTATACAATTAGAGAATATTATTTATTACTTTATTTATTTAACAGAATATATTTAGAAAACCCAAAAATTCATGAAAAAAATTCATAAAAAAAGTCATGAAAATAATAAGTGTAGGTTAACCAAAAACAAATAAATCATAATTGAATGTACAAAAATAGATTTTCTTAAGAAATATCAAGTATATAAGTTTTTAATTATTTTTTTGTGAGGTTAGGTTAAAAAAACTATAAAAAGTCTTTAAACTTTTTTTAAATCATTTAAGTAAAATTCCAATCCTTGTTCTACACATATTTGTCTAAAACAAATAAAATTCAATTAAAATTAAGTACATATAAAATACATTCCTTAATGCAAATCTTTGGTACCCCTATATTTTTTTTTTTTGCTACACCACGTACGCCACTGAACTCTCAACCCATAATAATGATATTAATATTATAAATTTTATAAATTTTTATAATTTTCAAATATCACATAAGTTGAAATTAAATTAACAGTTCCTATAACATGTAAAAATTCCAAAGAATAGGGGTACACTATACCAATGTAAAAATTATTGAGTCTACAAATATTCTTAAACCGATGAATTGAAAAATATTCTTTAAATTTTTTTTTTAATTTGAATTTACGACCGACTTTTACAAAATTTTGAAATTGTTCAATAGGAAATAGTAATTAAATTATGAATAAATGGTTAGTTTAGTATTTCTGAAAAATCATTGTCAAAAGCGAGATTTAATTTAAATTATTATAATTGAATTTTAAAATTAACAAGGGTAGCCTTAAATTTTTAAGATATTCAGAATTTTATAAATTCCTAATAACCTATTTAAATATTCCACCCGTATATAGATTTAATCTAAGTTGATGATGACCCTCAGATTCAATCGAGGTTTTAACTAGGTTAAGTATTTTATGCAATTTTTAAAAAGTACTCTACTAAGTGCTATAAGTACTCTAATTATATGTTGTATAATAAAATACATCAAATGAAGAAACATCGTTCAATGTTTGTCCATTACATTTGAATCAAAAATATTTAAAAGAATCGTTAACATCAAATACTTCACTCATATGATAATTACTTCATTGATTAAATACAAAAAATAATCTATTTCTAATAAAGCAAAGAGTACTAAATGTAATTTACTTGAACTATATAAGTACCAATTTCCAAAAAAACATAGAGGTGTATATTTTAAAACATCAAACAAATTATTCAACATATGACCGATAGCTCAGTGGTTATGTGGAGGCTTTTTAATCGAAAAGTTTTGGTCGGATTTGGTTATCCTGGTCGGATAATATCTAATAAAAAAAATATAGTGTATATTAAAAATAATTTAATAAGAAGTCCAAATGTCACATAGGCAAAGGATTAATATTATCAGCCAATTTTTACTATTGTCTTGTACTACAAATAAATAAATAAGTAAAAATTATTCATTTGAAGATCATATCAACTCTAACGAAACGATCCAATATTAATAAACATCTAATATGGTCTTATTATTTAATTCTTACAAAAATCTAAACCATTTTTTTAATTGAAAGCCAACTTAGTAACAAATTTTTTCAATATAAATTATTGAATTCAAATTAATTTTAAATATAAATAATTAAATTAATAAATTTATTCTTATATTGTACGAAGTGACATATGCGCTTACATGCGCATTAGCATTACGCTTTATAAAAAAAAAAATACACACATCTGTTGACATTTAATAATAATTGAAGTCAATTTAAAATTTCAACGCCTATTAATTTAACCTTTGTTTTTTTTATTATAATAAATTTTTAAGTTATTTTTTTTTTAATAAATTAAAAAATATTTTTTTTTTTTATTAATATCGAAGGTCGGACATTCAATGAAATCGAATTTCACTTTTAAAAACTAATAAAAAACATATGCATATACTCGTATGTATATTATTATGTATCCAGATATGTCACATGCTACATAATATTTTAAAAAATATTAATAATCAATCAAAATTGCTTTTTTATATTAAAATATTTCAACTTATTGAACAAAGTTGAAATATTATTTAATGAAGTTAAAATAAATATTGAAAAATTTTGTACTTACCTTTTAACTAAAAAAAAAAAAATAGAAAATAGAATTATTAAATTTATATAAAAGTAATTTAAAATAATTGAATATTCAAATAGCTTGATCATCCAAAGAGATTCCATCAGTCGAAGAAGGTTGAAAACATAGAACTTGATTTTAAAAATTGCTTTAAAACTTCAATAAACAACGGTTAGTTAAAAACAGTATTCAAATAAATTTTTGAAAATTGTTCCTAATAAAAACAGCCCTGAAATTTCAAATTAAATTGGTCTTTCCTTAATTAGCCCCGTTTTTGTGAATCCAATAATCAAATCAAGATATTTGAAAAAAGATACTCACCGATTTTAATAGCAGAACTGAACAAAATACAGTATGGCAAATTAAAATAGTTGAATCTAAAAAATAACCCCCCAAAATGGACGCGCCATTTTAACGACTTAATTAATTTTTTCCCGTTTTTTAGTGTCTACTAAATAATTCGGAACCATGTTTTTCAAATCATGTTAGTTTGACTTCTGAGTCCCAACATACGGAGGCATTTATTAAAATATTACCTAATTGATTTAAAAAAATGACAAATTCCATGTGAGAAGAGTATAAAAACTCACATTATAGAATTAAATTCTTTGATAATAATAATTTTCATTTCTCTAATAAAATTTTAAATGAAAGTCTGAGTCTGTATCATCTGATTTATATCTAAATTATAAAAATAAAAAAGAAAACGGCATGTGCCATTCTATGCGTATGCACAAAAATCGTAAAAAAGAATTTTATTGAAAATCAAAGAAATAAAATAAATTCTATCTTGGATATTGTATGTACATACGTATACATATATATTTTATTACGTACTTTATTTTTTCTTTTGAATCGCGCGAATAAAATAAAAATAACAATAACACAGAAATTCGATTAAATGAACCATCATCATCATTTCTTTTTTTTTTTATTTATTTTTTTTTTGTTAAACCAACAATAAAAATTAATTTTAAAAATAAGATCCTTTAATATAAAAATCGCAGTCACTCATACCGGAACCCAAATATCACATAAATTTCAAAATAACCTATATATCTATATCTTTCTCTTTCCTTCGTTTAAAAAAAAAAAACAAATTTTTGGCAGATCTAAAAAAAAAAATACAGCAGAAGACAGACAAAGACAGCGTATGCAAAAAAGTGACATTTAAGTTTTATTACCTATTTTACAGTAGGTTTAAAAAAATTATTAATATATTTATATGTACAAGTATATAAAATCATTTATATGCCAGTATATATTTATATAAAAAGGAAATGAGAGAAATTTAGTACATACATAGTACATACATAAAATAAAAATCATTTAGATTGAAAGACAATTTTACGCTTTTATTAACACAATCACACTAATTTAAAATAATAATAAATTTTTAATGTATATAGATGGAGCTTGTTCCACGCAATCAACCAAACGGTATTTTATTGTAAATTGGTAGTACAAAAACCACCTGTTAAATTGAATATACTTATCTTTGGTTTAAAAAAAGCCATAGACACAGGCAAGTTCATATAAAAGTATATAATAAACATTGGATATCTTAAGCTTCAACAATGGGAATTGTTTTCTAATATTCCAGGGTAGAAATTTAAAAAAATTAAATATTTCTGGCAATACCATACAACTCACCATCAAATAAAATGAAAATAAATATAAATATAAAGTTAATGATAATACCCCATTTACAATGAACGCGTTCGTGACGTTCTGTATATGTCTATCTGTCAATCTAAAGTTAAATGAACTGAATTATATGAAGGTATCTACAAACTACAATAAACGCTCTGGTAACTGAGTATAAAGATCACCTTAAAGGTGACATTTTTTTTTAATATTTAATATATTTAATAATACACTTAACTTATAAGAACAACTTAATAATTTATTTGTCTTAAAACCAATTTTTCATAGAGCTCGCTTCAATTTTCTACTTTTATATATTCCATAGAGTTTTAGAAATATAAAAGTTTAGAAACTTAATATTGATTTTGAAAATATTTTGACACAATGAAGAAGTTTCACAAAATTTGTGCCAGGTTCAGTTTGAAATATTATTTTTAAATTTAACTCACATCCGATATTGCCATATTGGTCAAATCCCTAAATTTACAGTTCTTTTTTTTAAATGCAACATTTTTATAAAAGTTTGACTCCACAAAAGTTTCATTACATAATTTCTTTAAGTGCTTACTGTTCAACTGTTAAGCTAATAAGCCCGTCTATACCATAAGTACATTTTGATACCGAAATCTAATCAAAAATAAAATCTAAATTAAAAAGAAATAATAGAAGAGTAATGAAGTCTATGTCTTCTTATTGTAAAATATTTACAAATTAAAAACACTCCCAAAATAACTTAAAATTTAGCTTTTCTTAAATTCTAAAAATATTTTTTAACTAAATCACGGAAATTTAATTTTTATTATATGCAAAGTTTTCCACAAGAAATAAAAAAAAATTTAATAATTTTTCATTTTAAATCAGTTTAAATATCTTTTATTATATCTTACTTTTCTTCCATTTTTCTTGTTACGTCATAACACTTTTTTTTGGTTTTCATTTTGTTTATACTTTATTATTCTTTAAAAGAATTATAAATCTCTGCCATTATAAGTAAATTCTAATATTTCAGTTAAATACAGAATGGTAAAATTATAAATGAACGATTGTTTTTACATACTTATAATAAAAAGCATATAAATTGCAAAACTTGAAATTTATCTTTATTCACCTGAAAATATTTTAAATTCTAATTGGAAAAACTATTCAAATTTTTTTATTAGTTCAAAATTTGAAACTGCAAATCGTGGTAAAACTATTTTTTAATTGAATTTAATTTATTATCAAACTTTTCTACTTAAATATATGCAAAACCTATACAGCCCTATCGGATTCTATCAGATACGATCCTATATGGATAACTAATCAAAATAACGTAGTATTATATTTATTTAAATTAAAAATATTCAAATTATCAACAAAATTTTAATGCAATCGAATACTTTTGAACCTCTTAAATGTCAAAAAAAAAAAAATATACAAATTTTTTAAGGAAAATATTAAGTTACACAAAAAAAACATGAGCATGTAAAATCAAAATTTGTCATAATCTACATTTCAAAACAAGAAAATGAAAAAAAAATATATATATATATATAACACTGATTAATGTCAATGGGACTCTGTTAAAAAGTCTACTCAATGTAATTGTACATAAAAACATATAGATAATGTACATTATGACAAACTTGTAAGTATTAATAAAAAAAAGATCATAAACATGGAGAAAAAAAAAATAATAAAAAAAAATTAGTAAAAAATCATATGTAAAATAACTTTAAGAAAATAATTCAAAAAAAAAAAGCTCAAAAACAATTTATTTTATTTGCTTATACCATCCACACACACACACCACAACCACAATCACCACAGTATACAAACAATGGAAACAATAATAATACATTTATCCTTAGATTAGAAGAAAAGAAATTGAAGTTTTTTTGGGAAAAAAATAATATTAAAGAAAATAAATAATTGAAATCAATTTATTTGAAGCAATTCAAGTGATTTTTTTTCTACTCGTATATTGATTATCTTTTGACACATTTATATGTCAATATTTTGTCTATTGAAATATTATGCAAAAACAAAAAGGATAATGTCATCACACTACCACCACTTAATCATTAATTATATAACAAAAAAAAACCTCAATAAAATAAAGTCATCAATTAAGGATTTTATTATTCATATTTTTTAATTGAAATGGTTTACTCCTTTAACTGCTTTAATAAATGCTTTGGGCCATATTTCAAAAATTAGAATTTAAGATCCATCTCATATTTTAATTAACTAAGTGTAAAAAAATTATTAAACTCTGCTTAAGGTTTAGGAATGCACGAGATTCCATGCACGAGTATGTTTTTTTCCTTATGTGTTATTGAGAAATGGACTGGTTATTTATCCGTTTCATGAAAAGTTATGCATTTTAAGCCCTATTTGTTAGAGCATATTTTTGCTTATTTCCCCTGCTACAGCATATTTTAGCATATTTTTGCTTATTTCGCCTGCTACAGCATATTTTAGCATATTTTTGCAAATTTTGCAAAAAAAAATTTATTTTTAAAGAAATAATTTTAAATAATTTTGTATTCATAATTTACAAAAATTTCCAGAATTTCACAAATTAAAACAAAAAGGAAATTAAAAGTACCGTAGACATTTTTATTTATTCAAAAGTTTAGTAGGCGGTATATTGAGTAACTGTTAAGAACATATTAAGATTAATACATATATTTAGTTCTTTTTATATTATTTAAAAAAAAATAAATTGGTAAAAGTATAAATATTAAGTATTGAGACAAATTATTAAAAGATTTATATCATATAAACAATTAAAAAGAATAAAAAGCTCTAAAAAGCAGGTTCAAAAAATGGAAATTTTATGGCTTTATATTTTTGCTTTATATTATTTATTTAGAAGCATATTTTTACAAGCATATTTTAAGTGCTTATATGCAGTTTTTAAGGGCAAATTATAAGAGCTTACAACTTGTTTTTTAGAGCATATTTTTAATTGCCCTGCTTATTACTAATACTTAGACTGTTTAAATTTATTTTAAAAATTATCGAGCCAAAACTAGAATGAATTAGATTAATGAACAGGTATTAGATTAATTTCAACTTGGATTAAGCTGGCTCACAATGAATTCAGTCTCTAGTTCGATTTAACAACTTAAGGACTAAGCAAATACAAGTCATAAAAAGTACAACCTTATATAAAATGTTTCTTAATAAAAATAAGCTCTTTAAAAAATTTACTTATCTAAGGAATTAAAAACTTTTACATAAAATACTCTTACTATATTTTTGAAAGTTTTTACAATTTAATAAGTTATGCACGTTTTTTCAGTACAAATTCAATAAATCAAATATTAATTCCTCTCTGTCTGTCTTCAACTGTATAATTAACTTAGAAAAATGTTTAAGGATTGGAAGGAACCAACAATAAGTGTGACAGATAATAAGGATCTACACCGTTTTTAAAAATGACAGTAATAATAAGAAGTGATATTTATTAATTATTTTCATTTTTATAATTTTATAAATTATATGAATCACTTCCCCTTTTAAAGTCTATTTTTAGTCTTATTTAAAATAAATAAAGTAATTTATATTCTGTTAAAAAGATATTTTAGATTTTTTATAAGATAATTTAGTCAAAAATGAAAATACAATTTAAATGCCTGAAAATATTCAAAATCTTTATATAAGAATACAAGTTTTCCTTTTTTTTTTTGTTTTTCTTTACACAGTTGAAAGTATATGTATATATAAACTAACACAATGTTTTTCATGTGTAAGCAAAAACAAATATTCTTCTATTTATTATATATAAATAGTATGTATAAAATAAACATATAAAAACATTTTTACAATGTTAATTTTAAAAATAATATACATAATGAACACAGAGACATCATGTTTGTTTAGGTAGGCCTTTCACGAAAGGACTTTTTACTTTTTAAGCATCGAAACTGCTTAGCAACGCAAGCCCTTAGTGTTCAATTCACCCGACTATAGTGACCGTCAAGAAGACACTATAGTCGGCTGAAAATTAAAATTACATACAAAGTAATGATAGCAGAAGTTTAAATTCAAGGATATACTCATATCATGATCAACTCAATTAAATAACGACAATGGAGTCGAAATTGGAGGTCATATACATCTAACAACCTAATTTTTAAATTGCTGCTCTGTATAAAAAATATTTCATTTTATTTTTCTTTTTAATTTTAAAACAATTTCTATTTGAACAAGGAAAACAAGAACTACAAATAAAAAAAAATGAATTGCCTCCATTTTTATCTTTCATCTATTTACATCTACAATCACAAATATTGTACAATTGTTTTTCTTACGTTAATTCATTTACATCCGTACACAAGCAAACAAAAATAAATAGTCAGTTAGTTAGGTACATCAATTTTGAAGCAGTTGTCTTTTTATTTATTTTTATTTTATTTTGTCTTTTAAATTAAGAGTCAGTTATTTGTCAACCAACAAATTTAAAATAAAAAAATTTACATGATCGTCAGTTCTAACATACAAAACCCACTATACAGAGAGCCAGCACATAATATACAGAAACAAAACAGTACTTTATGGAAAACTCTTAGGTTTCAAAAAGCAAGTACTAAGCAAATACAACACTAAAGGTTCATGTAGTAATTTTGTATAGTACTGTAGTCGTACTAATAAATAAAAGAAATTTAATAGACATCCTGCTAAAGAACTTAAAATATCATAGAATTTATTGCATATCTGCAGGCGTTTCCCAATTTTATAAAATTTGGCAAAATAAAAGGTTCCATCAAATTGACTGAATACCGTTATTTATTAAAGCACTTGCTTAAATTAAAAATCACCATTATAAAGCTTTGAAACTATTATCATATTTATTGCATATTCATAGGCGTTTCAAATTTGCTGAATACTGTTATTTATTAGCACTTTCTTAAATTAAACCCACCGTTATAAAGCGTCTTGTTAGCAATTTTCTTTATTTATAAAATACAATGGAAGGCATGTAATCAAATTAAATTAAAATTGTTACAAATTATTCAAAATATCAAAAAAACAGTTATGGAATGGAAATGGAAAATGAATGAACCATTTTGAAATGAAAATTCTTGAAAAAAACAAAAATGAAAAATTGATAAGGCGAAAATATAAAAAGGAAATTAAATTTACCTTTAATCAAGTTGAAAATTTTAAGGAAACCCATTTTGTATAATTTTAAGGTATTTAGGTAGGCATTAGGTTAATTAAAGACTATAAAAAAAATGACAAATGACGGCAGAATAAAGTGTTTTCTATAAAAAAAAATTTTAATTATTTTATTAAAAATTAAATTTCAATTATTGTCGTTTGATTTATACAAAATTATAAAAATAAAACGTAATTTCTTTTTAATTTGGAAAATGTATGGCAAAATCTCAATTTACTGAATAAAATATTCATTCAGTTGCCAAATTTTTCGATTTTAATTCTAATAATTTTAGAGAAAACATTAAAAATTAAAACATAAATTTCGTATAATTAAGTTTATTATAATTTTAAATTTTGAATATTTTAAATATTTATATATTATGAAGTGTAGGTTGGTATTTTATATACTATAACGAATTAAGGCTGTTAAGTGTAGAAAAAAATTTAAATTATAAAATTTTAAAAATTCAAAAACTAAATGGTCTGGAATTCAGAATAAATTTAATATCTGCTACACTGATGTTAAATTATAAGATTTTAAGAAATTGGGAATAAAATATAATTAATTACATACTTAAAACTATATTTTAAGTTGCCAACCATTAAGTCTGTTAATATTAGATTTAGAATTTTAAGGGGCTGTTAGAGCTAAATATCTAATTAAATATCGCATGTTAATTTCAAATTACAAATTTAATTTACATTATTATGATTTATAAGTTTGAATTAATTAATTGCTTAATAAGTTTAACTTTGATTTATTTAAAACGGTTGTAAAAAAGTTCCCAAGAAAAAAGTCCGTAAAATCAAAAATAAAAAATCTCTAAAATTTGTATTAAACCTTGCCGTCCCGGAACCTCCGACTAAACAAGCTGTCAACAACATAGAATTCAATTTGGAGGCTTTTTTACTTTTTTGGGGGACGTTTATAAAAAGTGGGCTTTGGAAACTTTTTGTATATGAAAAAAATACCCACAAAATTGGAGATTTTGGATTTTTTTCATTTAACCCCTTTGAACTTCACAAAGCCAATTAAAGAACACTTACGCAATTGCTATAATAATTTTTATTATATTGCATGTTGATCAAAAGAGTTCGCTAATTCTTGAACACCATGTAAACATATATCGTCTCTCGCGACACCGATATCTTTCGCCTTATTAATCCACGACCTCGGACCAATCTATTTCGTGTTTCTTCACACAAACTTAATTCATCTGTAATTATTCCCTTAAACTTCAAACCCTATTTGCGCATATCCTAGCTTTTTAACAGATTAGTAGTTCAAACTCTATAGTGTACGAAAAATTTCGAAGACTCTACGAAAAATCAGCTAAGAATTTAATCTTTTTATTATAAATTTATTATAAATGTAAACTGATTATAGATAGATTGTGTGTGATAGATTTTGTAGGGTATGATTTTTCACTTAAAGATGATAATTTCAAGATCAAATATATTACACAGTATTTACTAATCCATTGGCCCACTGACGTCTACAATGGCGTAAATGATTTAACGAGGGAATTTAGAATAGGGGTGAATATTTATATTCAAATGTCTGATTAAAAAAAAAAACTGTTTGACACCCTTGATTTTTAATGAAGCTCTAACTATCTAATCCTATTAACATGACTTTAAACTATTTTAGTTACGAATTCACCAGAGATTAAATTTGAAGAAATTGTAATACCAGAGATTAGTAAAAAAAAAAATTATCCCAACCCGTATTTTATTTTTTTAAATTTTTACCAATTAGTACTACCACTTAAAAATTTTTAAAATAATAATCAATAAATATTGAATTTATTTAATATTTTAATAAATTTATTCCTTTTAAGAATAACAATACAAATTTTTATTCAGGATTTAATTATTTATTCAGAAAAAATTAATTTATTCTGAAAAATTCTTCTATTATTCTTTAAAAAACTTTTATATTTACGTTTTTATGAAAAACTTTTTACACTTCCATAAAAGTTCGTTAAAATTCAGAGAAATCAGAAAAGAAATAAAAAAAGATAAAAAAATCTTGTATATTTTAATTAATATTCGAATAAATTCGTTTAATAAAAAGATATAATTTAGGTTTGAAGGGTTTTTTTATTTTATTTCAATGTAAAATTTAAAACTTAGGCCTATTTATAGCCTATAAATAAAAGTTTCAAATAATTTGTTTTTATTTTTAAATAAATTTAAAATATTAAGTTATAATGTCGTACATAATTTTTTAATATTTAAATTTTTATAGGATTACAATTTAAAGAACTGTTATTTTTTAAGCAAAAAGGGACATAAAGAGCATCTTGAAGGAAAATTGGAATCAGAATTGTATAATCATAAAAGAATATTAACGGCTGGGTGGCACAGTGGTTGAGTGCCGACCTTTCATGCGAAAGGCTCAGGTTCGAATCCTAGTTAAAGTGAAAAAAACTTATCTGGATTTCGACACGACTCAGCTTCAATTCGCCATTGGGTTCAAATTAATGGCTTAATTAATAATTTTTAATTGTATATATTTAATAAAAAATACATAAATATAACAATAAAAACAAATACAAAATGTAAACAAATATTTTAATTGAATAATATAACTCGCAGATATAGAATACCATATAACTCAAATACAAAATATCAAAATATAAGCAAAAATAGAATTGTATGTATTGAGAATTTGAGACGTTTCTACATGTTAAAAGGCCTAGTACTATCTCATGTTTAAATTGTACATAGAATCCAATACGACCAATTCTAATAACACGAATATAATATGACCACCTGTTTTAACATGTACCTACCATATAGACAGGCTTATTAGTCTAACAGTTTAACAGTTAGCGCTTAAAGAAAAAAAAATTGTAGAATTAATTTGCATAAATATCATTTTTAATAGCCATCGCTTGTCGAATGAAAGCTATGTTAATAGTGAATAATTAACCCTTTGACCGCTACTGATATCATATTTATTAATCATTGCTTGTTAAAATTGAATTGTTGAATGAAACTAACGGAATAATTCGTGGACAGTTAACGGATTAAACGAGAAACTGATAAGTTTTAAATTCGTACTTCAAAAATACAAAATAAAACAAAGAGATATACCGTTGGAAAGTTAAAATATACAAGTAGGTTAACTGTTAAGTCTTAAGTTTATAAAACTTTGTCTTAACTCTCTTAACTCTTACATTAACTCCTCAAATCTCATTTTTTTATTGCATATTCGTCATTTGTCTTGTTTGTACATCACACACATATTCAATTTAATTAGAGAAATTATATTTACAAAACTACACAAATCTAAATTACTAAAAAAAATATTAAAAATTATTAAATTTGTATGTTATCGCAAATATTTGTTAAAAATATTTGATAAAAAAATTGAAAAGACTTTGAAATTTATACTCTCTATTTTATTTTTAGTTTTTTTTATATTAAATTTATTTTAATCTGACAACTCGCCATTGTGTCTTCTTTCAAACAACAAGTTGTAATACATATCAGAGCCAACATATATATGTATATATAAAAGTGCTAAACAAAAAAAAAACAGAACAAACAAAAACAAATACACTTTAAAATACTGAATTTTCATTTTGTTTCATTTTATCACAATTTCATTCCCAATTTTTTTTCCTTATATTTTCCATGACAAAATATCATTTGTGGCACTTGGCTGTCACAATCAATAATCGAAAGAGTATAACTGTACATACAGTTATCTTTACTGCGATTTTCATATTAGAGGGACCATATGTAATGATTTTTGGGATAATTTCAATAAATTCTATTTGAGTAGTTTTGCATTTGTATAGAACATTAAAGAGAGATGCATTTAAATGAAAGATTTGTTGTCTTATGCGTATAAGGATAATGCAATAGGGCACTAACAAGTCATTCAGACTAATTTTAGGTTTGGTTAATCATTGTTTATTCGAAGCGGCTAATTACTGGGCTGTAGAATTAGATAATTAACCACAAGTGTATCATATACCCAAAAATTAATGATAGTCATTTGTATTCTACCTTCCGATATTAAAAATATGTGGCATATTTTTACATACACCATATTTACATACACTATTATCACCCCTCAAATTTTCAAAAAAAAAAATACTTAATTAATACTTAATTACATTTTGAAATAGAGAAAAATCTATTTTCTGAATTTGAGATATATTTGTCAAATAAAATAAAAGAGTCATCCTAAAATTTTGCAAATATCATAAATTCAAAAAAAAAATTCTAAACCTAAAAATATGCAAAAATTTAAAATAAAGTTTCAGAAAACGTTTTAAAAGATAAAAAAAAAAACGAGTAAATATGACATTGACACCCTGTTCTAGACTATGAACTTTAAAATTTGAAGTCTCAGAAGTCTAAGACTTGAAAATTTGTACATAACAGTAACATAAGAAAGTTTTAATAAACGTGTAATCTGGCCCCTTTAATAAAATCTAAAAATTTATCATCATATAAAACCAAAATGGGAAACAACGTATAACAAAGAAACAAATTGGAAAATCTTTTTTAATATGTTATTATATTTATTCGAGTATATATACATTGCAATTACTCTTATGGGGAAACTGTTTTCTATTCAAAACTCCTGCTTTCTCAAACTTCTACATAATTCCTTATTACAATGTGTAAACTAAATTATCACATAAAACTGTTCCACGCTTTGCTTTCTTTTTTAATGTACAATTTATGTTACGACCAATATTCTATATGATTTTAGCAAAGATAAAAATATTTTAAATCCCTTTTGGGGTGCAGTTTTAAATTACAAAAATTATTAAGATCATAGGGTTTTATCTGGGAAATAAAATAGATTTTTATTAAAAATGAATCTTCAGAGCTCAAGTTTCTCACCTTTTGATCTAATATTATCTAAGCACTAACCTTACCTAAAATTTGAATCTTCCTATGTCCAAATAACACTTAAAGAAAAATTTATCGAAGCCTACTAATAGTGCGTTAAAATTTCAAATCTCGTTTTGACCCAGTAGTAATTAAAGTATATTCTATCGTAGCCTACTGACAGTGCTTTGACATTTCAAATCACCCTGTGCCCCAATATGGGTTAAAGCAAGCAGAAGAAGAAATTAAATCCAATTAATCCAATATTCCTTATATACAGGGATTCCTCACACTAATTCAAAATCAAATTATCAAACCCACTTAAACTTCTTTTAACTTAACTTTTTCATATTTATAAAAACAAATTACTATATAATGGTTTCCTATGTGTTAGAAACTTGTAAATATATTTCAAAAAAAAAAAAAAAATCTAATGTCCAACCTCAATTTTATATTGGTGATTCGTGACAACAACGAAGCGAAACAATAAAAAAAAAATATTAAAAAAAAAAATCATGACACTTCATTTAAACGAACTAAATTATTTTTATTGCATTAAACGTTTTTTTAATGTCCCAGATTTCATTTAATTTAATGTTCACTCGAAAAAAAAAAATGCACATTAGAAAAAAAAAATAATTTTAGAAAAGTGTCATAAAAATAAAATATATAATTTTTATCACTTGTTGTTGGTGTTTTCGTGTTCTGAAATAAAGAAAATTAAAGCAATTTTGATTGATATGCGCAGGAGCCTACTGACAGTGCGTTGAAATTTTAAATTTATGACTTTTCACTTTAAATTATTTAATATATAAAATTCTATTTTGTATAAAGTGGAAAACGTGATCACTTACCTTATCATATAATTAACACAAACCACACTTTGTGGTTTTTGTTTATCATATACAGTTGTTGCTTGAGTTATGAGCCAACAATAGCCACCATTTTTACCAAGAAAACGATACCGGCATGTTTCACCTTGTCCTTTACTAAGAGCTAAAATTAAAAAATAAAAAGAAAATAATTTAGTACAAATTCAAAAATTAGATTAAAATTTTATATTAAAGTTTTGGGAGTGAAAAATAGGATTGAAATGCCTAATGCATTTTAGTGATGTGTTAGAAATCCAGTTTAATTGCTCTGAAGTGAGTCATAATAACCAAAATGATATTGTTGTATTGCAATACCTTACTGTTAATTAAAAACATTAGAACTAGATCAATGAACTGATCTAGATCGTATTAAAAATCAAATAAAACTCTTTGATCACAAGCAAAAAAAGGTTCATGAAAATTGATATGATCTTTTATAGAAGTCAAAAAATTGATTTGATCTTATAAAGATTAATTTTTATTTCAAGGATCTTTAAACAAGATCCATTTTAGATTAAATATAACATATTTAAATGATTTGAGAAATTTTCGATAAGATCACCTGTAATCTAGATCTAAATGTTTGGGAAATATCATAACTCTAAAATGTCATATACATAAAGTATATTCTATCGTAGCCTACTGACAGTGCTTTGATATATCGGAAAAGGTACAAATTTTAAAATTTGACATGTGAGTTTATTTCTATTTCAAAATTAAGAAGAAAGACACGTGTCTTAAGGTAGAGCCGTCGATCAATCTTTCTAATTAAAAAGTAGTAAAAATATTTTAAAAACAAAGAAATTAAGTCTTTGTTAATAAATTCCTGGGAATAATACTTCGCATATTCTGTCCCAGGCGAATTATGAACGATAAACTTTGTAAGGTAATGACGAAACAAGAGCCAGTAATGGTCAAAGTAAGAAAAAAAAGTGAAAATGAATTAGCCACATTCTTAAGTGGTCAAAAACATCAGTCGCACTACAAGCACTAGAATAGAAGTTCTAAAGAGAATGGCTTAGAAGAAACTTGAGTAAACCAAAATCTACCTAAAGGATAACGGTGCAAAGATAATGTGACATATTTGGAAAATAATAGAAGGAAATATAGAGAAAGACGCGAAACAGAAAAATTTTAAGAAGCTATGAGAAAGCCCTTAGTTCCCAATATAAGAAAAAATAACTATATACAAAAAATTGCAGGTATATCTTAATTTCCACCTTCCACCTTCACGTAACTTAAATTAATCATAATTAAATTCCACCATAATTAGTAATTACCCAAAAATAGCTTTTCGTGAGGTTAATAACCCCTACAATTTAATTTTTAACATTATTTCCTTATTGAAAAAAAATTCTGAACTTCCCTGTTACAAAAAACAAAATCAAACTTTTTTTACAACTTTAAATTAAAACATGATAAATTAATTTGTATTTGGTTTTCCCACAGCACCAAAATGAAAAAATTCAGGAATTGAAAAAGTTTTCATTTTAAAATTACAATGAAAATAAAATTATCATTATTATGAACAGCAATAACAACAGACGTGTTAGTTTCAAGGCTGTGGCACTATTATTATTATTGCAACTTTTTAATTTCATTTAATTCAAATATAAAAGAGAAAAACTTCATTATCCAGTTTTATCACTTTTCACTTTTGAATTTCCCACAAGGAAGAAAAGTCAGGAAAAACCAAATACAATATCAGGATGAAAAACTACAATTAAATGCCGTTGTCTACAAAGTTATGATGATAATAATAGTAAAGACTAAGTTGCAGTAAAAAAAATTTTATAAATTTGATATAACACAGGAAAAGTTTTACTGAGTAGTTTCACTGAATAATTTCCATTTTCCAGGTGTAGTAAAAGTTTTTTCATTTTTATAATAATCTAAATGGAGTTTTTCATTTTATAAATTTGTAGAACTGTTGAACTTGCTCTGTTTTCGTAGAACAAAACATTAAGGCTATAAAAAAAATTAAATTTTTAATTTGATTATAAAAAAAAAATATTAAAAAGTTAAAAACAATTTAATTTTAACTTTTATTATATTTGCATAATTTGTATTAAGAATTCATATTAATGTAAGGAAATTTCAAACAAACAAGAGACATGAATTTTGTATAGAAGAATTTGATTTCAAAAGTTGTAAGTGATCAATTACATACAATTTATAGCAATTGTTTAAAAATTATAAATCGATTATTAATATAGATAAAATCGATCATTATTGTATAATAAAAATTGCTATTGAAAATACTTAATAGTATGTAACTTTAACAAATATCTTATTTAAGTATAATAACAATTTGATAAACCTACTAATCTTTTGATCTTTTAACAAGTGAACTTTAAAAGAAGGTCTAAATTGATAAAAAAAAAATACATTCACAAAACTTTAACTAAAATTTATCAATACTTATCACTTAAAATATAAAAAATCAATTGAAAACTTTATAAATAATCAATATAATAATAATTGAAAAAATTGCATACTTTTAGGCATTTAATCAAATTATGATCTGTTGATATAGGGTAACAATGAAGATTTGTTTAAATGGAATTAAAAAATATAGGACAACACTTGTTAAAATTTTCTTAAAAATATTAGTTTGAAAAATAAAATTGAATTTTATTATAACACATTGATATATATATAATGGTATCTGACTAATGGCGTAGTGGTAAAGACGCCGCCTTTCATGTGGAAGGTCTCGGGTTCAAACTTCGGTCAGATCATATCCAAATATATAAATAATTCTTGTGTAAGATTATAGATGGCGCACAAAGTTAACATTTGTGCATTCATATTTCATAACCTTATACAGAAGCTACAGCCGAGTAATCAACGGCTTAGTGAATATTATTATTAAAGAAACTGAAGCCTAGTTTAAAATAAAAGCTTGGTGAATGCCCTATACCCCTTAAAGGAGTGGAAAAGGAATAAAAAAATATTTTTGAGACCTATTCCAGACTTGGCTTCCTCTCAAATAAATAATATAAGATTCGAATATTATGGTATTGTTTTAAAAGTATTAGTAACTATAACTCATTGAGAATTTTGTGGATCTTCAACAATTTGGAAAGAGAAACAACTTCTAAAAAAAAATTCTTAGAATAGAATCCAGCTATAAAAGATATTCCAGTTTCTTACTTCTTACTCCCGTTTCATAACTTAAAAATGTATCTATTACTTTTTGTTCTTTTTGTAACTATTTTAATTTTGAATATCCTGAAAATTATTTATATAATGAATATAATGAATAATTGCTCCAGGGCATATAAATAACAAAGCCTTAAATTTAGCTAACTTTTGTTTAAATATTCAAATAGTTTATTATAATAGCATAACATTGAAGCTGTTACCCTTACATTTCATTTCAAATTAATAAATTTCTTTATTAATATTTAACAACACTTAAATTAGAACAAATACTATCTACTATTACAATTTTTAAAATTTAAATTAAAACATCATTTAATTTGAAGGTACGAGTTGTTAAAAAGTATTGCTTATAACAGTCATTGACCTTTTACTATACCTGTCCAATAAAATTAAATAAGAACCTCCTGTAAAAGGTAAAATACACGCCACCTTACCACTTAATTAAAAAAATTTTCCATTTTTCTTGTAATAAAATAAAATATAAAAAGAGTGAAATTTGAAAATCACTTATTTTCTAACAAATGTAATTTTAATGTTTTTCTTTTTAATTGAAAATTTTTTTAAATATTTTTTATTCCCTTAAATGTGTACAACATCTGTACCTCTTTGTTACCCATTTTTTTTTTTTTTTTTTTTTGAAGGTCCTTGCAAAAAACATGAAAACTAAAATAAATTTTGTAAGGGTAATAAAAATAAACAAATTAAATTCTTGTATTTTTTTTTTAAAAAGAATTTTGGGCCTTTACATTTATTGCAATAATATTTTAACAATAAAATTTTTATTTATTACACAAAATAGAAATGTATGTGCAAGTCCAGGAGTAAAATAAAATATACTTTAATTTTGTTCAGTACAAGTATTTTTTTTTGGAGAACAGAGGAAACTGTATTTCAAATTAGTTGTCCTTTTTTGAAAATTAAAAATATCTCTGAAATATTAAAATATCTTTAATTATAGGGACAAGGAGCAATGGGTATCCCCAATGCTGGTAATATATACGAGTATGATTTAGAAAAATTTATAAAGAACATTAACATCTTTCTTTCAAATATCCCATCCAATTTCCCTCATCCCAGAATACTATATTTTTCCCAAATCGAATTCCCAATAACCCTTTCAGGTATTCTTGTCCTTGGAACCAGACTGTAAATTTGTATCACATAAAATTTGGTTCAAAAAGGTTTGCGGTTAACTACTGATGGATAGAAACTACGTACAGCTCCATTGATTGCTTTCGAAGATTTTCAAGTCTCTCTTAAAAAAAAATTAAACAAGTGATGAAAAAAAACCAAGGGTTTTTTAAAAAAGCACATTTTCAAAATTATATTGTGTTAAAAACTCAGTTTAATTTTGGAAATATATACTATGGGAGAAAAAGTCACTGCTTACTTGTAAAAATAGTAAATTTTTAATTTTTAAGTCCTAATAGCTCTTCAATGAGGAAGGTTACCAAATTTCTCAAGAATCTAATTTCACTCACCACCCCCTCCCTCCCTCCATTTTTTTAGGTTCTAGGAATTAAACCAAAATTTGGAATTTTACTTAGAATTTTACTATCTAAGCAAAAATGGATAAAACTGAGAGACACTTCTTCAATTTAAAGAGCCGCTTTTGAATTTAAGAAAAACACTTAACATATGTTAAAATATAATGTTGGACCTTTAAATTTTGTATATAAATAGAAAAAAATTTGGACAGGTATTCAAGTTACAGGTGCTTAAAAAAAGCAAAATTTCAATTTTGGACCCCTTACAGCTCTTAAAGGGGGGGCGCAACAAAAAAATTTTCTTAACCGACTCCTACTAATTTCTGAGGATCTACCATCTCCCAAAAATTTCAAGTTTCTAGCTTGAGCAGTCCAGAAGTTATGTGGGGCCAAAAATTTTGCAAAAATTGAGTTTTGGATAACGGTAAATTTTAGTACCGATGGCAACCCAATGAATAAGTTTTTTAAAAGTTTGTAAAGCTTATAAAAGCAGCTATATTTCGACGTTTTCAGATTGAAAAAATACCTCGTAGAACTTTTGTTATAACGTTTTAAATAAAGGGTTTCTTCCAATTTTGAGGGGCTGTAGCTTCGTAACGGGTGGGGCTAAAGAAAAAAGTTCTTCTATGAAATTATTTTTTTTGCAATACCTACCCGTAGTTAAAATTTCTTCTCTCTATTTCAAACGGTGTAAAACTTTGTGTAAACATACGGACAGACGGACAGACGGACAAAGTTAAAATTAAGAAAAACCTTTGACACTGGTTGAAACTTTCGTTTTGGAGCTTTCAATTTTGTATATAAATAAAAAAAAAAATTGAGTGGTGTTCAAGCTATAAGTGTTTAAAAGCTAAATTTATAGCAAAATTTAAGGTTTTGCACCTCTTACAACTCCTAAACAGGGGGCGTAACAAAAAAAAATTTTTAACTGACTCCTACTTATTTCTAAGGATCTAGCTTCTCCTAAAATTTCAAGTTTCTAGATTGTGCCGTTCAGAAGTTATGAAGAGCCAAAAATTTTGCAAAACTTAGTATTAAATAACGGTAAATTTTAAAACCGAATGGTAACCCTATACATTTGGCTTTTAAAAGTTCGTAAAGCTTATAAAAGCAGCTGTCTTTTACCGTTTTCAGGTTGAAAATATACCTTATAGAACTCTTGTTATAACTATTTAAATATAGGGCTTTTTCCGACTTTGAGGGGCTGTAGCTCCGTAACGGGAGGGGTAATAGAAAAAAGTTTTAACATTAAATTATTTTTATTGCAATACCTACCCATTGCTGATATTTTTTTGTCAATCGTACGTAAAAAGGGACAGACGGACAGACGGACGGACAGAGTGAAACTATATAGGTACATTTTTACAAAATTTTTTGAAAATGTACTAAAAACTGTATACAGAATTGACTTTTACTCTGCTGAAGACCCCTCTTGAAAAGACTAAAGCGGTAATATTTCAACCACAGATTTAATGGCACATAGCAAGTCACTCACTCAGAAAACATCCTGTATATAATAATAAATGTATAACAATAGTTTTTCTTCAAAATTAGCCACCACATATAACATAAAGGACATCAAAATATCTGAAACCAAAAACAAAAGAAATTAATTTTATTATTTAATACATTAACACTCAAAAAATATAAAATTTCACTTAAAAAAATTTACGATCAAATTTGTCCTTCAAATACTAAAATCGTCATTTGTGAGAGTGTTTGTGTTCCATTTAAAAAAATTTTCATTTTGTGAAACTTTAGTTTTATTGCATCAGTTAAGAAATTTTTTTGTTTTTGAATTTTAATCACTGATACACACATTCTCCCCACTTTTATACCCGTATGACTATATATAGTCAAAGTGTATAAAAAATTTGCCATTACGTTTGTGACGCAGAGAAGGAGGAGAGGTAGATATAGACTCAAGTGTATGGATCGAATCAGAATCGAAAAATAAATCGATTTAGCTATGTATGTCCGTCCGTCCGCACGATAACTCGCAATTTAAATTTGGTCCATGGGTCCATGCAATTTTGTTCCATGGGTTCGGGTAGCTGCCATACAAATTCTTTTTATTTTTATTTTAGTATTACTCTGTACCAATTACACCTGCGTGTCTGAAACTTTGCCAAAATTAATTTAGTGTAATGGCCAAAATTACAGCTAAATTTGGTTGGTCTACTACAGAGGGTTCGAGTAGCTGCCATACAACACCTTCTTTTATATGAGCATTACACACACTACACCTAATGAAGCTGAATGTTGTAAATTTTGCCAAAAGTAATTAACCGGATGATATAATGTATATGTTACAGTCATACGGGTATCCCAGAGTTGACACAGTCTACTCTACTACACTCTTCTTCGTTTGTAAATAAAAAGCTTTTAGTCAGGATTTGTTTTCAAGATATTTTCAATAATAAAACCAAATTTTATTGGAAAAAGCAAAGTGCTAGTTAAATATAAAAGTAATAATTACATACATATACCAAATTTATATATTGGCAAGACCTATTTAAATTAGGATCTTAAATGTACAAATAGTCAAACAATGAAATAAATTTTATTTAAATAAATACAAATACAGTCCTATTAACTATTTTCATACTACTTTCCTTTGTCCATTAAAAATTTAAATAAAATTAATAAACTATAATGGTGTAATAAGAATTACAGAATCCTACATTTTCGTCATAATTATATAATTGTTTCTTTGAAATTTTATAGTTTTATTTTAAAAAAATTAATATTTCTATAAAATATTTAAAATATTTCAATTAAATTTCAAAAACCTTTTTTCTTAAATATTGTGTAAATTTTAGTTGACAAATTTTTTAAATTTTACATGAACTCTAAATTCAATCCTTAATTTCTGAAGTCGAATGTTAAAAAATAAATAAAAAGAAATGTATGTATAAATTTTTTTTTTATAAATATTTAATTAAAATTTGTAGTCATACCCATTTTATTTTAAGGACATAAATTTAAAATTTATTTATTTCAAGTTTTTTTTTAATGTATTCATTTAAAAAATAAAAGGCCTAATATTTTATTTAAAATTATTTCTATTAATTTTTTCTTAAAATATTAATAATGTCCTTTTCTTGTTTTTAAAATTTACATCCTTTTTTCTTAGTCCTTTTTTTTATTTTTTTTTATTTTAATCCGAAAACAAAGAATTAAAAAAAAATTAATTAGAGCTAGGAAATAAAGCTGAACAGTTTTACCAATTTATTTTAAAAATATGTTTAGGGGTCTCCCAAAACCGGACTCCTAAAACAAAATACCCTATAATCAGAAATTCATATATTAAATTCCAAAGATACGGAACACATTAATTGGTAAATGACTCCATTTTCGGACCTACGTACGGCAAACTATTTTCCATAAGTTATATTTCTATACTTCTCACTAATGTCACAGAGCGGAGGTTTAAAAATTGTAAAAAATGGTTTTAAAATAATTTTTGTTATAATTCTCCATACAATTCATCTAATATTTGAATCCAGCTCTAAAATCCTTTCTAATTCAGAATATATAGGAAGGATTTTAGGGCTGGATTCAAATATTTATAAATATTCTGGAAAAAGCGGCAATCCTGATTTTGAATCCAACTCTAAAATCCCTCCTAATTTAGATTTTTGTGAATATATATGTATATTAATATTCTGGAAATAGCGATTAATTCTGATTTTGTACCCAACTCTAAGGCCTTACATACTTATTTCAACAACAAAAATTTTAAAACTATGGGGTTGCCACCTTCAAAATTCACCTAAACAAATTCCCAAAACTCAACCCAATATTGTATTCAACTCTAAAGTGCATCCTACTTACATTTTTACATATATATTTCAAATACTTCAATAAGAAAACAAAAAGAGTGTAAAGAGACCTTTCTAACGGTATATTAATAAATATAGGGTGTTTTTGAAAATTTTACACTTATAGCAGTTTTCTTGAAAGTTTGAATATTTTTTTTTTTTTTCTTTTTTTAAATTAACACTTAAAACTGCAATATTTCTATAACGATAGCACCGATTCAGATGAAACAAAATGTATATTAAAGACAGCATCATGCCCTACAATATTGTAGAAAATGGTTCCAGTTTACTATTATTGTCTTACCAGGAAAAATATAACGGTTTAATTAAAATACTAAAAAATGTTAGGAAAATTTGTAATGCATTTATCGCTCACTAGATGGCGTTATCGCCACTAATAATTTATATAATCGGAAACTTTAAGATATAAAGTATCGTTATGTGATGACGTCATATTGCTCGTAACTCCTCTGCGGATTATCCAAAAATTTATAATCTGTGAATATACAAGTATACATTTGTGGTTTTGTAGACTCCGAATTTAAAAATTTTTTACTAGCCTAATTTTATGCTACTAATATAAAATTTCAATTCCATGTTATTTCTTAAATTCTATGGTGTTTAATTATCTGTAGATATGTATGTATATATATAAATGTATATATAAAAATATGTCATTCTTTTTATTAATTTCGATTTGCTCGTGTTATTTTCTTATCCTTTTTCTTTTATTATCAAACGCCTTTGTATATGTATATTGTTGTTGCTTTTTAGACATTTAAACACATTTTCATGGACAGATTTGCGGTTAATCCCAACAAGTTTTTTTTTTTTTATACATGGTTAAATTTTGTTGTTCTGTACCGGATATGATTTCTAACAAATATTAATAAATATTTCTATCGTCCTACTCGTCCTTTTACAAAAGTAAATACTAAATACCATTTAATGATTCAAGAAAATTAATATAATTTGTCTCTTATATTGTTAAATACACATAAAATTACAGTTATAAAAAGTTTTATATTTAAACACATGTAGAGATAACAATTGATCATAAAAAAATGTGGTGTTATATATCATAAAGTATTATCTAATGGAAGTTATAGAAGTTTATATTATTCTTATACATGTGTTGAACATTAGGGTTAGAACATAAAATTTTATTTAAAATTTCAACAAAAATGATTATAAAAGAAATTTAGTCATTTTATAACGCCATATTGCTTTAATTCCTACCAAATGTTAAAATAAGAAAATACAGAGCACTATTGATTAATTTTTTAACATTTAACATTTAAATTTACCGGAAATTCTAATTTCTAATATTAAAACTGTTGTAAAAAATATAATAAATTCAATTTTTATTTATTTTAATTTTTTTAATTTTATAAATAATTCACAATAAATAACAATTTCAAATAAATTGTGGCGCCTTTACACTTATAGTTTGAAACTATAATATGTTATGTTCAATTAAATCAAATATTATATTGGTATAAATTTAAATAAATAACATTTTTAATTTAATAAGTTTATGATTTACATTTTATCGATTAATTGAACAAAATTAATTAATGTTTTTTGAAAAACTTATATTTTTCTTTTTTTATTAAGAACTTTAAATTTCCGTATTTCTTATATTGTCATATATGGTACAAATAAGTTCATTAGAGTCAGATTCAACTCAAGCTCAACTCAAAGGTTAAGCTGGCTTAAAATTTTAGCACATTTTTTTAGCTCAAAGTATGTGAGTTAACTTAAAGTATGAGATAGCTCTCGACGGTTAAAGTTTTTATAACTGTAAGAAACAAATTACCGAGGAATAGCTCAAATTTAGAGTTGAGGCAGGATTGAGCGCAATTAAAATTGAAATCAATTAAAATTTTATATAATTATAATTAATTTATATACATTTTTACATTTAAATATTTATAATATAAAAATTAAAATATTTAAATGATTTTGAGCTGATTAGAGTCAACTCAGATCAAGCTGAACTCAAAAATTTAAGCTGGCTAAACGTGTGAGCGCATTTAATATGTAGCTCAAAAAATGAGTTAATCAAAAGTTTTTGAGCTCAAATATTTTGAATTTTGAATTTATCTTATCTTTCAAATAGTTGAAATAAAATAAAATTTATTGAAAATTGAAATTGTATAATGCCATCCTTTTTCTTTAAATTATTATACTATATATAAAATATGTTTAAGAATTAAAATATTAAATTCTTTAACTTATACATTATTATATACATATACAAGTATACGAAATACCATAAATATTATTATATATATATAACAATTTCAGCTTTCACGTGCAATTGATTTTATTCAAATTAATTTCAAAATTTCCATGATATACAAATAGAAATAAATTTTATTTTTATAGACTAAAAGAATAAACAAATTTTTAGTATAGAAGTGACATTGATTTAGGCTTTAATTTCAATATATAATATATATATATATATAGATATTATATACATATACGACAAAAAATTACATCCATAAACATAGATATGTAAGAAAATTAAAGAGTAAGAGAGAGAGCTATATTTAAGGAACTCATATGCAAATATGTACAGCAATTATTTTTTAATTGATATTTAAGTAAATATTTATTAAAAAATCATTTCCAATAATATATAAATAGTAAATAAGAAAAAGAAAATTAATTTCAATTCAATGACCTGGAAGAAAAATTTAATAAATTAATTATCTTCTTAAAAATATTCAAAAAGTTTTCATATGAGATTTAAGTTTATTTATTAATATATTTATGTCTTCTGATGATTTTATAAACCAATTAATTATGAACTCCATTTTTGTACATTGCCTACTATACTAATCTAGAAACTAAATGTATTTTACACAGCTTACTTAAATACATATATCATTTACAGTATAAATATTAGGTCTAAAGTTGTCGATTTTTTAAATGTTGAGCTGGACAAAATGTTCCTTTTTTAAAGTAAAGAATTTCCGAATAAATAAAAAATTTACTTTACTTTTGAAGAATCTTTAAGGTCTTCGAATTAAAACTATGTTCGTACATGTTTCAACAATAAAAATTTTATATAGCGGAGGATGCCGCCCCCAAACACTCGCTAAACAAATTATTGAAAACCAGCATTTAAATCCAACTCTAAAAACCATCCTGAATTATATACGCAAATTCCCAATCCTGATTTTGTAACCAAATCTAAAATCGCCCCTAATTATTTTTATTGAATACGAATTTTAAGTAGTGAGGGCTGCCACCCCTAAACGCCTGCTAAATAAATTATTGACACCCAGATATCTTCAAAACATTTAACAAAATTGTAAAATAAAATTTAAGGTTGTAATTAAAAAAAAAAAATCCTATATCCATAAGATACTTATAACATCAAACAAAAATTTCTTTGAATTTTTATGGTCTTTATTTAATACTCAATTAAAAAAAATAAAGAAATTATAGAATTGTAAGGGACTTGAATTTTTTTTTTTAATTAAAAAATAAGATACCTGTTTGTACACTTATTTCCTTTTTGAAGTAGTTGAGATTAAATTGGTCTAAATTTAAAATTTTAACAAGAAATTAAAAAGAATTTATTTAAATTATATTAAATAAAAAATTTATATATAAAATAAAATCAAAGTAAATTTAAGAATTTTTAAATTAACGAATCTGTATTTTGATTAAGAGAAAAGGGCTGCTGCGGTCCTTCAATCAAAAGATTCAGTTGCAAATCATGATCAGATGATATTTAAATAAAAAAAAAAATAAATGTTGTAATCAAACCTGTTTATTTCAAGTACCAATACTTGACTATTTATATTTCGAAAATAATTTAATTCTTTATACTTAAGTATTTCTTGGTACTCAAAAGTATTAAAAAATAATTACAATTGTAAGGAGAATCAAAATTTAATTACTTTTTGGGATGGGAATTACTATAGTATTTTTACTTGATTCTTATAGTAATTACTTGATATTTTTACTTTTATTTAAATTTTGTGAATATCGAAATCTAAGTAATACTGATATTTGACAAAGTAATGAGTAACATGTAATTGAACTTGCAACTTTACTTAAATACCATTTTACTCAGTATTATACAGATCTAGTAGTTATAGAATGCACACATAATTTGGTTCTAGTAATTAATATATACATTTGTCCATAAAATGAGATTTCTCATTGTTCTTCATTAATTGATTATTAAAAAGTTAAGACAATATTTTACTGCAGTACAAATTAAATAAATTCGAAGACAAATAGCCTTTCAAAATGTTCAGAATTCTCTGTGCCAAATTCTAATTTTAATTTATTTACCAACCCTATTCTTGAAGGTGTAGCATATGATGAGTATTACAAAAGTGATAATTGACTATTCTTGAAAGCTTAAAAGTGATATTGACACAATGTTGTCAATTTGACGTGATGTCAGTTGACAAAATCATCACGTTTGGCTATTCTTGAGGTATAGCATACGAAGTGATAGCAATTTTTGTATTACATACTTCTAAATTTGTCTAAGAAGAAGAATCACGTCTAGTTTAACTAGAAATTAATTTAAATCCAATAGCATTTGTTTTTGTAAAAAAGATTAGCATATTATTAACATGCATGTTTTTATATACATAAAAGCATCTTAGTTTAGGTACCTAGAAATTTTCATGTTTTAAAAAAAATTATACATACAAACATTTAAGTAACACTTAAGTAGCATTTAAGGTACCTGAAAACTTTGATATGTTTTAAAAAAAAAAATAATGAATTTCATAAATTTTAATTTCAGTTACTTGTAATGTAGTTTAAAGTAAACAATATGTTGATTAAACTTATTAACCTGAAATATGAGAAGTACTTAATTTTTAATTATAATGTGTAGATAATTTAAAAGCATTTGAATTATTACTTATCTTTCTTCTAAAATTTTGTATTAACTTTTTTTTTTCATATCCAGAAGAATCATACAAAATATAAAAATATCTTACATATTTATTTTTATAACTTTTGACAGTAAAAACTCTAAAGTAAAAACAAAAACTTTGTAATGTCAACCAAAATGACATCACCTCAAAAAAAAAAAGTCTTCCAGAATAGTCAGACATGATAATGTTTATTTTTTAGAGGAGAAGCGCTAAGAAACGCATCGTTTGAAGTGATGACCTTCAAAAATAGGGAAGAATATGTTAGAATATCTGTAATGAATCCCATTTCGATTACAAAATCGAAAGTTATTTAAAATTACGTTAATTTATTATGCCCTATATATTTTTTCTAAGCTTAATTGAGTTATTTTTACTTAGCAACTGTTAGTTTAAATTACTTAGTAAACACCCTATACCATTTACAGGGTTTCTCATAGTTCAAGAAAGAATATTGTTCTTTCTCACATATATAAACTGAATATTATACAAATACTCAACAATTAACAATAGTTTTGACATTTCAACAATATTCAACTCAATTTAATCACTTTAATAATTCCAATAAAAAAATAAAACTCATGTTCCCATCCAAAAATTTCAATTTAATTGTTTAAAATAAAATTAAAAGTACATCTATAATATTGTTAACACTTTTAATATGAAAATTAATTATTTTGTCAAAAATTTCATTTTATTTTTATTTCCACCAGAGAATATCTGTCATAAAACGATCAAAAGTATTTTAAAATACAAACTTTACAATGTACGAACTACGAAGGAATAAAAATAAATTTTTTTGAAAAACAAAAAATAAAACTCAAAATTTTTTGATAATTTTATTGAAAAAATTTTTTTCGAAATTATTTAATTAAAAAAAAAACAAAACTGAAACTTTTTCTAGTTAATTGTAAAAGTATCAGAAAAGATTTACAAAACTTAAGAAAAAATGAAGAACAAAATTATTGAAAAGTTTCTACTAATTTATATTAAGTAAAAACGTTCAAAGTATTGTAAAATATTGTAAAAAAAAAGTTTTCCTTAAGTTTTCATAGCTTTTTTTGTTTTTTGTTTTTTTTTTATCAATAATTAGTTCTATTTTCTCACCATACTGCAACCACTTGTGAATTTATAAAATTTTTTCAATGCAGAAATTTCATTTTGCACCCAGTTTTTCATTAGTTTTTTTTTTTTGGGTTCGAACATTAAAACGTTATACCGTTATTTTTTTTTCGTTACTTAATAGTTTCTCTTAAAGACTTTTTTTTAAAAGAAATGTATATATATAAAATGTTAAAATTATCCTGATAAATCACTTCCACGCTCTATGAAATTAAACAATCAAAGTCACTTTCAAAGTAATTTTAAAGTTTTCCGTTTTTTTTTTTTAATCCTTTACGAAACTGTTGTTTTTTTTTCGAACTGTTCTGTAATAATTAGAAAACTGTATAATGACTACAACATGATATACAATATTAAGATGGGTGTGCATATATATATACAAACAGATATACAAAAATAATAGATGTATACTATGCTATAAGTTTAGTACAAATGTTAATAAAGTTTTAACAATTAGTACTCGTAGATTTTTAAAAAACTTATTGTTAAATAAAAAGGGAGGGAAGAAGTTCAATAAAAATAGATTTTAATTTACGTAATCAATAGAAACGAGGAAGAAATAAGAATAGACTGTGCCAACTCTAGGATATCGGCACGAAATTACAGGGTATTTCCTAATTAATTGAAGTGCTATATACCACTGCATAGATACTAATGGGTAGATAAATTTTGTGTATGGAAGCTAAGCTTAGAATCTTTTAATTTCCAATATATAGGGACTTAAATGAAATTTCAAACATTTTTTTAATTTTTAGAAATTACCATTTTACTCTGTTTTTAGACCGAATGTGAAAATTCTGTAAAATTTATAGAAAATATTAGAAAGTCTTCTTTAAAACGAGTATTTATTCATTTTTTTATATTCTAAGGTTTCAAATCTGTGGGCTTCTAAACTTACAAATGTAAAAACTGAAACAATTTTAATGATAGCTCAATTTCAATACGAGTATATATTGAACAAAAGCGGCTGTTGTATATGTAATGGTTTTATGGAAACTTCTGAATTCTAGTTCTTTAAGTTTTTGAATCGTCATGCAGACAGTCGAACAGACAGGCGGAAAGACATACATAGGTAGATCGACTAACTTTTCAAGTCTGAACCGGTTCATACACCTAAGTTAAGGTCTAACTCAACTCCTTTACAGTGTCACAAACGTTATGACAAATTCAGTCTATTTTATTTCAAAATTAATTTGTATATTAAAAATTTATTAGCAATATTTAGCACTTAAAAATTGTGCAAAATCATTTAAAAAATTACTAACCAATTTTGATTCAAAAATTTGCATTTGAATTAGTTATCATTTAGTTGAACCTTCTCCAAATAGTTTTTTGTGTAAAATTTTAATATTTCATTTAAATCAGAAGAAAAGCGTACATGTAAATGAACTAACCATGTCACATTTAACATTTTTAATTTTCGAACCTACAATTCTGATAAATGGATGGTTCAGTGCTTTAAAGAATTTCCTCATATAAAGATTTTTCAAAAACAAAAAAAAAATTTCAGAATTATAAATATTGACTTTAAAAGCCTCAGAACAATATAAAAAATACACTTAAATGCAAAATTTTAATAAATAATACACTTTTAACAACAAGATATAATTAATGTAACCATAATTTATTAATATGGCTTTTTTGACTCAAAGGTTGCCAACTGACAAATTAATCATAACATCTTATAAGTAAATTTCACCATTATCTATTAATGTCTAGGTCTAATGAATTTTAATTCGCAATACCTACATAACTAAATTATTTAAACTTATTGTCAATATTTGTAATCAAAGCCCTATTGCATCAACCATTTAGCACTAATAAAATATCTAATAGTTGATAAGTTAATGATTTTTACTGATCACACTTTATTGATTATTAATTAAATCAGGATTTGAAGCAAATCTTTTTAAAAAAAAATGATTATTTCATTATTTTATTACTTATAAGTGGTTCGTGCAATAGAATCAGGTTTTAAACTAAAATACTTAAGTGACTTGTGATAATTGGGCCCTGGGTCATAACTCAAATACATTTTTTTAAGAAACTCCTAACAAAATCTGAAACCTAGAATTTTAATTACTATTTAACATCACAAAATTTTTGATATTAATGAAGTTTTATGTAGGATTTAAATGTATTATAAAGCCATATATGTACTATATAATTAAAAAATATAGCATACATAATTCATTTGACTGGCTCATAAAATTTGTAAATTATGACTTTATTTCAATCCACCATAATAAATATATACACAAAAAGAAAATTATAAAAACTAGTTTTCCAGCTAAACACATTAAAAAAACCAAATTTCGAATTTTCCCATGATTACACAATAAAAAATTATTTAGGAATCAAAAGTGTATATAGTAAAATAAAATATCTCAAAATATATCCTGTAATGATGATCCTTCCATATATATTACAAACTCGTATCAAATTTTCTCAATAAAAAAAAAGGACCTGAGTCCTGCGACATATACAACATACAAACTATATGTATTAAATTTTATAAATATATAAAGTCTCTTAAGATATAAACAGTTGAAACGTTTTAAAAATATTTAAAATCTAAACCATAAATGAAAAAGAATAATTTCTAAGTTTTGTCCCAAGATAAAAATACACATTTACTTTTTTAGTATGTATATATATATATATATATATATTAATAGAAATGATATAAGTATCTATATGTTTATTTTATATACAATAAGTACTAAATCCTTTAATAGCAATCCAACTTAAACGAATGTATATATACATAAATATATACTTTTAAATGTATATATATAAAATTCTTTTTGAATTCTTTACAAGGTCGTTGGACATTCAAAAAGTGCAATGATATTAAATTATATAATATATATATGTATAGAGTTTATCTTTTAAATTAGTATCTGCTTAACTTTAGCTTACAAATAAAAAGAAGAAAACATAATTTTTTTAAAGACCACATACTATAAAAAAAAATGGATCTAATGTATAAATATAATAAATTATATGCCCTACTGTTTAGATTCAAATGTGCATGTATTCATTTAGAATCTTTATTTTTAGTTTATCTGGAGACAGGAATTACTTCTATTATTGCATCATATAATATAATAAAGTTTGAAAAAAATAAAAGATTACCAGCTGATCAGGTTTATAATTCCCAACAATTTTTTTTGTATTTTTTTTAAAGAGGGAAATAAACTTCGTCTAAGTGTTTTTCATCTAACATCTGGTAACTTTTAAATAAAAAGTTTCCTATTGATTCTAATATTGCATTATATAATAAATAAAAAGGTTACCAAATGATCAAAACTTTACGGTTATACTAATGTTTCCTTGCAATTTCATAAAATGTAAAAATAAAATTCTTTTAAAAAGTTTAAAACATCTGGTAAATTTTTGTTCTATTTATTCTAATATTGCGTGATATAATATATATTTAATAAAAAGGTTGCCAACTAATTAAACTTCTAGAGTAACTAGCAATTTTTTGAAATTTTATTTAACGGAAAAAATAAATTTGTGTAAAGAGTTGTGAAAATGTGGAAACTTTTAACCAAAAAATTTTTCCAATGATTCTAATATTGCATTATGTAATATAAAATTAAAGAAAAGGTTGCCAAACCGTATAAATTTTTCAGTTTCTTATGTTTATTTTTCAAATTTAATAAATAGTGAAAATAAATTTTTTTAAAATTGTTTTTAACATCTGGTAACTTTTTGTTCAATGATTCTAATATTGCATGACATAATATAAATTTCGGAAAAAGGTTGCCAACTGGGAAAAATTTTACAATAACAAGCAATTTTTTGGAATTCGGAAAAATTTGGAAGAATTGGAAAATAAAAATTATTTAAAAGTTTTGAACATCCGACAACTTTACAATAAAATTTAAAAAAAAAATTTTTTGATTTTTACTAAATTCTATTTGGAAACTTCTAACTTTTTTCTAGATTGTAGTATTCGAAAAAAAAATAAAACTATAGTATTTTACTGTTATGATCCTTCATTGTGTGTCTTTTTTTACAGAATGGGGAATATAAAAATTGCAACAGCATTATTTTATGTCATTGCTAACGGGATTTTGTATTATTTTTTTTAAGTCCTTTTTTTTTCGTAAATTTATACAATAGAATGACATAGAAACCTGTGAGAGCAATAATTCAAATATAGATTTTGAAAGTTTAATGTTATATTCTATTCTTTTGTATTTTTTTTTTTTATAAAACTATAAAGAATAATAATAATAAAAGATTCTTTGATATTTTCTTTAAAGTTTTCTAAATTTTTAATTTTTTTTGTTATTCAAAAGATTTCTATTTTAAAGTGAATAATAGAAATTTTAAAGAAATTCTTAACAGTTTCGGACGCAATATTTTATATTTTTATAGTAATAATAATATACACAGATATAATTTATGTGATTAAAAAATTTTAGTAAATTCAAAAATTAGAATTAAAAAATATTTTACTTATTAATTTCAATATTAAATTATCATATAATTAAAATATTAAATTTTGATAAATTAATTTATTCTAATGAAAATCTAAAATGAAATTATTCAAAAATACTTTGGAAATTGTAATATCCAGAGGTTAATGTCCCACATTTCTACCCAGATTTTTTCTAACGTTTTGAACATTATGTTGCAGGAAGTACAGAACTACACATACGCTAATACGCTACTAAATTACTACCTTATTTTAATTAGTTGTATTATTCACGTTTAAATTAACGCAAGTACCTTCATTCAAGTAAATATAATCATTGTGTTGCAATTTGGTTTAAATACTGTGCGCACTAATGAATCTCTAGTAATAAATAAAAATTTCTCTAAATTTAAAACATCAACGAACAACGAATTATTCATAACTTTCTCAAATAATTAATGACTTTATTAATTAATCAAAACAATTTATTACATACTTTAAGTAAGAATACTAATTTCCTTACTTTAAATAAAGTCATATTTTATAATATTAAGATTTTAAAGATTCATAGGGTAGAATGGGGCAAATTTGACCGCCCAACTTTAAAATTTGTACAACTATTTATAAGTATTTTTCACAAATTTTCCGGAAATTAGATCTTGTCCAGCTTTTAAAAACATGTACAAAAATGTTAAAGTGAAAATTAAAAAAAATAAAATACAATGTGAATTAGGCACATTTAGGGTTCATATTTTCGCTTCTAATTTAAATATAAATATATGTATTTTTAGAAACAAATTTAATAAGTAACTTGTATGCAATAAAGCATTTAAAAAAAATTAAATAATATAGATAGAAAGCTTGGCTACTGAAAAAAAACTATTAAAATATAACTGCCTTCATAACTTCGGTAAATCTTTAAGTTGAAACATTAAAATGCATGGTTTCTTTTGTAAACATCTTTACAAGTTTTCAACCAAAATTTAAGATTTTTTCAAAAATATTTAATTAATTTTTTGTAAGATGTCAAAAGTGCCCAATTCTACCATAATATTTTTTATCATAAACTAAATTTTTTATTAAAAATTTCATTAAAATTACCTACGATAAATTCCACCTGAAATCCTTTACTAAATTGAAACTAATTTACTTAATTTTACATAACATTTAACACAACTACAAATATATTTAGGTAACTAAACATTTTAACATTTTTGAAATATACACATATATATAATATATATTCTCATATATCCTGTATTATATACCAAATGTGTATTCAACTTCAATAATGCAATTTCATTTGATTTCTTTTCTATATCAAATTTTATTAGAAAGATTTGTTGCAAAAAAAAATAAAAACAAAAAAACACAGGAATAAAGGAATATTACTTTTCAAAAATCCTTGGCTTATTTTAAATGCTATTTTTTTTTTTTTTAGTTAAGTTCAGTTGCATTTGTAGAAAATTCTATGTGGTTAAAATCATCCACCACCCTGTTTATGTTGAAAAGTTGAATGCAACATGTAACAAACTTAGTTGAATGCAATATAGAATTACTCATTCTCTGTATAACAGTTTAACAGTTTAATAGCATAAATCAAGGATCATTGTTCTATAAATAAGTTTATGTATATGATAATTGTAATATATCGATGAATTTTTTTTTTTTGTTGTTGTTTTTTTAAGGGAAAAAATCCTTTTTAAACATACATGTATACATACATACATACACGTAAATAAATTTTTATTATGATGACGATGATGAACACTAAACGAGATGAAAGTGGATTTGTTTAACTTAATCGACAGATTTTCTTTCACTTTATCCCTTTAAATAATTTTTTTTTTTTTTTTCACTATTCTCATTTTTTTTTCTCTCTCTCTCTCATCTTTTTGGACATATAACGGGATAAATGAAAAAAACATTGGAGAAGAGATAAATGCTTTGAGTAATAGATAATTCCTTTTATAGTGTAACGTAAAATTTAATAGCTGGCAGTTATGTGATTATGTACGATTTTTAAAGGATGGGTTTTACAACTTACAGGTATATATGTACGTATTCGTACGTGAAATAATAAAAACAAAACAAATGTATATATATATACCATAGTTTATAGATGATAAATATTATATAAAATTTTAGTGCATTTACTGCAACTTTTACATACTTTTGAATATATATGTACATATTATACATTTATGTTATCTTTAATTGATAATGATTATAATCATTATGCTGAACATGATTATTTTATTTATATATATATAAACATATATTTAATGTTAATAATATAATAATAATATTATTCTTTCAACAGAAGTAAATATATATTTTGATATTTCGAAAGAATATTAGTAGCTGGGTTTTAACAGGGTTTAAAGAGCAATGCCCAAACTTTTTCATTCGTTATATCAAAGAAAATGTTATTAAAAAAGTTCTGAAGAATTTATTTCTAATTCATAATAAAAAAAAAAAATAAAAAAACTGAAGAAAATTAAATTAAAATTAAAATTTTATCTCGTGGGAAAATTTTTTTTTTTTTTTATTTTTCTATTTTATTCACTTTTTTGTTTATATTTATTTTACAATTTTATTTTAAATATTTTTTTTTGGATTTTCTTTGAATAATTTATATAAAAGTTAATTTAATGGAAAAAAAATAGAGAACAATGTTTGTAAGAAATGTTTTGTTTTCTTCTTGTTAAAAAAAAATTGAAATTAAAATTATAAAGTTCAATTATTATATATTTTAATATTTTAGGAAATTATATATTAATATTTTTTCAACACATTTGTTAAATAAAACGTTTAATTATATTCTAAAATACACTAAACATAACTCGGACAATTGAATCCATTGTCATACCTCTTAGATTTATTATTTTATAAGAGGAGATCAGATTCAAACCCTGCAATGTCCATATAAGACAATTTTGTCAGTATTTAAGAAAGTTTGAGGTGCCTCTAAATATTAACCCAAAAAGAAAAGTAAAATTATTTTTAGTATAGAAACCCCACTTTAAGCTTTTGAATCGCTAAATGGTAAAAAAAGGTAGAACTTCTAATTTCCTGCAATTTTTACTTTGTCAATACTTAATAATATTTGAAAATGCAAGCTGTGCGAGAAATTGGGCTTTTTAAGATGTATGAATAAATAAGTCTTAAACATACTACCAAAATTAAACCTTAATTGTTAATACAATACTTAACTAAGAAAGCGTTTTTACAAAATTTCGTTTGAAATAATTTCGAGTTTTCTCTTTTGTAAAAAAAAAAATTATTAATTAAAATTAGAAGAGATTTTAGATTTGGATTCAAAATTCAGAATTGGTTTCTATTCCAGAATATTTACATTAATGTAAATGTGAGATTTTAAATTAGGAGGGATTATTTTTTGAATGAATTATATCCGAATGAATATAAAATTTTTTTGAATTTAGTATTGGAAGGGAAATCTATATTCAAAAATTTAGTTGGCGAGGTTTCGACTATATTAAAATAAATTATTGTTTAACCAACTCTATTACATTTTATTTAAAAAATTAGAAACTTATCTTTAAAAAAAAAAAACGGGAATTTTTCCAACGAGATTTTGTAAAACTTAGATTTTATAAAAACAAAATTTTGTAAAAATGAAATTTTGATAAACTTGATTTCGTACCAGATCTCTTAACTAAATTATTCACTTAGGAAACCATAGAAAATCATCCAAAATAATAAATAATCTCTATTCTTAAAATTTTTTTAATCCTATTCTCAAAAATCCTTTCACATTCCTATCCTTGAAACCAAACTGTACACTTGTAGCACTTGATTTCAACCTAGATCGAAAATGGGTGGTGGTTTTAGTGTGTGAAATTCGCACACTACTAATAGCAACTTTGAACGTGTAGATGGCTTTCAAAGCTTTGCTGTTTCTCAAAAGAAAAAAATATATACATACATATATATTTCTTAAACTAATTTTACTTAAATTTCAAAAAAACTTTATTAATAAAAGCCAAAATGAATATTTAACCCCAATTTTAATTTAATTAAACTTAAAAAAACAAGCTAAACTTAATAGGAATCCAATTTATAAAATACTTATTTAATCTTAATAAATTATTATGAGGAAGCATATTCCTTATACTGACCAAGAAAATGTGAGTCAAACTCCGGTCATGTTTGAAATTTAGAAAAAAAGAGGTGCATCAGGAGCAAAATACTTATATAATATTACATAAATGTATTATATAGAAGTAGAATTTACATAACACATAAAAATCAAAATGGTTTAACCTAAAAGTATGCAATTTTTTCATTAATTAAAAATCTTCTCATTTAACTCTTGAAAACTTTGGAACAAGTAAATTTCATTATTTTAAATTAAATTATAAATTCAATAAATAAAAAAAAAAAACAACAGAAACATAATCATTTTTTTTTTTTGTTAATTCAATGTTGACGAACCATGAAATCATTTCTTTTGTTACCATCTAAGTCAGAATAAGAGGGAAGATTATATAATTAGAGAACAAAAAAAACAAGGAAAATTACAAAAAAAAATAATTTTAAAATAATAACGAATAGAGAAAAGAGAGAAAAAAAAATCCGTTTTTAATTCAATCCTATTATGCCACATTAAGGATTTTCTTTTTCCCTTTTTTGTTTTGCTCTATTTTATATAAATTTTTCTTTTATATTTATTTTAATATTACAATTTACACAATATACACATACACATACAAACATAATATAGGAGTGTAAAATTATTGCTTTTTGCTTCTTTATCATTTTATAAAATTTTACACATTTTCATTTTCAAAATTTGTTTTTTCTTTTATTTTTTTTTATTTTCATTTTTTTTTCCGAACTTTACGAACAAAATTCGACTAGCATAGTTTTTAATTTTCAATTTTTCATCAAATTCTTTCCCTGTATAGTAAAAAAAAATGCAATGGCACCAGAAAAGGAACAAAAAAAATTTCCCAACAAAATTTCATGCTTCAACGTCATCATCATCAAATAAAAGAAAGAAGCAAAATAAATTTGGTTTTTTTTTTGCTATTTTGGGAAAATTTGTGAAACATAACGATCACAATGATATCATGTCATAGGTGAATGATCCCATTTAACTTAAACTTTTCTTATACACTTGTATTCATAATACTGAATTCGTAATTAAATTTATACTAGTCAATTGAAATCAGGGACCTATTTCAGGGTTATCAAATTTACAAATTCTGGAATTCGCTTGTTAGAATAATTGTAAAAATTTTTAGAACTTAACAGAACTCCCAGGGTCATAAGTCCCTAAAAAACTTATGACTTATAGCAGTGAGCCATAACTCCTTAAGGGTCTTATAACCCGGGAAGTTTAGACTCAACGTGGTGGGTCATAACTCCCTTATACAGTTCTCGACTGAGAGGTTATTAGTAATATTAAAAAAAAAATATTAATTTTAATTATATAATATCAGTGACGGGAACACATTTTGGGGTTGGATTCGAAATTAGAGTATTACCTTTTTCCGAAAATAAAGAAAAAAACTATAATTTTACATTTAAACTACATTTTGAAAGGTTATTTTGAAAAAAGGGTAATCCTGATTTTATAACCAAAATCTCGCATACATGAATTCATAAATACTCTAGAAAAACGTCAACTTTCATTTTTTAATCAAATATGCTTCCTAATATAGTATCTCGCATAGATAAATATATAAATACATATTGTTGTACATCGAATATTTTACTTATATATATTTTTATATTATCATACATTAAATTATAAAGATCAGAAAAGACTTTCAGAAATTATTTCAAAATTTTGACTTTAATATATTACGCTCAATCACACAATTTAAGTTATATGATTTTATAACTCAAAATGCAATAAAGGGAGTTATAACTCATTTAATGGATCATTACTCCCTAAAAGGACTTATGACTTACTTGTAAAGGGACTTATGTCCTACGTACATATTTTTGATCCTGCTCCGTTAATAGAATATTAAACTTGCTCAGTTAACTTGAAAATTTTACAAACTTGTAATTTACAAAATTTAATTAAAAAATTAATTTGTTAAACTACTTAATTTTCTGAACTAGTATTTAATTCCTTTCCAAGTGTTTTTGCACAATTATAAAATACCATGAAATGGTTTATATGTAACATAAATTTTTAATTAGAAGTTTGAAAAATTAATTACAAGTTGAATTGTAATAAAAATTTGTAAAAATTTACAAAGTATTCAACTTTGAATTCTTGCGCAAATATGTTTTGAAATATAAAATTCGATAAAAATGAATATTTTACAAGTTTACAATTTTTTAGAAAATATCTACAACTTTTAACTTGTAATGATTATGATATAGGACATTAGGTTTTAACAATTGATAACAAACACTTTATTCAAATCATATTGAAATAACAAATATAAAAGTTCTATTTAATATTCAAAACAAATCTATTACAACTTGTCATTCTACACTTTAATTATTATCTGTATTATTATGCCTTTCAGTGTACATAAAAATTTTAAACTAAATTTTAAATATAAACCAAAATATTAAAAAAAAAAAAAAAACTGCAATGAAATGAACAAAACCAGAATGCTAATAAAAGAAAGAAAATGTAAAATATCAATTGTAAATTACAGAAACAACAAAAATAAGCGCAAAAACAACAGGACCACTAAATTGACAAGTCTGTAGTCTTTTATTGTAATTCGTTCAACCATCCAACCATATTTTGACATGCATATACACATGTATACACACATGGATAATGCATAAAAAAAAAAAAACTACTGATTCGTGCAGATGAGTAAAAAAATATATATAAAAAAAAAATTAGAAATCTATTTTTAACAGTTTTCAAGACTAAATACTATACAGAGATAAGAATCGTCTTATGGCGCGTCTTTTTTTTTACCACAGGAAGGAACAAATTTTGTTTTTTTGTGTTGCCTTTACTTATTATTTCTGTTTTTACTGCTCCGTCTTATATAATGTGCAATCATTTTCAGCTTAATTCATATCAAATTTGTTCAAATACAGTATGATTTTCTTCATATTCATCCCTTTTGGGTTTTGATACCCCACCAAAGTTTTCTTCAAATTGTATTCGGTATTTCTTTTAAAGGAGATTCACTTTACTGTATTATGAGATTGCAAATGTCTAAAAGAGGAAAATGAATGACATGCCCATATGTTGTGAATATAACCGTATAGTAACATTTTCTACAAATATTTATATAGTTATATATGTATGTATATGTATAACACACCTACGTTATTTTGAAAATTTATTTTTATACATTCTTGCGGAACTGAAATTCTTTACTTTTTTTTTTTTATTTTGTACTTTATTAAGTTGGAAAATGTATGATTGTGTAATATTGTGTATATATGTAACAGCATGCAGTCATAGTTATATTTAACGGACGTTGTTCTTATTAGATTTTTTTTTTACTTTATTTACTTTTATTATATAGACGTACATATATAATACATAAATTCCAAACCCTATTATAGGTTTACCGGGATTTGGTAACCACAAGAAAAATTATATTTTATAAAATTTTTTATATATAAATTGAATTAATTTTACACATTATTTTTAAGCTTTAGTACCAGCAAATTTAATATTATATAAATATAAAAAAATTATATCAGTCCTTATCGTGGAATCCCTATTGAGAAAATCGAATGATGGTTGAATTGAAATATTAACCCAATTTTGTTTTTAAGCCTTTAATATATTTATTCTTAATACTAAATACAATCGGTCAAATTATTAAAGAAATCTGTGCTAATAAATACTAAATAAATTTACAATCAATTAGGTCATATTCTTAACAAAATATCCTAAAATTTTATAATTACATTGTAATAGTTAATATCGTAGTATAAGATAAGATTTAGTATAAATATATAAATAACTACCGTGTATGATAATAGATGGCGCACAAAATTAATATTTATGTATTCGCATAATCCAATACAATAAGTAAAACCGATTAATCAAAGGCTTAGTGAATATAACTATTGAAGAAATTGGAATCTAATCTAAATAGACATGTTAAATGCCCTATACTCCTTAAAGGAGTGGATCTAAAGTAAACGATATAGTATTACCTATACTATTAATTTTTTAAAATTTTGTAATATTTTTGTAACACAGTGGAGTTTAGTTTTAAAGTCTAGAAAATTAAAAACAAAATTTAAATTGATTTATGTTACACCTAACTTCATACTAATTCGAGAATTTAAGTTTCCCAAAAAATAGAATTATAGAAAGATTTAAAGTTTCATGGTATATTTTTCAATATGGTTTCAATTTTACTTATCAATTGATATGTTAGTAAATTACTGTGTAATAATTAATATATTCTCTCACAAAAATTTGGATTAGACTCTGTCTGCCTGTGAACATGTGCACAATCTCAACAGCTAAGTCGAATTTGATCAAATTTCATATATAATGTTTTTATTTTAATATCTTAAATTGGCAAGATTTCAGATAAAATCGGATAATCCCCGAAAAGAACTTCTCTAGCGTAATAAAAAATTTTTTGCGAATATTTCGTTGTTACACAAGCTACAAGTTTGTCATAAAAAGTTTTCTGATCCGATAAACATTAAAGTGCGCTTAATTACATTTAAAAATAGATTTGAATCTTTCACAAATCTTGTTGAAAATTATTAACACAATTTACTATAGCGTTAGATAAAGTTGTGCATGATAAAATAAAACATTATAATTATTAAACGTTATATTGCTTTAATAATTATATCATTGGTTGGTAATATTGAAAAATCTTTAAAAAAGAATCACATTATGATTTTCTCTTAGAGTGATTCTTCCTATGATGGACATAGCATATTCTTTTTTATATTTTTATGTATATATTCATATTCTAAGTTATAAATTATAATATAAGACTATTATAGTGCTTATTTTCAAACCTAATCTTTTTATTTGGAACTTATAATGAAATAAACATTCAATAAAATTAAAAAAAATGTCCCATCAATACCTATATGGTTAGTTTAAAGAAAATTTTAAAAAGATCCCAAAACTCAATTTTGTTTGTATAATGGATTCTAATGAATTCGTCTGCATCAAATGTTGAAGCCAGCTAGCCCGAAACCGGTGTATCTCAAGGATACAATATCTACACAATTGCAAAACCTATTGCCGTATCATAGATAAATAAAAAACAGAATATAAATATCTAAAAGATTGCAAATTAAAGGGTTTGATTAAACATGCATGCAAAATTTGCTACAGAGTCCCCCTGTACAATTTTTATAATTCAGTTTCTCTTACTTTTTGAGTTAGAAATACTATCTATCGATTGTTTAAAATCTTTAGTAGTATCTAGTGTTTTATACTCCTTTATAGAAAAGATTTTAATTTTCCTAAACAATAAATTTAAATAATACTTAGCAGAAATTGACCCAGATAATATGGAAATTGACTTACCAATCCAGATTGGGTAGATAATCCATTTCAAAGTATCTTATATATATGACAGATCAGATCAAGATCAAGGCATTTGATAATTATACATTGTACTTTTGTGCAAAATTTAATCAAATAAATTTAAATTAAAATATATATTAATTTCTTACATATAAAATAATTTACAACTATTAATTATAAATTTTTTTTAAATCTCCAGTTCAAATTTTTAACAACTCTAAAATTGTTCTAATATATAAATGAATTAGAAAAATTAATTTAATTCACTAATGCAGTATTCAAAATAAAAGAAAGACACATAATAAACTAGTAAAACATACAAAATTAAATTATTATATTAAATATATATTTTTCTTTTCTATTTAATTTTATTTTAGATTCCTTTCTTTTTTTAATTTCATTTAATTTTATGCAACTGAAGACTGAATAAAAATATTTTTACAGATGTTTAAAATATCCCGGAGTACAAGAAAAAAAAATTGCACAGAAGTAACAAGAGAAAATGCAACGGTTTTTTTTTTGCATTCTTTTTTTATTATTTAACTAAATAAAGTTAAAAAAAAAAATATAATGAAAATAGTTACATCAGACATCAACCTTTGACTGCCTTCTTTAATCTAAATTATAAAATTCTTTTATTCCCAAGGACAAGAAATACAATGAAGTTTAGTGGTAGTACAGTTAATGTTTATCTTTAATATAACTCGGATTACCAAATCGTTTTAAATATCACGGTTTCAATTTTTTTTCAATGTACAGTTAAGCTAACAAACCTGTTTCTACCACAGGTACATTTCGAAACCGAGGAAACCTAGAGGATATACAATATTTCTACAGCTACAATTTTATGCAAATGGTGGGGTATTGGAGTGGTGAATTGAGTGGTGTTTTTGGTGATGTATTTGGTGGTGTATTTGGTAATGTATTGGGGTAGTGTATTGGATAAGTTTGGTTGTATTATATCAACCGAGAGAGTACGTGTTCGATTCCCTTATAGATTATATAATACTTAACAGAAAACAATCCTTAACAAAATTGCCATGGTGATTAAATACCATTTAAATATAAAAAATGTATAAAACATAAGCAAAATAAAAAATAATATTTATAAATTAATGGAAAGCATTGAAGGTAGGATTCACAATCGGTCATGAGGCTTAGATGTAAGGAAAGCATACTCTATCCCTTAATCTAAATGATCCCTACACATGATCCCTACAACATTACCGTATCACATGTAAAAGTCTTTGACACATTTCTATTTGTTACATATTGTAATCATTTTAAATTATTAATATTTGAGTTAATTTTAAATTTGTGACTGTGAGTTATATTTTTAAATTAAATTATTTTTTCAAATTTTAACTTATGTTTTCTAAGTAAATTATGATTAAATAATTTTTTTGTATATTGAATACGACCCGAGAACTCTTAGACCTTAATGTATTAGATCAAAGATTAATATTACCTAACAACTTAAGAATTCTAAGAGAGCCAAAGAACCCTTAGAACCCTTTAAATTAACCCTTACATAAAATGGCGATAAAGTAATTGCAAAAATTAAATTCTGTCGATTCTAAATATTTACAAAATCTGGCAATCCTTTTTCCATGTATAAATAATAAATAGAATGTAAAACTAGACTGAAGTCTAATTTTATGCATTTTAACACTTTATTCGCTTTACATAAACTATAATACAATATTATTTTTTTAACCACCCACATTTTATATTTATACTATTATTTGTGTTATTCAACATTATTGTCTTGTTCTCCTACATTAACGCCCCAATACAATCCCTCGCAAAATATATAATTTTTTTTTGAATAAATACTCATCCTACAGTTCAACAAGTAAATTATATTTGATGGACACTGTATAGGAAAATTTAATATTAAAAATTTTTGAAAAAAAAAACAAAGAATTAAGTTAAAAAAAACATATTAAATTTTAAAATGCAAAAAAAAAATTTAACTAAAATTTTGTATGATAGATGTTCTTAAAATATTTTACTCGCGTTTTTATCTAATCTAAAATAAAAATAGAGTTAGCTGAATAGTGGACCGAATATTTTTATGCATTTTGATATCCATTGCACATATTTTTAGTATATTTTTTAGTTTTTTTTAAAGAAATTAATTTCATTAATACTATTTATATATATATAACATACATATAAATGCATTTACATCTAAAACTCTTTATTATCTAAACAAATTACAAAGGAACTTCAAAAAGTTATCCTGCTTTGTTGTTGTAATTTTTTTCCTCTATATCTTAGACTTAAGCTTCAACAAATCTAAGAAAATTGCTTTTGATGTGACTGCCGAAAGGGGTTAAAGAAAATAAAAAAATATCTACTAACAAACTTCGACTCAAGTCAGTGAACTTTAATAAATCGGAATCATCCTGTGAAAAATCGAAAGGACATTAAAAACTGAATCACCGCACATGGATAGCACACGAATACCGAATATTGAATGCATTAAACTTTATAATAAGTGTAACAGATAATCTTTGAAATACTCTTACACGACTTACAGTATACAAAACTAATTTCCAATACCTCCAAAAGACGGAATTGGATAAACTACTAAACTCCAGCACATTAAAAACTTTTGCACGTTTCACGACAAGTCTACCTTATTAAATAAAATCACTTCAAATCAGATCAACTGACGAACACAACTTATAAAAATGGTTACGCAACACAACTTATAAAAATGGTTACGCAACACAACTTATAAAAATTTATTTGTCATACGCCCATCACGCATATGGAACTTCAACTTTTATTTAATACTTGATACTCCATACCGCGTCAAATGAGTTCCCTAAAGTTGGCAAAGCTATGTGTACAATTTAGAAAAGTTTCAGAAGAATATTAACATCTTCCTTCAAATATCCCATCCAAATTCTTATCCTCGAAAGACAGCTACACACTTGTATCACAGATTCCATTCTAAAGTTCAATTCAAAAAAGGTTTGAATTACGCACAGCTTTAATTAGAAAATTGCTTCCTTACAATAAGTGAAATGATCAGCATGGCCTCTGAAAAAATCTTGAAGGCAATGTCAGTCAAATGCTCATGTAATTCTTATTTTAAAAACTAAACCTTTGAAATCATTCTATCATACTTTGGACCGTTTACTTTTTTATGATACCACGTTAATAAAATTTTAAATAGAATAAGTTAGTAAACGTCAAAGCAAACCCTAGAGGAATTAACTTAATTTTTTTTTATGTATATATATATATATATATATATATATTTATATATGTATTCTTGTACTTTAATGCAAACTATAATTCATCCTTTTAAAAAAGTTTAAAATATCTCGTCCTTTTTTTATGTAATGAAAATATAAATTATATAACAAAAAAAAAGAAATACATATAACAAAACAGGATATTTCAGGACATTATATATAGATTAGATTATAGAATGAGTTAAGTTTAACCAATATTTACACTATATTTGTAAATTTTTTACACATTTTTCCCTCCAATTTTTTGTATTTATTTTTTAAAGAAAAAAAATTTTAAACGTTCATTGAGTTCGTGACTAAATGTGATGGATTAACATGTCTGGTGTAAAGGATTCGAAGTTTTGTACTTTTATGTTGTTCTTTTTGATTTTTTTGTTGTTTAATTTAAAGATCAAAGAAAATGAAATTATGAAGAGTGAAAAATCTTTTAGTTAGAAGTCACAACCTGAGTTGATAAGGGTTCCAGGTAATGTTAAAAAAATAAAAAAACAAAGATAAAAAAAAGATAAGTTCACTTGCATATTAAAATGCATTTATTTTTTGTTCTATGCATTTTTTTTACATTTAATTTATTTATTCAGTTCAGTTTTTTTTTTTTGTTTTTTAATATAATGCGATTAATTTATTAATTTTACTTATAATCATAAAAATCATATTTTCAGAATTTTATTTTATTTTAAAATAAAAAAAAAACAAAGTTTCTTATAATTGGGGGAGTCTTTTAATTAGAATGCATTTTAATTACAAAATTATATATAAAATATTTAAAAAAAAAAATAATATAATGATTCACTAATTGGATGAATTTTTAAAATATTTTTTAATATACAATAGATAGAAGAAAAAAGTTAAAATTCCATTGAGATAATGTTGATCTGTTTGATATATTAAAAAATTACCTTGTAATTGTTTGTAATAATATATTATGAATCTTGTAATATTTGGTTATTAAATAGTATTATATTAAGTTAAAAATTTAATTGGTATTTGTTTATTTTGGAATTAAGTTTAATTAGTAATTATATTATCATAATATTATTATACAATTAATTATTTGGGAGGGGTATACTAGCTAAATTTTTCAATTTTGATATTAATACTTCTTTCATTAATAATAAGTTTTTAAAAAAACCTACAAATCAAATTGAAAGAATTTGGATTTGTAACACAAGAGTCCTATTGTCTCAAACTTATCTGACCGATAGCTCAGTGGTAAAGTGGCGGCTTTTCAATCGGAAAAATCTAGGGTTCAAATCCTAGTAGGATCATATCTAATAAAATAATATAGTGTAATATACTAATATATAATAATTTAATAATAAGTCAAATGTCAAATCGGCAAAGGATTAATATTATCAAGCAATATTTACTATTGTCTGGTATTACAATAAATAAATAAATAAATGGTCCCGAACAATCAACAATTAACAATTTTTGGAAAAGTTTTTTATGCATGAAAATTATATTTGATTATAATTCAAGAAAGTTTGATTAGTAAACAAAAAATTATCAAAAAACTTATTATTTTATTAATGAAAGGTAAAAAATGGTCCGATCCTATTACAAAATTAGAAAATTTTTTTTTATGAATTGCACTAAAGTTCTAGTTCATAATAATCCAATGGAATTGTGATTAGTAAAAAACAGTCAGTTATCAAAAATAACTATAGTTAATGACAAGTTATTATTATAATTATTATTTTTTATTGAATATAATTCAAATTATAAACAATACTTATTTAGAAGCACTAGCTGCCAGGGCTATCGGCTTCAATGACAAGTTAATAATGCTGTATTATATTTAAAAAAAAAATAAAAAGTTAATCAAAGATTCCATATTTTTTAATTACTATTCTAGTAAAACAAACTTTTCTTGAGACTCTAGAATTGTCAATTTTTATTATTGTGAATTACGATCTATTTGTCTTTTAACTCTTTTTTTTATCAATTATATCATTTGAAACATTAAAAATTTTTTCAATAAAAATCTTAAATTGATATTTTGATTTTGAATTTTTGAAGTTGTTAAATTTCAAAATCTTAAATAAATAAAATTTAATTTAAAAAAAATTTTAAAAATATATGTACTATATATAGCAAATGTCAAATATTATTATTATTCTATTATCAAGTAAAATCGATTGTGAACATTTTAAATTTAACTTAATTTTGTAATTTAATAATAACTAATTAGAATTAATTGGTATTATAGAATTTGTAAAAATCTGACCAATAGCGTAGTGGTAAATACGCCACCTTTCATGTGGAAGATCTCGGGTTCAAACCCCGGTCATATCATATCTAATAAAAAAATATCGTAAAATTATAAAATTATATCGTTTATATCGTAATATAAAATAAGATTTAATAAAAATATATAAATAATTCTTGTGTAAGATTATAGATGGCGCACAAAGTTAACATTTGTGCATTCACATTTCATAACCTTATACAATAACTACAGCCGAGTAATCAACGGCTTAGTGAATATTATGATTAAAGAAACTGAAGCCTAGTTTAAAATAAACTTGGTGAATGCCCTACTCCTTAAAGGAGTGGAAAAGGAATAAAAAAAAAAATAGAATTAGTAAAAAAGATCTAACTAATTTTATTTAAATTTATAATATTAGGCGAAATTGAAAAGCTTAAGTCTAATTAAAGTAATTCTCTATTCTATCGAAATTATATGGCATCGTTGGTTTAAGAGACAAAAAAAAATTGCTATTTAATACAAATCTAAACCTAAAGTTACAATTAATTTTTTTATCATTTTAAATTATTTTAATTAATTAACAAATAACAAATAAAATATTAACTCCAGAAGGCAAATTATATTTTTTTTGATTTATTCTTCAAAAATTAAAAAAACTTGAATCAAAAATATTATGTACGGTTTATTTTTTAAATTAAAAACACTTTTGCATAAAATTTATATGCGATTCCATAAAATATTTTAAAGTAACATATAAATTCATACATTTAAAAACCATTGTTAGCATATTGCATAACTTTTAAATAAAAGTATTAAAATGTTACTATATATAGAATAATTTTATACAGCAGTTGCAACAACATTTTTCAGTGCAACAAAAAAAAAAACAAAGGACAACAAATTTTAAAATTATTAAATTTACTTTAATTTAATAAAATTTGTTACAAGAATAAAATCTGAAAAATTGCATTTAAAACTTTTATAGAAAAAGGTCAAAAACAAACAAACACAGTAAAACTTTAAAACTTTACGACTTCAAGTTATTAAATACATAAAAAAAAAAAAAAAAAATAAAACAAAAAAAAATTTGTCTAAATTGTTGAATATCCTTCGTATCCTTTTACAACAGTTTCTTCTTTCCTTTTTTTTTTTAATTTGATAAGTAGTAGTTTGGAGTATTAGTTATTCTTATATATACATATATAGATTATTATTATTTAATATACATATACACGCACAGTACAACCATTGAAACACATGTCTTTAATGTTCTTTTTTTATTTTTACATATAAAAATTTTGACAAGTTTTAAGGAAAAATTGGTATAGTAATCCATATATGGGTTTCATATAGAGAACAACAGTTAACTAGTATTTGGTAGTTACCATTCTAATGTTTTAGAAATAAAAACAAAATAGAAGAAAAAAATGCATTTTGATTCTTTATTATATTTTTTTCTAAATAATTTTTCCTATTTATTTCTTGGATATTTTTTATTTTGTATAATGTCTGACGTGATTACCAAATCTTGCACGTATCACTATATTCTACTATCCATGGCATATACGAATAAATATATCTTTTTTTTTTTTGTTTTTATTATATTTTTGTTTTAGATTTTGATCTTTAAAAAAAAAAGTCTGGTGTCTTTATGTGTATATGGGAGGAATATCCAATTTAACATATTGCTTGGATAACAATTTAAGTTAAGATGTAAGTAAGGATAACAATACATTGGCTAAAAAAAAAAAATTATAGTTAAAAATATAAACAATAAAAAATATATTAATAATAAGAATATATATATAGAATTAAAAAGTATCTATAACATACTTTTTAGAAATTTATATTTCTATACTATAAACTTATATAATTGTAAATTTAGATTGGTACAAATTTTAAACTTAAGTATGCATTTAGTTATTATTTGGGACTGCATTGAATTTTATTTATATTGAAAAATGATAGAGGCTTAGAAAAATGTTTATCATGCAAGATTAAATAGTGGAAATTTTTTTAAATGTGATTCGAATCATAGCTCCATGAAATTTAAAATTGTATTGAAACATTTTAAAATTCTCCTACCAATTCTTCTCTAGTCGATAACTATTGTACTGTCTTCTAGCAGTTAGAGTGTTCATTTTTAAAACTAATAAAGCTTAAGTTATAGTAACAATTAACGTCTCTAAAACTGAACTCATCATATTTAAACAAAAAAATAAAGAAAACATTAACCTATAAATCCAATATAAAAATCAACAAATACAAAGAGTAAAATCGTCGAAATGTCTAGGTTTACTTATTGATGAAGATCTATCTTGGAAAATACATATAGATAATTTAAAGAAAGCCATAATATCAATAACTGGTGCAATTGGAAGAGGCCCTTAACTAAGTGAAGATGTAGCTAAATTGGTTTTTCACGCCCACATTCAGTCTAAAATACGGTATTTGATTCCAGTTTGGAATCAAAGTTGCAAATACGTCATTAGTTCAGTTAGCGTTATTATCAACAGAGCTATAAAAATCTTATACAGACTTCCATACTATTCTCCAACTACATCACTGTATTCGGATCGAAATTTACCTACCGTTCAACCAACAATATTTTTAGAAAACTCCCAATTGATTTACAAACTATAAAATAACTCAAAAGCAATTTAAAAATACAAACAAATGCTTAATTCATAGCTACTTCACAAGTAGTGTGGAACATTATCGAAATATAGATAAGAAATAGATAAAAAAAAATAAAAAAAGTGAAATGTACCTAAAATTTCAAACTATGTATTAAATTTTTATTAATATTTATTATAATTTTAAATATTAAATTAGTTTTAAGTTAGTTTATAGGAGAGATTTATACCAGTTTCTTTTAGAAAATGTTTAAGATCCTTAATGCAGTGGTCGACAAACCGTTGATCGCATTCGCGTGGTCGATCATGAAGCTTTTATTGGTCAATCGTTGAAGTTTTGTAATCTAAATTTATGCATTTTCAAACAACTCTCATTTTTTAATGTTCAATTTTCAAAAAAAAAAAACCTTTTACTCAAAACAAAACTTCAAATTCAAATTAGATAGTAACCTTCTTCTTAATTTTATTTTTTTTTGATCGATCATTAGACTAACAACTTTAATTGAGGTATTCTGAACTTTTTAGTTTATGGTAAAACTTAAATGCAACTTAATACGTAAACAAACCCGCTTAAGTCTTTACAATTTGACAGCGGAAAAAAATTTAAACAATTTTGACATTCACATAGGTTGATTTAAGTTTTCGCCTAGTTAGGGCCATAGTTCCATTTTTATTTAAAATACATTTTTCAAACTCAAATACTCTTATTTTGTTTGTAGGACCACTCTAACTACACATAGTAAATACACATAGTATACATATGAGAATTAAGGATATAAAAAAAAAAATAAATCTAATATCAGTTATCTTATAAAGAACAACACATATTTTTAAATTGTTAAAAATATAATCAAGTAAATAATAAAAAGATTTTATATTCGTACAGCAATTGAATTAGAAATTTTTTGATTTTAGTTAAGAAACATTTTAACAAATAAAACTTTAGAGTAGTAAAATTGTACAATAACTAAGTAAATGTATACATACATTACTGACCAACTATATAACGTTTTTGTTAAAAAATAATTAAAAATATTTCAAATATTTCTGACTGATTGTACATTAAAATTAAATTGAGCAATTTTAAGAAAAAACTGATAAAGTTACGACTTCTAGAAGAGTTTCTTACAAAATTTCAAAAAAAAATCAAATTGTTATTAACAATCTAATTATTAACCTATAATTTATAAATAACTACTAAGTATAATAATCATCGAATTAAATAATATTATTCAATTTCAAAACTCTTTAACTTTCTAGAAACTTAAGGGCTCTCTGAAAATTTAACATATAATTTGTGCTCCAAAATACCCTTTAATGTAGCCTATTCAGTTTTTTTGACGTGAATACCAACGGGAACGTATCAAAATCTATAATCTCAAAATCCCAATAATTTAAAATCCCAAAGTTAAAAAATCCCAAAACACAAAATCCCAAATCACGTAATACCAAATTTTAAAATTCCAAATCCAAAATCCCAATATTAGAAAATTTTCAATATAAAATTATAAAATTGATTTTCTTTACATAACAATGTCAAAATTTTTAAAAAAATTTACATCTTTCATACTGAAATATCAAAATTAAATACTTTTGTAGGAAAGTCTGTAAGCCTTGATACAACTATTAGTATTGATTTTAGAGTTGGATTCTAAATCAAGATCTTCGATTTTTACGGAATAAAAATATATTTATCTATGTTTATACAAGGTTTTAAAATTAGAAGGGGTTTTAAAGTTTTAAGCGTAACTTTTCATCAGACTTTTATGCCTTTTACAAAATATGTATGTTTATATATATCTCCAAGATTCTTAATTAGGAGGGATTTTAAAGTTGGTTACAAAATCGGGATTATATGTCTTTTCCAGAATATATATGTATATATGATTTGGGATTTACAGAATTTAATTTAGCGGAAATTGTCTTTAAAAATGCAATATAATTTTGCCATAAAATTTTAAATTATGGAGTTTTGTTTTTGGAATTTTGTACCCAACCCGAATAAGAGTTCGTTATAAGTGTAAAATATTTTGGGATATGGTAATCTGAGATATTGTGCTTGGGATTTGTGATTAGGATTTTGTAATCTGGGATTTTTAGCTTGGGAATCCAACCCAATAACCAACTCATTTAAAAAAATATCAATAATACAGACATAATATACTATCGTAATAAAAAAAAAAAAATTATAAATTAATAGCACGAGTATAAAACCCAATCCAAGTTTTCTTTAAATATTTAAAATTTTGACATTTATTTACTGCACATATTTATTATATAATATTTTATATTTTTTGTTTTTGTTAATTTGATTAATTTTTTGCACGTTTTTGCAAATTCTATTAAAAAAACAAAATTTTTTCATAATAATCAAATCAAGTGTCTAAATTACCATATAACATTACGTAAAAAAATATACTTTCGCGTGTTTTGAATTATATACAAACATTGATGAGACATTGTCTCCAAATGCTAAAAGTATGAAAAAGTTTGTTAAAAATAAACCAAAAATAATTTACACTTAATCAATTGGAATCAAAGATTTATTATATTACGTTATCAAATAAATAATATATATAAATATTTATTTGTAGTAGAATGGTCCGGGATTTCGTAAACATAAAATATTTATGTAACCCCATATCTATTGCTCCTATCAAATTAGGGAAGTTGCACTTATTTTCCTGTTCCTGAAAGTATATTTTTCTATCCTAAATTATAGTTCAAAAAAATGGTGTGTACATCATCCCTATGTAAAAGCATATGTTATGTAAATGTTCTGATTTTTGGCAACATAATTCTAGATTAGTTTCATACAGAATACTTAAATACATTAAAATATCCAAAATATCTTCAAATTATCCATTTTAAGTAAATGTTATTTAAATTTTTTTTTAATTTTTAAACTTTATTATTATCAAATATTTTCAATCACGTAATTTCTGTAAACAATAAACAACCAAATGTATTTAGTATGACAGATAAACTAAAACAAAAACGACGTTAGAGATCATTTTATTAAAAAGCGACGCTTGCAGAAACGCTAGAAGTGAGGTGAGCATTCAGTCAACACTCATCAAATTTAGTATAGGAAAATTATTTCAGAATAATATTTATAAAATCAAATAAAAACAATGATGTGACATTATAACTACTATAACTCCTAATCGAAATTTATTAGCATTGTCCTTAAAATGTTCATAAAGCTAAAGTATAATTGCAGAATCATCCCATATTTCTAATTTAAGCATAACGCGTTAGATTTGTTATTGTCTTTCATAAATGTGAATGAAAGTTTATGTATTTATAACACGGAGAGCTCTTATAAAAGGCCAATCAATTGTTCCAGTTTTCCATAAACAAAAATTTATATACATAAAAGAAACCTCACATCCATATGCTCCTTATGTTTATGAATATATGAATAATAATTAGAGTGTGAAAACCGTTCAAATTTTGAGCGTTACGCGACACCTGTTAATTTATTTTAATTAATTTAATTCACGCAACGTCAAAGTTTTAAAATATTTTCACTTAAACTCAAATTATTCTTATCTTTATGACATTAGGAATACACACACATACATATACTCATAAACAATAAAACTGTCTGTAAAATAAAATCCTTTTAAAAAAAAATGTTCTCACCTTTGTGCAAAATAAAGAATATAAACTAAAGCAATTTAATTCATTAACTTGATGTGGGAATAACGACCAAAAAGATAAAAATATTAACTGTATTTAAAATAAAATTTTGTAAATCAAGTAGAAAATTGTTAACATCCAATACTTCAATTTTTTTTCTATTTCACTGTTTAAATTTCAGGTTTTCATTTTGAACGACGTTTTTTTTATGACATTTTGTTAAATGGAATAAAAATTATATGACTTTAGATAAAAATTATTATTAAATCACTCCTAAATGTATGCAAACTTAATATATCAACTATATTTTTTACCACTTACTTTTATATAAACAATTTTATAAACTCGGACTTTTTTTTGAAATTCACTTTTACGAAGTGCATACAATAAACACAAATTGAGTTAAAAATTTTATTAACACTCAACATTATATACTTTCTAGTGATTTCAGTTGAAAAATTAAGAATCATAGAATTATAGAATTTTAAAATATAATGAATCATAGAAACGCAAGTAAACACTGATAATTTATGTGGACCAAACCTTTAGTGTTAAGACCATATTATATTCTATTAGACACCACTTAATTGAGCTCAGCATTTCAAATTTTAATTAATAATTTTTAATAAAATACCTAAAAAAAAAAACACAGAGTATGAATTGTGTAATTTATATTGGAAAATTAAAAGCTAATTAAGTACTCAAAATTTTTCCATTAGTCCTACCAAGTACCGGTAAAACATTACCTTCATTCAAAACGGGGTTGTAAATCAGCGTACTTATTTGGCAAACCAAACTCATCACCCATCTTAAATTTTTAGTTCCCTCATGCCTCTTGTCATGTCATATACATATAATATGTACTCACAGATCAATTGGACTCAAAGTAATTGTCTCTCAGATTTAGGGTTGAAAGTAATTCAAATCCAATGAAATTATCAGATTTTTAATGAAAGCCTCAACACTTTGAGAGGTATGGGGATAAAATTTTAAGAACAGCACACATCGACACATACGACATATTCACATACAAGTTCCCCTATAATCCATAGGAAATAAATATATTTTATCAGTTTTTAATTATATAAAGCTTGCATTTGCAGACTAAATTTTCATTTTTTCATTGCATCATTCCTTTCAATCAACAAAAATATAACATAAAGTTTACGTGGTTTTAAGAATGATCACCAGTATCATCATTCAATATAAAGCATCACATTTAAAACTTACAATAGAATTCCACATACATAATTCAAAATAATGTATGTGTCATCATATTCAGCATAAAAAAATACAGCCATCATGAACATTAAAATGCCAAATACAGTTTTACATATACCATGAAATCACGTTGCAATTTCAAATGTGAATTTTTACATTCAAATATTTTATTTTTTATTATATAAAAAATGATGAGTTGTTTTAAAGTCAATGTACTCTTTTAAGAAAATATTTTTAGAATTGTTTTTTAAAAATGATTCAAATATTAATTTTGCTTGGAATTGTGCAACATTACAGGACTAAAATTTTGTTAAATGATTATAATAAAAGAGGATTTACAGTATCAAAACAATTTTTTGTAAAAACTAAGTGCTTCATCAATGATTAAGTCAATTAACTTAATTTTTAATAACAACAAAATATACTTTAATAATATGAGTTCAGTTTATGACAGAATATAGCGTACAATTTATTAGCAAATTTCTCCTAAAAGTATGCAAACTGAGTAGTTTTGCAACAAACATTTGAAAAAGAACTTCAACTGTTATGTCACTGTTAAATGCAATTTCAAATATTTAAAATCTATAAAAAATCTAATAGCATGCATATTTAAATGATTAAATTATGTAATTGTAAATTAATATTGTAAATAAAAACATGATATGTAAATAAAGTGTAATTAAAAATTGTAATATAAAATAGATATAAGTTATTCCCATAATGATTTATGTAGCCGAGAGAAACACTAATATTGCTTAAGTACATTTTTTAATATTAGAATTTAAATAAATAAATAAATAAAGTTATATTTTAATAAAACTTAATGAACCTTCACTAACACAACTTCATAATATCATATTTTATAAAGTCAGAATAAGAAAGCAAATGATGGCAAAACAGAGACCATACCCTATGAAACTTATATCAGACATCAACACCAAGACAGATATGAAGGCTTAAACATGATTACCTGATATAATAAATAGCATATTAAATTTAATTTTTTTCTGTAGTCGGTATTATTGAACTTCAAATCCTAGAAATCTTCAAAAAGACTTACATCAATATATTTTGTGACCATGTAGATTAATCATCTATCAAAGAAAGCTACTGGTTACCGGAATATTTAATTCGTTGTTTTTTTTTGGGGATTATTGCTTACTATTTCGGGGAGTCAGTATTAAATAAGCATCCAATAAATTCTAGAAAAAGTTGTGTTTGGCTATTTTTGATTATATTTATAACCACGAGCTCTTACTTTTACAACCATAATTAATTTACTATGTGAAAGACAAAAGTATTGAGTACTTTTAAAAAAATACCTAAAATCTACTTCAAACTTAAGTTAAAAGCACCTAACATTTTTAATTGAATTCTATAATTTAGTGTACCATTTTGTTAACATATTAAAAAAAAATATCTTTAGACAATACGGTACCTTAAAATTTTATTTATAAAATTTTTTTTTCTCTTATATAAAAATTTAAATCAAGAAACGCTTATACAATAACTTAATTAAATTTCTTATCACTTTTAATTATTATCTTCCTTTTATACTGTCTTTTATATTACCATAGGAATAAATCCTTCTTTTCAATAAACAACGGAAAATTTTTCAACTTGTCAAAAGTAACCATCATCATTATTCAAAAT